>CM044006.1:65151816-65616816 GCA_024085815.1 Flaveria linearis
GAAAACATGTAGTTGATGCTGTATAGAATTTGATATGGAATCATACTGTAGCAAAACCCACATACATGTGTTTTACAACCAAACCCTATGACGTTTATGCATATAAGTTCGACGGAATATATTCACCCATGGCTGATTGCTGGCAGCTGTAGTCGGTAACTCACAAGTTAAACCGATCTGTCGAGGGTGGGGGTGTCAACCCAGTAGTACTACCAATACCTATCCGTTGGTTCCTAACCCGGAATTAATGGTTGGTAAGAATAGAATAACACCATGTATGTATTATGAATATGAGAATAGTATCACGTCGATTCCAAGTATGAAAATTGTAAATAAGATTGTTCAGCATCGAAAACGGGTGAGCATACTTTTCCCCCAAGTTTGGAAAACATTGAAACAGTTATAAAAGCATAAAAAGGGGCCACGGAAACTCACCTTGAATTGATGTAGTGTATATGAACAAGAACTTCAAAGAATTAAGTAATGCACGATCAAGCACGATCAATACCTATTATTAATTGTAACTAAGTCTTTAAAATATGTTCATTGTGATAAATATATTGGTAAGGTCTGGGTTGGTTTGGTTTAACACGTGACGCACACACAATTAGATGTATATATGTTACAAGGTTTTTGTAGGATTACTTATGTATTAATAAATATTATCATTAAGTATTAAATTTACCGAATAATTATTTACATTTTGATTCCATTAGAAGGATTTTAAAGTATTTTTAACTATTTTGGAATGATAATAAATATAACAATAATATGGTTCAATTATGTAATTTATAATTATCTAAGGATAATTACAGGTACTATTTCGATTAATAACAAGATATTAATCTTTAGTATTATTTAAAATATTTTTATAAGAAATAACCTATAATTTCATTTGTAAATAATTTGTGGATTTAACAGTATATTATCTTTATTCAAAAATAATTTAGTGTCTATAAAAATAATTATTATAATATTATAAATAATTTATGCATAATTTTTATGATTTTCGTGATTATTTCATAGTTATATACGACTTAGAATCCATTTTATAAAAAAGTATTTTTATTATTTTATAAATAATATTTTATAAGAAATTATTAAAGCCACTTTTTTTAACATTCATAACTTTTACATACGATAATATTTTTTATAAAATTACACATTAAAAACAAGTATTTTTTAATTTTTAAAACACGTATAGTATTGATATAAAAAAAGTTTTTTTAACTCATTGTATAGTTTTGTTAGTTTATTGTGTAATCTTTAAATTAATGAAGATTACACAATTATCTGATGATAAATACAAAATGAACTTGAAACGTAAAAAAGTTTACATTTCTTATTGCTGTGTTATTCGAAAATCATCATTTTAAAAACACAATGCATAACATAATAGTTAATATTAGACACAATGGGTAACATAATTCAGCACTAGACTCGATAATTAACAATAGACATAATAAGTTGCTTTTACGAGAATTACAAAATGACAGGATTAGGATTACATAATTAACTGAAAAACATAAAAAAAATATTTTTAACATTGTGTTATTTGATAATCATAATTTAAAAAAACACAATGCATAACCAATAGTTAGCATTAGATACAATGGGTAACGCTATGGTCAACATTAGACTTGATAATTAACAATAGACGCAATGAGCTGATTGATTAGAATTACCTGATCGGGATTACACAATGAAGTGGAACTGTAAAAAAAGTTACATTTTGAACATTGTATAATTTGAAAATTATCATTTTAATAAACACAATGGTTAAAATTAGACACAATGGGTAACACAATGACTAGCACTAGACTCGATGATTAGCAATGGACATAATGAATTGCTTGATAAGTATTATACAATGACGTGATCAGTATTACACAATGAACTGAAAAAGTAAAAAAAAAATACATTTTTAGCATTGTATCATTTGAAAATCATCATTTATAAAAAATGCAAGAAAGAGGTTCAAATATAAAGTGTATTTTTGCTACAAAGTGTAAGAAGACACAATGAGTCAAAAAAAGTCACAAACAAAATTATATCTCACAATCTAAATCGAATTTCAAAGAAGTAATTTCGAGCTTTTGTTCCTCTAGCCGTCCCCACTAAGAAAAAAAGTAAACGAAAAATAAAAAAGTTAACTTTTTTATTGTGTCATTTATGAAAGACATAATGACGTTATTGTGTTATGAAAGACACATGACGCCATTGTGTCATAAAAGACACAATAAATTTTTTTTATTTTTTTTGTTCTTTTTCTAAAAGAGACCCCGAAGTACTTTTTTGAAATTCGATTTAGATTGTGAAATATAATTTTTTGACTTTTTTAGTCTCATTGTGTTTTCTCACACTTTGTAGCAAAGATACGCTTTATAATATTACCTCACCAAAAACATAATGCATAACGAAATGATCAATATTAGCCACAATGATCTTATTAATAATACATAATAACATGATATTGCACAATCAGCTGTCGAATATTACACAATGAACTGATCAATATTATACAATAATCTGAAATTTGGTGAAAAAAACTTTATTTTTTATCAAAATTATAAGTGTTATAAAGATAAAAAACGCTTGTTTGTTTATGGTGTAATTTTTTTTAAAAAGTAACATGTATGTAAAGTTATGAGCGTATAAAAAATGTGAAACTTGAAAATGTGATTAAAACTGATGTACCATTGGCCTACTAATTAAAGTTTTAATTATTTATCATTATGTTATAGAATTTTCTTAACCCTTGAATCTAAGATATAATGGATATGCTTAAATTTGATTATCAGTTTGTGTCTTTGAATTCCTTTGGATAGTTGATTAATTGTTACAATTTGTTTTCGGATTACTTTGATTGGACATGAAACGATTAAAAAACTTTTAGTTTATTATTGTTGGTCTCAAGTCTGGATAAAAGGGTTTTAATGATAAAGTTTATAAAGGTCTTCAATTTCATTTTCGTCTTAGGGCACTAAAAATATTGAGCCGCCACCTGTGTCACTACTATTGGCAATTAGTTAGAAGGTCGTTGTCATTACCATTACCATTAACATTAGCGATCACTTAGAGGAATGAAAAACCCTTAATAAAACAATCATCAAATACATATTCCTAATCACACATTAGTTATTTACAAAAGGTCAAGGAAAAGATTGACAAAATAGTGTTACCGGGCAATTTAACCAGCAATACAAACTAAGGGCAGACTTACTCTATGGGTGAGGAGTCGATCGTATCTCATGAAAATTTTACTTTTAATAGTATATATGTAATTAAACTCCAACCGACTCATGAAATTTCAACTCCGACCTCTATGAAATTTTAACATCAATCTTTAGCATTTCGCTTTTTGTTGCTACAAGGATCTTGATCAAGTGATTAAGAACCAGGAGCAGTGCTAAGTGAGGTTTAGGCTTTGGCTCAGGTTTAGATTATAGATGGTGAATGTGTTTGTGGTTTTTGTCATGGTGTTTCCCTTGGTATGGCTTGGGTATTTATACCAGCCATACCCTTATCTCGTATTTTATTTTCGGTAAGCTGCAGCCATCATTTCGATCCCAATCTTCCTATGACAGAAGATCCTACTCTTCTTAATGAAAAGGGTTTTCTGGCTTAACATTAATGCATCTTGTCTTGGATAGTTGACCTTCAGCCTATTGGTTCTTCAGATGGTTTCAGGTTTTTGGACTTACGTGTTTTGTTCCTTAGCGTCCTGATTTTGTTCGTTCATTGCCCAATCATAATTGTTCTTCTTTGTTGAGGCGTTTTGCTCAATATTCTCAAGTGTCTGGATTCCAGCGACTTAGACGTTTTATTGGTGTTGTCGCGGCTGGAGGGTTGTGTGTGCATGTTGGCCGCGGCATATGTGTTAGTAGTCTTCTATCCAAGTACATATACGTACATTAACTACGCGTGGCCGTGGTGTATGTTGCCGTGACTCGTGCTTTTGGCCGCGGCATATGTGGCCGCGGCATGTGTGATTGTGGCCGTGGCTTGGCCGCGGCATGTGTGGTTGTGCCCGTGGCTTGGCCGCGGCATGTGTGTTTGTTCTTAATCCGGGGTTTTAGCTTTCTTTCTCAATCCTGATTCCGGGTCCCTATTGGCACCCCTTCAAGTCCCCCCAGTCCAATATTATGACTTTAGTCATCATGTTGGACTATTTTCCCCTTTCTCTTGTCTTTTCGAATGCCCATTGACGGCTTGCCTCGGGCATTGTATAGCCGTCCTTTATCTAGCTTTTGATTAATTTTTCTAGGGAAGTGTCATGTACCGCGCCTAGGGCCCCAAAAAATGGTGGCTTGATGTTGGTTGCAAGAGTCTATTCGTTCGTATTTCGTGCTTTTTTGTCTACCTTATTTTTTCCTTCTTCCCTTATAAATACAAAGTCATCTCTTTTCATTTGTATCTCCCCATTTTACTCCAAGTTTTTCTTCCTTCACCGTGTGCTTCGGCTGCTGTTTGCGTTTGTTCCGTGCCGCGGTCGCGGCTGCTGCTTCTTGTGCCGCGGCTGCTGCTCTTTGTGCCGCGGCTGCTCCTCGCTCAAGACTTCCGCGGCTGATGCCCTAGTGCCGCGGCTGCTGCTGCTTTGTGCCGCGGCTGCTCCCTCGCTCAAGACTTCCGCGGCTGATGCCCTAGTGCCGCGGCTGCTGCTGCTTTGTGCCGCGGCTGCTCCCTCGCTCAAGACTTCCGCGGCTGATGCCCTAGTGCCGCGGCTGCTGCTGCTTTCGCCCAGGGTTTCCGCAGCTTCTGCTTTAGTGCCGCGGCTTCTCTGCCTTCGCTCAAGATTTCCGCAGTTGCTGCCCTATTGCCGCGGCTGTTGCTGCTTTCTCTCAAGATTTTCTCCTCTTCTTGAGTTGCGGTTGGCTCGCTAGTGGCAGCTGTGGTTGTGACATCCGTTGTTTACATCTTTCCCTTGGTTAGCAATTTGCAAGGTCTGCGCTTTTCCTCATCATTAGTTAGTTCCTTGCCTTGTTTTCTTTATTTTCTGATGGAGTGTAGAAATGATATGTGCGTTCAAAGGTCGGTTATTAGTGAGGATTACTTGAATAACTTTGTGACACGATATGGTATAGACCGTAGTTTGAACCCTTTAGTTCCACCTCCCCATTCGTCGGTTAGGGATGTGCCTTCGGGCATGATTGCTCTCTATTGTTCGTTTTTTAGTTTTGCAAACTTTAGGATTCCCGTGAGCCGATTCTTGTGCACTCTTTTACGTTATTATGGTATACATCTTTCGCAAGTGGTTCCACTTGGTTTAACCAAGGTTTTTCATTTTGAGGTGTCGTGTCGGTCCCATCAGTTAGTGCCCGAGATTAGTCTCTTTCGAGCTTTCTATAAGCTTGCTCATGTTGGTGATTGGGTTACCTTTGAGAAACGTAAAGCGCCCCGTCCCACTCTAGTGTCTCGATCACTTACTAGTTTGAAACATTGGAAAGACCACTATTTCTTTATTTCCGCTAGCATAATTCCTTTTGAGATGAGTTGGTTCCCGGCTCGGGAAAGAATTGATGATCCGTTGCCTGAAGCCAAGGATTACGATGCGTCTGCTTATGACACCCTGAAAGCCATCCCCACAGCACTGCAATCCTTCTCTGAGCATTTTCTTGTTATGGTCGGTATTAGCCGTAACTGGTCTGAACCTAACCTGCTGCCGTGTATATCTTATAAGGGCCAACGTAAGTACTTTATTTTTTGTCGATATGCGTTATTTTTGCTAACTTTACTTGTTTTGATTTATTGTTCCTTTTCATAGGTATGGGGCTGTTTGATCGCCTGAAGCTGTCCGCTAAGGATGACGTTACTGAACATACTGAGCCCCTTCCTCTGGGTTCCCCTTCGATCTTAGAAGCTACTAGTGATGTCGTGGTTCATGCTGGGGAATCTATTCCCGGTTTTCCAGAGAAACGTAAAGGTCGTGCTGAGGAAGGTTCTACATCTATGAAACGCGTCAAGACTGTTGTTAAGAGGCAGGGTTTAGGTGCACCAGGCTTGAAGCCCCGAGACTCTCCTCCTGCTGGGGTTGCGGCTGGGATGGCTGGTGCATCCTCAGCCGCGGCCGGGGATTCCTCGACTGAGGGATCGTCTTCTGATTCCTCTTCTTCTGATGGCGATTCGGCTGAGTCAGGGGATGACTTGGCTCGGGATGAGACTGTTGCTGATCCCCACTGTGGCTTTACCGAGGCCACGGGCTTGAATCCTCGCGAGAAGTTCATACCTGATTGGAATCTGGTTAACAGTTCACTCCTGACGACTCCTGAGCTTAGCAGGGAGTATATGTATTGGGCTCGTCCTCCTGCTGAGTCTTTGAGGCTTGAGAATTTGAACAGAAGAGAATTGTCTGACTCTGGTTGTTCTTCTCTTGTGAATGGTTTCTTATCTTTCGTTGAGATTCACAATCGTTGGCTTGTAAGCAACAAAGAAGCTCGGGAGACGAAGAAACAAGTCTTGCGTTTGACTGACGATAATGCCTCACTCAAACTTCGTTGTGAATTGCTTGAGAAGGAGAAGAAGCATTTTGCAGATATTTCTGATGAGGCGGGAAAGAATCTTTCTCGTCTGAATGCTGAGTTGAATGACCTCAAGAACTCTTCCTCAAAACGCATTGTTGAACTCGAGGCTATGGTTTCTACTCAGAGGTCTGACAGGGAATGGATCGTGTCTACAGGCATCGGCTTGGCCTTCAACAAGATTCTTAATAGTGAGGAGTATCTTGGTACACTGGCGGAGCTCCTCTCCCTTTCGGATAAAGTTGGTTATAATGCAGGTTTGTGGCTAGCAATATTAGTTCATTGGTATTCTGTTATCGCTAACTTTACTTTCTGATCAAGTTAAATGTGTTGTAGGTTTGCTGGATGGTGCTCGTCTTGTTGCTGAAGGAAAAAGACCTGAAGATGCGCAGAATTACAACAAGAATGCTGTGAAGGAATTACGCGACTTTTCCAAAAAGTTTGACGAAGCATCATTCCCCATGGCTGGATCCATTGCTGCCCTTGCTGCCTCTGATCTTGATGTTATCAAGGCTTTCCTTGCTACGCCGTGATGTAGGATTTGCTTCTTTTGCTAGTGGACTTTTGTTGGCTTGGACTAGTTTCGCCTTATCTTTGTTGTCGTGTTATTCTGACTATTATCGTAGTTTCTTTTGCTAGTTTATGGTTGTACCTAACTAAACTCGTACGCTTTGAAGTATGGTTTGCTTGTTGTCTTATTAATCCTTGTCTTGTGTTAAAGGTTTGTTGTTGCTATTCATGATGTGTATGAAACGAAATTTGACCTGAACGATATAAACCGGAGTACTTCCGGGCTTGGCTGAAGAATAACATTACCCTGAGAGAGGGTTGGGCCGTGGCTGCCCTCCTCCAAGGAGGTTGGACCGCGGTAGCTCACCTAAATTTTGGAACGGGATGTTACCGGATTGTCATGTTAACTTCTCACGCTTTATTTCCTGCTTGATTTAACCCGAGTTTTATCGAGTTATTATATTGATTTTCCAGGTTTGGTTACTTGCTTGAGCTAACCCGGGTGTTTTCGGGTTACTACATTGATTTCTCAAGCTTGGTTATTTGCTTGAGTCAACCCGAGTGTTTTCGGGCTATTACATTGATTTCTCAAGCTTGGTTACTTGCTTGAGTCAACCCGGGTGTTATCGGGTTATTACATTGATTTCTCAAGCTTGGTTACTGCTTGAGTCAACCCGAGTGTTATCGGGTTGTTACATTGATTTCTTCTCAAGCTTGGTTACTTGCTTGAGTCAACCCGAGTGTTATCGGGTTGTTACATTGATTTCTTCTCAAGCTTGGTTACTTGCTTGAGTCAACCCGAGTGTTATCGGGTTGTTACATTGATTTCTCCTCAAGCTTGGTTACTTGCTTGAGTCAACCCGAGTGTTATCGGGTTGTTACATTGATTTCTTCTCAAGCTTGGTTACTTGCTTGAGTCAACCCGAGTGTTATCGGGTTGTTACATTGATTTCTTCTCAAGCTTGGTTACTTGCTTGAGTCAACCCGAGTGTTATCGGGTTGTTACATTGATTTCTCCTCAAGCTTGGTTACTTGCTTGAGTCAACCCGAGTGTTATCGGGTTGTTACATGATTTCTTCTCAAGCTTGGTTACTTGCTTGAGTCAACCCGAGTGTTTTCGGGTTATTACATAGTTATCATAAGCTATAAGACACAAGTGCTTAGATGTAATTTCTGGTGTTCGTTTACACCTTC
Source organism: Flaveria linearis (assembly GCA_024085815.1). Taxonomy (NCBI): domain Eukaryota; kingdom Viridiplantae; phylum Streptophyta; class Magnoliopsida; order Asterales; family Asteraceae; genus Flaveria; species Flaveria linearis. The sequence continues at coordinate 65,160,039 of CM044006.1, forward strand.
TTTCTGAAAATTGAATTACATCGGTTACATCTTGGTTACCCCATGATTACATATAGCATTTGCGCAGCTGCGCTCCATTCCATGTGCGTGGTACCTCCTTACCATCTAAATACCTGAGCCTATACACTCCATTACCTCCAACTCCTATCACTTGATATGGGCCTTCCACCTCGGCCCCAACTTCCCTTGGGCTTGGACTCTGCTGGCTTCGTTGCTTCTTAAGACGAACTCTCCCTCTTTGAACTCTTGTCTTTTTACACGGGCGTTGTAGTATTGCTCTATCTTTTTCTTGTATTTTGCTTCTCGTATGGCAGCTGCCATCCTTCGCTCCTCCAACAGATTTAGATTAGAACGCAGCTCCTCTTCGTTATTTATTTCCATAGCTTCCGCGACTCGAATTGTTGGTAAGCCTATCTCTGCTGGTATCACAGCCTCCGATCCATACGTTAAGCTGAAGGGCGTTTCTCCATGGCTCGTCTTCGGCATTGTCCTATGAGCCCAGAGCACACTTGGTAACTCCTCTACCCAATTGCTTCCTTCGAAATCCAGTCGGGTTTTTATGCCCTCCACTATACTCCTGTTGACTCTCTCCACCTGTCCATTGCCCTGCGGGTGTGCGACCGAAGTTAAGATTTGCTGGATCTTGAGCTCGTCACACCAACCTTTGAATGGGTTTTCCGCAAATTGTTTGCCATTATCAGTCACTATGAACAGTGGAAGCCCAAAACGACAAATGATATGCTCCCATACGAATTTCTTCACCTGCAGCCCTGTTATCGATGCCAGGGCTTTAGCTTCAACCCACTTGGTAAAGTAGTCCACGGCTACTAGTAGGAATTTCACCCTTCCTACGGACTCCGGGAAAGGCCCCACGATGTCCATGGCCCATTTTTGGAAAGGCCATGCGGCATTGACCGGGATCATGTCATTCTTTGGCCGAAAACACATTGGCGCGTGCCTTTGACAACTTTCACATTTCCTGATTTCCTCCACGGCACTCTGGTGCATCCCCGGCCAATAATACCCTGCACTCATTGCTTTGGCTACCACCATTCTTGGTCCTGCATGTATCCCGCATATACCTTCGTGTATCTCATGTATCACATATGTGGCCTGCTCCTTGGTCAGGACCTTAAAGAAGGCCCCAGGTATGACCTCCGGTATAAAACTCCCTGTTGTATTTCATAATGCAAAGCCCTTGCCTGTATTGCTCGTGCTTCCCCTTTCTCCTCTGGTAGAAATCCCTCAGTTAAAAATCTGACTATCGGGGTCATCCATCCGTCTTCCACTCTTGTTTCAACCGACGATACTTCCGGTTCTTCGATGGAAGACCTTTGCAGCACCTCCACCTTAACCTCCTTTGCAAGATGGCTAAATGACACTGAAGCCAATTTACTCAGTGCATCGGCCTTCTTGTTTTTACTTCGCGGGATGTGTGAGATATCACACTTCTCGAAACTGCTCATTATCCGTTTTGCCTTATCTAGGTATCTTTTCATGGTGCCCTCCTTTGCATCATAGGATCCGTTAATTTGGTTGGCCACCAGCAGTGAGTCCACATGGGCGTGCAATTTTTTAATACCCATTTGCTTGGCTAGCCTTAATCCGGCTATTAAGGCCTCGTATTCCGCTTCATTGTTTGAACTCTTGAAAGCTAACCTTAAAGCATAGGTTAATTCCTCCATGTTAGGACCCACCAGGATCAATCCTGCCCCGGAACCCTCATCATTTGATGCGCCGTCTGTGTGTAGACACCATTCTTCCGGTGGGAGTTCCTCCTCCTGCATGTTAGGTGCATCTTCCTCTTCCTCATGAGGTACCTCAGCCAAAAAGTCAGCCACTACCTGCCCCTTGAATGCCACCCTCGGCTTGTACTCGATCCCAAAGGCCCCGAGTTCAATTGCCCACTTTGCTAGCCTCCCCGAAATCTCGGGTTTCCTCAAGACCTGTTGTATTGGGTGCCCAGTCCTCACCTCGATTGGATGCGCTTGAAAGTAACGCCTTAGTCTTCGAGACGCGTGCACCAGGGATAGTGTGAGCTTTTCCATGGGCGAGTACCGGGTCTCCGGGTCCTTCAATGCTCTACTGACGAAGTATATCGGGGTTTGTTCTCCTTCCCGCTCGGTCATCAACACGGCACTTACCGCGCCCTTGCTTGCCGATAAGTACATTACTAGTTTCTCCTTTGGGAAAGGAGCTACCAGCCTTGGCAGGTTACAAAGGTACCCCTTCATTTGCTGGAACGCCTCCTCTGCCTCCTGTGTCCATAAAAAGTCTTTCTTTCTTAGGCAGTTCCGTAGGGTGGTTATAAACGGTAGGGCGCGTTCGGCATGCTTCGATAAGAACCTGTTAAGGGCCACTAATCTTCCATTCAACGTTTGCACGTCCTTTACTGACTTGGGAGATGGCATTTTCAGCACTGCTGCAATCTTCTCTGGGTTGGCTTCAAAGCCATCCTTTGTTACAATTACGCCGAGAAACTTTCCTTCCTCCACTCCGAATGAGCATTTTTTCGGGTTCAGTTTCATGTTCATCGCCCGCAGGGTACTGAATGTTTCGGCGATGTCCTCAAGTAGGGCATTCTCGTCACGGCTCTTGATGACGACGTCGTCTACGTAGACCTCGATGTTTCTGCCGATCTGGGATTTGAATGCTTTATCCATCAACCGTTGATAAGTGGCACCGGCGTTCTTCAGTCCGAATGGCATTTTGGTGAAGCAGAAAATGCCGGCATCCGTGTAAAATGCTGTCTTGTCTTCGTCTTCCGGTGCCATTTTGACCTGATGGTACCCTTTGTATGCATCCAGGAAACATTTTAACGGAAAACTTGACAGCGAGTCTACCTTCAAGTCTATTTCTGGGAGGGGATAGCAGTCCTTTGGACAGGCATTGTTGAGGTCTTTAAAATCAATGCACATCCTCCAGCTACCATCACCTTTTTTCACCATTACTGGGTTGGCCACCCAAGTCTGATATCGGACTTCCCTTATAATACCCGCCTGTAGCAGCTTCTTGACTTCCTCTATCACAGCTTGGCTTCGCTCCTGCCCCATATGGCGACGCTTCTGGGCCACAGGCTCCTTGGATAAATACGTTTTTAACCTGTGCTCTGCGATATCACGGGGAACTCCTTCCATGTCGGAGGGTTGCCAAGCGAAGACATCTAAGTTGTTTCGTAAGAGGTGGTAGAGTCGATCCTTAGCCGCGTCACTTAGCTGTCCTCCTATCACGATCTTTTGCTCTGGGTATTTTGGGTTAACCACCCATTTTTCTTGAGTTGGGCATAAATCTTCTTCTTCCCGGGAGGTAGTCCCCGGTTCCACTGCTTTTACTTCTTTGCATTCCCTACTAGAATACATTGTTACCACTCCAGTAGGGGTTGGGAATTTGATTGCTGCATGCACTGTAGATATCACTGCTCCCAGCATGCACAGCCCTGGTCTTCCTAGTATGACATTGTGTGATGAGTCCGATCGTACCACAAGAAATGTCATTACAACTTCCCTCTGCCCCATGCTGTTTCCCATGATTACCGGGAGTTGGATCTGGCCTATTGGCTGCACCATTTCCCCGGAGAAACCCGTTAGTTGATGGGCTTGGGTGTTGAGACCCCTCCTGACTTCTTCATCCAGCTGTAAGAAGCAATGCTCGTACATGATTTTCGAACTACTACCGTTGTCTATGTATACACGGTGCACCTGATGCCCCGCGATTATTGCTGATACTGTCACGGGACCACTGGCGAAGCTTCCACCATGGATTGGAGGGAAAGAGATCGCTTGGGCCATCCAGGGCTCCATGTGGTCAGAACGTCGCTTCTCCCCACATCCCTCAGCGCGCACCATGAAGATCTCTTTCCTCTTTTCCCCTGCTTGTGGTGTTTTCTTCAGTTCCCGCAACAGATGGGCCAGTTTCCCAGTTTTGACTGCCACATCGATCTGTCGTTTTAACGAGAAACAGTCGTCGGTTGTATGGCCGTTTTCCTTGTGAAATTCGCAGAATTTGCTCATGTCTCGTTTTACCCCGGGTTTTTGTGGGGTAGGCTTCACGAAGTTGACGTTTTCTGTTGCGAGGATCTCACTGGGAGTTTTGGTCAGTGGTGGTAAATTGACGGGTGAAGTGCGGGTGTGGGGCGGAGGGTTGATTGCGTGGCGCTGATGGAAAGGTGGGCCTCGAGAGTGGAAGTGGGGTTGGAGGCGTGCTTTTTCCCAGGGTTTTGGAACCCCAGACCGTTTTGGCGGTTCCCATGTGGGTGGCATAGGTTTCTTCCCGCTTTTTTCTCTTAGCTGCTCGCAGGCCTTCTTTCCCCTGACGAAAGCCTTTGCTCTCTCCAACATTTCTTCTACTGTCTTCGGCAGGTTCTCATGGAAACGCTCCACTAGTTGATCGTTCCTTACCCCGTGAATGAAAGCGGATATCCGGATTGTTTCCCCTGCGCCGCGTACTTGCATGCTCTCCCTTGAGTACCTGGTGATGAAATTTTCTATTGACTCGTTGTCGCCTCTTTTGATGTTATGAAGCTCAGTAGGGTCTCTGGCTGATCTTCTTTGCTGGCTGAAATTCTTCAGGAAGCTGCTTTCCAATTCTTCAAAGTTTCGTATTTCTCCAGTAGGAAGGCTGTCAAACCATACTCTGGCTGCTCCGATCAGCGTCTGGGAGAACATGTGACACCATACCGGGATGGTCCACTGCTCCACTTCGGCTGCTCCTATGAAGATAGCCATGTGGTCATCAGGATCACCTGAACCATCGTACTTCCCGATATTGCTAGGCATCTTGAGCTTAGGTGGGAACGAAAACTCCGCAATTTTCGGGATGAATTTCGATCTTGACTTTGCCGTTGATGGCCGATACGGCTTGTCAAACTCGTCTTCGTGGTCTGGTTCTGGTGGTGGCCCCCTTTCATCTGTATGATCTTTGCTTCTTCTTCCATGTTCTTCTTTATTCGGTGGTTCCTCGTACTCCAGACGCATTCTTACGTCCTCAAAAGGACGTTCCTTTTGTTTTAACAAGGACAGGAGTTGATCTCTGTTCTTGCTAACAAACTCTGGGGTAATCAGTCCACTTGCTGGGTTTTCTGTCTCTGGCACGACACCGACACCAGATGAGGGTGGTGTTGCCAGATGTTCGTTCACCGTGGTGACAATGTTGTGATTGTCACGGGAAGGAGTTTTCTGACCTGAGTCCATAGCAAGTCGTTTTGTGTTGCTAAGGTCCCACGGATGGCGCCAAATGTTGCTACAAGGATCTTGATCAAGTGATTAAGAACCAGGAGCAGTGCTAAGTGAGGTTTAGGCTTTGGCTCAGGTTCAGATTATAGATGGTGAATGTGTTTGTGGTTTTTGTCATGGTGTTTCCCTTGGTATGGCTTGGGTATTTATACCAGCCATACCCTTATCTCGTATTCTATTTTCGGTAAGCTGCAGCCATCATTTCGATCCCAATCTTCCTATGACAGAAGATCCTACTCTTCTTAATGAAAAGGGTTTTCTGGCTTAACATTAATGCATCTTGTCTTGGATAGTTGACCTTCAGCCTATTGGTTCTTCAGATGGTTTCAGGTTTTTGGACTTACGTGTTTTGTTCCTTAGCGTCCTGATTTTGTTCGTTCATTGCCCAATCATAATTGTTCTTCTTTGTTGAGGCGTTTTGCTCAATATTCTCAAGTGTCTGGATTCCAGCGACTTAGACGTTTTATTGGTGTTGTCGCGGCTGGAGGGTTGTGTGTGCATGTTGGCCGCGGCATATGTGTTAGTAGTCTTCTATCCAAGTACATATACGTACATTAACTACGCGTGGCCGTGGTGTATGTTGCCGTGACTCGTGCTTTTGGCCGCGGCATATGTGGCCGCGGCATGTGTGATTGTGGCCGTGGCTTGGCCGCGGCATGTGTGGTTGTGCCCGTGGCTTGGCCGCGGCATGTGTGTTTGTTCTTAATCCGGGGTTTTAGCTTTCTTTCTCAATCCTGATTCCGGGTCCCTATTGGCACCCCTTCACTTTTACTAAAGAATTTGTCACAAAGTCAACCAATTATTACATCAAATTCTTAAAAGAGACCGATAAAATGTTGGAATTATTGGCATTTGAATTTTAATTTGTTAATATGTTACATATGAATGTAAAGAAGAGTGTAGAATAGGAGAGAAACGAATTAATCAACTTACGAAAGTGGCAAAGGAGACTGGTCAATGTCAACAACATAAAAAAAAACAAATCACAAATAATCAGAGATCTAAACAGCTTTCATAACGTGGATAATGAGGTTTGTGTTTTAATAAGGTGAATCAAATTGGTGTTTTTGTTTTAAGTGTTTATGTAATGTATCGTTGATTATAATATGGCAGCTAGCTAGTAAAACAACGAACTGCATTAAACAAAATAATCTAACCTTAACATAACAATCAAATGTGTCGTTTTTAAAACAATTAAATGACACATCTATAACATATAATAAAAAAAGGTTTATTTAAGACACGTGTCATCATTCTAGCATATTAAAAGACACGTGTCGTCATCATAGCATTTGCAAAAATTATTTTCCCGCCTCTTTCTCATAATAAATGCAAAAATTTATTAAAAAATCAATTTGACTTTCCTTTTTAACTAAAATATGTTAAAACAAATATATCTTTATTTATGTTTCTTGTCTCTCTCATATTAAATTATAATTATTTTAAATAAGCAAACTAAACTATTAAATATTTAAAATATAATATTCTTATTTTAAAATATTTATTAATACATACAAAATTATATGATTTCAGACATATTTTAACTTTCTATATAGAGTAATAATTTCTAATTTCATTACGTGTTATAACTTTTTAAATATAGTATATTTTTATTTTACCAATGGCTAATAACATCTAGAAAATAAAATATTTATAAAACTAATAATTTTAATATGTTTTATTTATTTCACCCATATAATACATGAGATCCTAGCATTAAATATAAAATTCTCCTTAGCCCTTTTAAATTAAATTATCTTTTTACTAAACACGAGTCATTTGAATAATATGATATAGTTGTTATTCTTCCAAATTTTTTGTAATCATCTCATGTACTCTACAAAAGTAGATTATTTTATAAAAGGGTATATATACCTTTGAAATTTTTGATACACGAAACGCGTTTTCAACGAACAAGTTTCCAAACAAAATAATAAATCATCAACAAAACCATCATCTCACATCATTTCCAAAAGATTTCAAACTCCTAAAAAGATTAAACTTCATTACAATTTACATAAGTCAATGAAGAATACAATGAAGGCCTTATTACACAACATTATCATAACTACGGTGGTTCTACTATGTCTGTTACCGGTGGCCGATCACCACCACCACCACGTCGCCGCGGCGGCTTCCGGTGGCCGAATGGGTGGAACTTCATTCCGATCATCTTCTACAAGCTCCGGCAGCCTGTCCAGAGCCTCTACATCCTCATACTCTAGAAGTTATAATATCCCAAGATTCTCTCATTCTACACGTTATAGCAGTAGTACTACTAGCAGCCCTGAGTCATCTTCTTCTGATACTCGAATCGGTCGACACTTGTTCGGGATTGAATTCGGGTTTCTTGATCTATGTATTGTTGTCGTGAGTGCTGTTTTTGCAATCTACTTCTTGTTAAGACGGGATGCTTATGGAGATCGTGTTGAAACGAGTGTTGTTAAGCTTCAGGTGATCATTTTTCTCAACCACTGCGGTTTTTTCAGTTGTAGGTTTCTTTCTGAGAGGGTTGGCATGCAGTCCGAATGAAAACAGATAAGTGGACCTGATTAAAATAACATTTGTTAAGTAGTCAAGGATCGCTATGGATCCAGAGTCGCCTCCTATCTATTAGAGTGGTCAACTCTAATGGGTCGACTTGGGTTGGGCTAATCCGGAGCCCATCAAATCGGGCTCAACGTAGGCGTACCCTCGACAATATGCATGATAGACATGATTCAAGTTGTACATTTCATTATGCATACAACATATTACAATGGTTAGCTACTACTAACCTTGTATGATTTTAAGGTTGGATTGTTGGGCACGGCTAGATCACTTCAAAAGGATCTTAATCACATAGCCGAGACGGCTGATACCTCCAGCCCGACGGGCTTCAGGTATATATTAAAAGGTAAACAAATTATCGACAATGATGTGTCACAAAAATCAACAATTATTATCTAATCATCAACTTCTTTTCTATTATGCTAACCTTAAAAAGCCTGATGGGGTTATCTTTTGGTCTGAAACATTCTTGATCTTAAGCTTATTGATTAACATTTAGACGGGTTGTGACATTTAGGCTATATTTATATAAACATGTGTGCGCGCGTGTACACATGTGTTACTTAATAGTTTTGCTCAATTAGCGTCACACTAAAATTATACCGTTTATTCTCCATATTTCATTGCAGAAGCATCTAACTCTTCTGTTTGGTTACAGAGACAATACTATCTGTTCTTAAACATCCTGATTATTGCATTTCTGGTTATTCCTCTGTAAGTCCTTAATTTTATTATGTTATTTGTCACAAAAAGTCAACCAATATTAACAGCAGACTCTTTAGATAGTGAAGTCAAATGTTTGATAATTTGGAACCTTAATAGTCTGAATTTCTGTATATTAACATGTTCAGGTGGAAGTGAAGAAGGGAGTAGACGAATGCGAGAACCGATTTAACAAACTTTCTATAGAAGAAAGAGATAAATTTGATGAAGAGACTCTGGTCAACTTCAACAACATCAGAAAGCAAGGTGAAAAAAGTCATGAGGGTGTATCTGATGGGGTCTGCAACCAATACATTGTGGTTAGCGCGCTATATTACAATTCGTTATCTGATTCTGATTTTTCAATGTCACACATAACTTTGTCTTGATATCGTACAATTTCAAACAATCTTTGACCAAAAAGTATGTTTTTGTGTTAAAAGGTTACGATCATCGTGGCTGCGAGAGGCGCGTATGAACTGCCACTGATCAAAAGCAGTGAACTTTTGAAGATAGCTTTGCAAAAGCTTGCATCAATCCCTTCAAATGATGTTCTGGTGTGTGAGGCCTATTTGAACATGTTTTCTAGCTTATAAACCTTTATTTTTTATATTTATTTGTTAACTTTTTGATCATTTTACAGGCAGTTGAGGTGTTATGGACCCCTCAAAAGGGAAATGATTGCCTTACAGAACAAGAAATGCTTAGAGATTATCCATATTTATGTCCTCTATAGGTTATGAACAGATGCAGATAACTAAACTGCATCTCCTCAAGACTATTTTTTGATGTGGGTTTTAATGTAATACTTTTGAGATTATTTTTATTGTTATTCTGATGTCCTATGGTGTCGTTACTTTTCTTTTACTGCCCTCTGTATGTACATACTTGTTATAAATCGTAAATAAATTTGTTAAATGTAGATATGAAGTTTAATTTATCGTATTTAAATTATGATATTAGATTAAATTGATTGCATTTAAAACAAAAATAAAAAAACGTTAAGAATTTTGATAATAAAGATGAACACGTCCTCAACCTACTAGTAGACATGGGCAAAAAAACAGTTCGGGAACCGATTTCGGTCAAAAAAACCGGAACCGGTTTCAAAGAAAAACCGATTTGCCCCAAACAGACCTGAACAGCCGGTTTGTATACCGGTCTGGTAACCCCATCCTCAAAACCGGTTTAAAAAGTTAAAAAACGGTTAAACCGGTTCTAAAACCGGTTTATTAAAAAACGATTTCAAACCGGTCCAAATCGGTTTGACAAGTTTGAGTATCCGGTGAGCCAAACCGGTTGTAACCCGAACCGGTTTGACCCCACGACAAAAAAACTGGTTCGTTTTTTAACCAGGACCGTTTTGGGTAAAAAAAAAAACGGTTTGTACACCTCTACCTACCGGTCAACCCCCTAATTTATTTTCAAATATGTATACGGGAGATAATAAGCATTTTAAGCACATATTGTAAATACAGAGGCTAATATATTCTTTATTTTTTTAAAACCAAGTTGATATTATTATAAAGTTTAGTCTATTTTATCAAAGTTAAAAATATTATCTCATTACTCTAATAAAAGGGTATCTAAAATGACACATGTCAACACCATATTTCTTCTCACTAATTTTTTCTCGCATCTCTCTCATATTTAATAATCACATTAATTACGAAAATATTATTTAATTCTTTTTAAATTAAAATAGTTTTTTAATAAATTAAGAAAAAGATCTTTTACTAATTTTATTTCAAAGGAAATAATTTTTCATAAAATTAGAAATTTTTTATAACATCAAATTTTTTTAAGATACAAAATATTATATGATTGGTATTTTTAAAGAGTAAAATTTTTATAAACAAAAAAATAATTAAATTTGAGAGTTATAATAAAAAAGGTTTTAAGTATGACATTTTTAAAACGTTTGTTTTAAAATAAAAATTTTAATAAAATTATAAAAACATTTCAATCATATCTTATTTTAAAATATCAATTTCTAATTAAGAAACTTTCATTCTATTTAATATTTGTTATTCAAGCAGTTTGAAAAATTAATTAACACAACATTGAAAGATTAAGTTTAAAATTGTTATCACGTTAGATTATGCTTATTCAATTATTAGAAAAAAAAGTTAGGAAAAATTTAGCAAAATATTTAAAACTTGATATTGTAGGACTTTACCCTCGAGAGGGAGTCCTTCCAGAAATTCTCGATGGCTCAAGGAGACCTCAAGCCAAGGAGGGGGTTTGGAAATAGTTTTCAACCAGCAATTGACGCGCCTCGGTTATTACCTCATTAGCTGCGTCATTGCCCCAAGCGCAAAGATACCTTCAACCATCCCCAAAGCCTCCTTTCATACCACCCAACCCATGCTTCATCATATACCCTCCCCCGATGTGGGATGATCAACCACCATCTCTACCTTTCAACTCAACCTGCTTTTAATCACTCTATTTCACTTCACCTGTGTGCTAATTAACTGCTGGTTAAATTTATCACATCATCTTCTTCGACCATCACGCGTTTCTGCAATGATAAGCTCAATCTATGATGGACTGGTGATGATTGATTAGTGAATCTGCTGCGATTGTTTCGGGTTAGAAAGTGATACATGGCTCGTGGAGTTTGTATAATTAGGAGTTGTTCAGGTTAACCCGTAACAGATTGAACAGCAGATGTGCAGATAATGATGAAGTTAATATTATAACACTGTATTTTGTGAGAATAGCTATTATTAAACAAAAGATTGCGGATTATGAATGGGTCTTTTTCTTTTCTTTTGTTTTTCTAACTTTTATTGACTTTACATCTCCATAATATGTTCAAGATTGTTCACTGTTATGAAATGTATTCTTTCTTGGTGTTTTTTAATATAAAAATGATGGCTTTTTTAGCAACAAGAAACCAGAGAACTATAAGTTATGCAGCTGTAACACTGCAATATTTATGGTAGTGTACGTAATTGTACCAGGTTTGCTTGTGCTTGTTACTGGTATTTGGTAAGTAGTGAAGAAAAGAAGCAATAAATGAACTCTTTTGGGGGCACTTTCAACCCGCTCAACTCGGGCCATGCTTTTCCCCTAACGGGTTACACATGTAAGACTAGAGATTAGCTTAAAAGAAAAGAGTCAAAACTCAAACGGGTCGAAAGTCATCCAGAGTGCATTTTAAATGCATAAAACATCCTAAATCGATTCATTCACAGAAAGAATTAATATACTTTACAATCATATATGACAGATCAATCATCTACAGAAAATAAAATTTTTGGTCAAAAATAATGTGGTACTTGTTTTGATATGCTATCTAACTCACTAATCTTGCCCCCTCTGCTGTTTTGAAATGGCTTTGAGAAATGCAGCACTAACTGTAACACACACATCACAGTTATCTCATGGTTCTTGAGCACATCACAAGAAAGCCAACAATTGATGACCCATATATGGCAACCTCAGGATTGATAAGATCTTCGAGCACCACTTGACATGAATACAATCGAACACCTATCTAGGTGATGTTCTTTCATTTGGTGCATCAAGTTAGTCAAAGGTGTAAAGGTCTAGCATGTCGTCTAGCTAGGCATAAAAAGAAAAAGCAAAACTGAGATAAAAAAGCGATTATTAGAAAGTAATAAAAATATGTATAACGTGCTTAAAAGTTAAAAATATTGTTTATACAAGATAAAGAGAAGCACCCAAAAGAAGGAAAAAAGAAGCAATAATTTTTGCCTTTTGGGTTACTTGTGGTTGTGGATCAAAACCTCTATACACCAACCCAAATGCGCCCCGGTAGTTAAGGCTTATTTGTATTTTATATAAAACATCTCTATGAGTTGATTTGGATGTGTGACATTGTTTGTATCAATACATTTTCGTGAAGACTTTTATTTTCTACTTATAGTGTAAAGTCCATTTGAGTTATTTGAGCTTAAATCATTAAAAGCAAGAATCAAACGAAACTTATGTGAGCTTATATTAAACTTATTTAACAAACAAGCTCAAGTCTAGTCTTCATATATTTGGTTTTACTAGATCCACGAGCTTAAACAAGCCTGATAGTTCTATAAATTTTACTTAATATATTAAATACACACGTAATAATAATTATTATACATCATTGTGATAATAATAATTATCTAAATCATTATAATTATAAAAATATAAAAAATAATAAATGCATACAAATAAAGTATTTACAAAAAATTGTAAATACTAAGCAAGGTAACTTTTCCACGTTTGAGCTTAAAAGACTTCTCATGAGCCAAGCACTTTTAATTGTACTTGTCAACAATGTCTTAGATTTAGAAAAAAAAAACATGAAATTAGTTATCTTTGCATAATTTGTTAGAATTCTAATATCAATATTTTTTCTTAACGACCAATTTATGGTACTCCTACTCTTAAGGTTATTTTAAACTAATTTATATCTTCTTAGAGACAAGAGATAACTTTACAAAATAGTAAACTAAGTTTTAAAAGCGTTCTACTTAGATAACTTAAGTTTAAAATATGTTCCAACTAAGTTATTTAGTTTTCATTATCTCTACTAATATATAACACAAAACCTATGAGTAGATTGGTAATTTCCTATTTTTATAAAACACTTAGAACAAATTAATACATATGATTAAATTCACTATATTAAGTATTACTTTATTTATAATAATTTAAATTAATATTATATTTATATTTTTTATTTATATTTATATTTTTACTATTTAAATTAACTATTACACTATTAACTAGATACTATTTACCAAATATTTACATAGTTATAATAATAATAATAATAATACAATAATAATAATAATAATAATAACAACAATAATAATAATAATAATATAATTAGTATTTAAGGTTGATCGGAAAAGAGACTCAGTAGCACCCGTGTATCACGCGAGCCAATTCATTATACATAACATATAGAAAGCAAAAATGAATATCTATACTATTTATAAAGCATTTTATGATGTTAAAATAATAATTTTATGTTAGACCTTAAGACACCTATAGGGTTAGTATGATAATATTACGGTGGATTTTAATTTGTTTTTTAATCCATATGAATTCATTGAATTTAATAATAATAATAATAATAACAATAATGATAATAATAATAATAGTAGTAATAGTAATTAAAGTAATTATAATTGTTATTTATAAAACAAAAACAATTTGGTAATAAGTAATAATGTGTAATAGCATACAAGTCATCAAACTAAATAAATACAAACTATCAAAACTGTTTCAAGGTTCTCAATTTTATATCGTATTTATCTTATAATCATATAAATATGATGAGTTATAAAATCTAAATTTGCCGTTATGATAACTAAATTATATCAAAGTTTCAACATGATTTTTTTTCAAAACAGAGTTGTCAATATAATTTTATCAATCTCTACAGATGGGAACATTAATGTACAAATAATTAAAATAAAGTGTTATGAATTTTAACAACGCGTGATAAAACACACCGGTAATAATTGATGTATTATAAGACTATGCGGATACATATGATCAAGAAAATGAGAAATAACCATAGAGTGCCGTTATAAATCCGATAGAGAAATAATAAATAATATTATAGATCATTATAAAATTCTAAACAGGTAGGTGAAAGAGGAGTTGTTGAAGCCTTTTGGAATATCTTTGAAAACTCTCTTTCTCTCTGTGCGAATAATAATAATGTTTGAATTTGGTGATGAACTCGCAACAATCGACAGTTTCAACACTAGTATTTCATGGCTGATTTCCATTCAGCTATTTGCTATGCTTCTTCTCTTTATCCTCCTTTATCATCTCACCCTCACCACCTCCGATCACCTCTGCACCGCCACCGCCACCGCACCGCCACCAGCCACCGCCCTACCTTCCATCACTTCCGCCGATTCAAACAATCGTCACAACTCAAAGGTATGCCATCACTTCTCTGCATATTCATGTCGATTAGATTAAACGAATGCTGTTTTTGACTTCGAACAGATGGAATTCGTCAATTTAGGATATATGGATGCTTCTATTTGATTTTGATTGTTCTTCAAAGTTTTAAATTGCTATGGCTTCTCTTACGAATTTGGTGTTTGAAGTGTTTGTTACAAGTTTTCATGTAGCTGTGCATGATTTCTTTGAGAATTTGATGAATTGGTTTGATTTGTAAGTTGAATTTAGGAGCTGCTTGAACGCATGAAAGTACGCCAATTGTTCTAAATTCTTATTTTATAGAAAATTAAAGGGTAAATTATTGGTAGTGCATAATCATGAGTAGATTAAATGAATTAGATGAGTGAGTCGGTTGTAGAATAAAAAAAATCAATTTTTCTTGTAAACAAAGGAATTCCTACTAAAGAAATATTTTGTGTGAAAGGAAAGTATTTGTGCTAAAATGGTAATAAAGAAGGAACCAAAAAAGTGCCTGATATGTCACAGGACCTTTCCTTTAAGCAAGTATTATTAAGTGCTTTTTAGGTGTTATGTTTTATAATATCTTTATACCGAGTCCCCTTGTATAAATTAGCTTGTTTAAACTCGAGCCCATTTGGCTAAAGGCGAACTGAATACGAGTTTAGTTTCTGTCTTGGTTAGAAATACGGCTTCAAGCCGGTTGGGCTTGTATTATTATTGGCTCGAGCCCACGTACCATCTGGTTCAGGGTTGTTGGTTATCCCTTGCGTTTTTGGGTTAGGGATTATGGGTGCTGATGGGACTTGGTGTTGGGGACCGTAATGTATTATCTTAAAGCTACAACTTTTTGAATAGGCGGGAACGATATCTATATCTAACTATATATTCATGATACATTATAGATGAGTGGTTGTCTAGGACTGGCAGAAACTTAATGTTTCATGATATTTGCAGACTAGAGAGAATGAAATAAAGGAGACAAGATCGAGCATAAGTGGAGTAGTTCAAAGAGCAAAGAAACCAGATGCTCGACAAAGGACAGAACCATCCACAACAAATGAGGGCAGTGACATGATGTTTCAACATTCTCACCACCCATGTCATTTCTTCGGGTTTGCAAAACAAGCGTTTCTCAAGTGCTTGGGCATAGATACCAACCGTGAAAGACCCCACGAAAAAGATGATTGACAATTACACCCTCGCCTTTTCCGTCACACCTTATGAATGTATAGTATGCTATCCTTCGTCCCTTTAAGATCAGTCAGTTTTCATTCATGGTGTAACATTGTAGGATGTAACCAGAAGTTTTTATGGTTCAAGAAAAATGTTGAAATGCATTGAAAGTATTAAACAAATACAAGATTGCAAAATTATCAAAATCTAGATGATATGATGAATCTTAAAATTTCCTACGACATACCTGTTGGATCACACTGCACTCTGCAGCTTCAGAATTTAAATATTTTATTTCATATCTCAGAAAATAAAACTGCAGTGTTTTGTTGCCTCATCAACAGCAGCAGGAAATTGTCACACCCGACTTGTTCTGAATTTAATAAAAAGAACATACACCGAAAGCAAATCGCCCTCGGCCTCCCTACAAAATTCATAAGCATCCTAGTACCGAGCCAACGATATAGTGCTTATACCTTAGTATTTCTATGCATTTACACTTTCTATATCTAAGTAGTCTTTTATGTTTTATCCATTTCCTTTTGTCCTAAATTTGAAACTTGAATTCATGAAAGCTTCAATGAAAGAGGTTATATTTCACAAGTTTTTGCATCATTTTGAACGACTTCAAGTACCGTCGCGTTGCAAAAGAAGCACCTTTCACAATTGATGAGATGGCGATTTATGCAGCCAAAACATGAAACATGTGTGCATGGTAAGAATTTGGCATCTGCTTCACACCTATAGCAGATGCAGCACGCATTATCATCAATTTCTGTTTCTTCTTTGTGGGCCACCCGCTTGAACACTGTTCTTGAGATCAGATGGCTGGAAAAATCTTCTAGTTGCCTGAGTTTTGTGAGATGAACATCCCCCTTAAAGCTGCTAGCCTGGCAAAGTGATGCAAGAATATGTGAGAAGATTACAGGGGAGATGGCAAAAGGGTGGTACTTGGTTTAAAAAAGCGCTTTGAGGCGCCGCTTAAGGCGTGAGGCGCTAGAGGCGTTTTCCCGAGCGCTTCGTTTCACCGAGGCGCTGCCTGAACAAGAAGCGCCCTGAAGCGGCGCTTCAGGAGTGAGGCGTGAGGCGCTATGAGGCACTGCTTCATGTGTTTTGGGCACAATCAGGCTTGTTTGAAGTGGGTTAAAAATTGGGCCTTTTTATTAATATTAACTTCTGGGCCTGGATTAAAAATTGCAGCCCAACCCATTAAAACAAAATCTGATTATTTCAAAATTAAAACCCTATTATTACAGCCCCCTCTGCCCTAAACACGATGAACGATTGATTTGAGACACTTATTTATGTTTTTAAGATGTTTAATTATGTTCTAAACTTTAAATTCTAAGTATGTTTTGTGTTTATGTTTTGTGTTTATGATTATGAAGTGAAATGTGTCATGCATAATAATTTTTTATTATTATTTTTAATTTTATCGCCTCGCATACGTGAAGCCCTCGCCTCGCGCTTGAGGCGTAGCGCCTCGGATTTTGGTACCAAAGCGCTTCGCCTCGCCTCGCGCTTTTTTAAACCAAGGGGTGGTAAGGGGTCAATATGGGTTTACTTCAAAACTAGTAATTTCAGTTTATCGCCCAAATATTTGTACTTGCTAAAAATTATTATTGTGTCAAATATGATCTAAAACATTGTATTAATTCAACAACAATCTAAAAATGTAGAATAAATTTATACAGAAGTGACAGATTACTAACCCAATTGAACTCTAGTAGGTACTGGAATCCAGAAATAAGAGTATCAGCACAGTCCATGCTGGCGAAAATGCCCACAATATCGTTCTGCTCACTGGCGTCTGTTACAAGGCTCGCATCCAGCAAATTTGAGATGATACCAACTAAAGGTGCCAAAATCAGGCCTCTGTTGACTTTTTCTGGAGTTTGACTAGGTCTTCTAATTATCCTGTAGAAGCACAGTAAGCACCATCATAAAGTAGTAATTCAATTTTAGAACTTAAGATTGGCTTTTACTGTTTCTTAGGGGCTGTTTGGTAGCCTCTTAATGGTCATTAAGAGGCTACCTCTAAATGGTTCATAGCCTCTTAATGGTTAAGAGGTAACATTAATGCTGAATGGTTAAGAGGCCACCTTTTGTGGCCTTGACAGAAGTCACAGAATCATATGACAATTAAAAGCATGCATATTTGCCTCAAATGGAACTAAATGTGGCAAATGGGTGGTTGGGTAGCGAGTCAACAAAGGTTCGGGCCAGGTGGATTACAGATTGACTCACAACACTTTTGTATCCGCTTTCAGTTTAATGCGTTAACATGACTATGAAAATAATCTAGCATCTCGAATAAAGTGATTTAGGAAGTTGCATGCACAGAAATTACTCTTTGCATGACTTTTAAACCATCTGACCCATACTGCATGTTTGCTTTCTTATAAGTGTTTAGATTTCTGCCTCTACGTAGAACTATGAAACAATCACCCTCCCAGAAAAGGTTGGCGAAAGTAAAGGCAACGTGACATGCAAGCAAAGGGATTTCTAATGTTGCGTCAATAACCAAATCTACACAGACATCTTACATGTCACCTATTTAAAAATTGTTGAGCAATTCAGTTTCACAACACAGTAGACCTAAAAGTCCTTTGGTGTTGTGTGAAAGCCTTCAACTAACCTAAGCCAGCCTCTGCTAGAAATATAACAAATGCGTGTATGGCATCAGTCAATGATCCGAATAGGATATGCCTATTCATAAAAATACTAAAATCCACCAATATGACACTGACAGAAAAGAAGAAACTTCATATATTTGACGAAATTTAACAGTTGCAATAAAAGAAGAAACTTACAAGTCAAAGAATTCCTGGTCAGCAACTGACGTCAAATGGTTGAGAACAAAAACAATCACCTCTACTAATCTGCGCAAGTTCGTATCTGCCCCTGACAGAAAAGCCTGTGGAATCTCACATGTACAAAACTCTAGTACCCTTGCTAGATTGCTTGAAAGATCAAATATGACACTGCATTTCCGCTGCTGAAACTCCATCATCTGCAAAAGAGAATATGTATTCTTATTAAAAAATGTATCACAAGATAAAACACAATTGTCTAAGAAAGATGATCTTACCTGGCCTTTTTCTTGCATTTCTCGTATAGAAACTGAGAATTCTGTCATTGCCCAGCTTAGGGTATTAAAAAGACGATTGAGAAATGCTGAAAACAATTCTTCATCTTCCAGACAAGCGTCGCGTAATAATTTCTGTTTTTCAACAAATGCGGATGTTAAAGTTAACATCAGGAATTGTTTGACAAGAACCAAGCACTTCTAATTTGGTAACTTTTATCTCTATTGGGTCAAACTGATAAAATATTATATATTGGCTTAAAAAAGAACAAATCAAACGGGTCGAAGTCACCCAAAATGTATTTACAATGCCTAAAACCACCATAAATAATGTTAAAACAAAATATTTGAATATTATTTCACACCCTAACTTTCTATTAAAAGCTGAACTTTTGAAAACAAAACGTGTTTCAGGCCGACGCAAATAAATACTATCTATTCTGATCAATTACCCAGCCCGCCCAACCCAACATGGTCATCTTTGCCACGTCTAGTAACAGCAATGTGGTAAACTCACCTGAAACACACTAGAAACTGATGAAGACTCTCCATGCTTTGAAAAT
This sequence comes from Flaveria linearis, assembly GCA_024085815.1. Lineage (NCBI taxonomy): Eukaryota > Viridiplantae > Streptophyta > Magnoliopsida > Asterales > Asteraceae > Flaveria > Flaveria linearis. Next base: position 65,179,247 of record CM044006.1, read on the forward strand.
CCAAACCCACTACCTTTGCATAGTCTTACAAGAATATTTGTTACAGGAATCCATGATCGGTTATCAAAGGCTGATAGAAGTGATGATGGTAGGCTACGAGTTGCTGCTTGGTTGCTCTCAAAAGCCGCCAAAAACTCCTTGTACTGAACTAATACAGAAATTGATTGCAGAAGTAGATCTCTTAATTCTGCACTTGATATTCTTGAGTCGCTGAAATGGGTAACAACAAAAGTAACCTGAAGAAATAAGGTAGAAAACCTTAGTTTATATGTATATAATTCATATTGATGATCATAATACATTGGAAAAAGAGGAACATACAAATGAACCAAGTCCTTGTTTTATAAACATTCCTGCAGGGACAAAAGGAGGATCGCTCTTTCGCAAAACATGAAAACAATCAACCTGCAAAGCAAGATTAATTGGTTAATGACTGCATTAAAACAAGAGGGTTTTATAATTTTAATAATATTTTTGGGCAAAGCAAGAAAGTAAGAGTTTATGTATTAAGAGAGTTTAGTGACGTACCAGAGTTTCTAAATAAAATTCAGGCACATAACAGAAAACCGAATCCATTTTGCTAAGAACCAGAAGCAACTGGACAATCCAAATGCATGCTGCATACATTCCCCTTTGTTTCCAGCGAGCAAAAAGAGAGATACGGTACCTACAATACAAAAACAGATATGAATTTAATATATACAATATTTCACAATAACTAAATAATATGTTTTCACTAGAATTACAGAATCGTTTTTCAGGCTTGTATTTTTAGGTCTAATTGAAGTATATTAAAGGTATGTGATATCATATATGACTGCAGAGTACATACAATGGAAATTTTCAAATAAATTTAAAAACTAACAAATATATTTACCAAGCACAACGCCGCACACTATCAATAACCTCTTCACGGTAGACACTTCGGGCCTCCTTCAACCGCCTTAATTGTTCCCCACCACCTCGTTCTCTAATTTGTCTATCTGTTTCTTCCAGCTGGGATATTGAATGTGACTGGTGAGTCATGTAAGCTGACGCCTGCAGTCAAAACAACTCCTGTTAGACAGATAATATATCAGCGTCCAAATATGTGCATACACACACATCGTGCACGGAGGAATAACTTTTGTAACCAAATAATTCAGATTGGACAACAATACAAAATAGAAGAATACAATGTCCTCATGAGAGTAAAAACAAGATTTTAATGGAGAATGTATTACAATAGTGGTGAGAATACCGACCTAATTACACATGAACAGTTTGGGTCCCGTTAAATCGCACACCGATCATGAGTTGAGAAAATATACCGAGGGGAATGAGTCAAACAAATCAAGTGTATCAGACAAGTTGGAAGTCACCCATGTCTATTTTTGGTGCATCCAACCCCCTAAATCATTTTAGGCAGATTTGGATTGTAATCATTATCGTACATATAATTTTTATTAATGTTAACTATTTATAAAAATTAAAATGGGGCATAAAGGTGTTTGCAGGTCAACTTCCCCAGCCCATTTCAAGCCATACATAGGTAGTAAAATGGGGCATACGGCTCGCCTATCAACCAGGCGCAAAGCGCAAAAGAAAAAAGGCAATGACAATAGTATATATATATTTTTCAAAAAAGATAATTATCAATAAAAAGTAGAATGATAAAAAGTGCAATAATGATAAAAAATTAAAAATATATATAACATGCATAGAAAATTAATAATCTTATACTATTCTATAATAAAAAATTCTTTTTGTAAAATACTTTTTTGAATAGACAATAATAATCTTATACCGTCTAAGATCGAACTCATCCGGACCAATTACCTAGCCACCTGACTGACCCACCTTGTCACCTCTAAGCTCACCAATACAGAGAAAAGACAGGTTTCTTTTACTCTTTCAACCGAGTATTAAAATATTAAAAAAGATAAGTATATATAACCTGCTTAAAATTTGGTGCAAGGCCCAGATGGTACAACAAAAGCATGGCATCCAAAAGCTCCTCTTCTTTTAATGTTGAGGACGATGAAGTACTTTCTAGCGCAACAACCCGCATTTGCTGCACCAGGTGATAACCAAACTCAGAATCTGACTGGTCACTTGTGCTAGGTTTATCTGCCATGTCATCATTCAAGTTGCTAGCGCTGCACTCAGCTGCCAGTCTGGCCACCTGAGCAGATCTCTCTGGAATAGAACTGCAATGGCTCTGAGAAGCTTTAGTTGTATATCTGAGTGGATTCTTTGAAATCCTTGTAAAATTAACATCCAAACTTAGGCAACAACAAGGCTTCCGAATCCCTACATGTGTTATTCTGGTTTCTGGGTCCATATCATCTACACATCCTTCCTCCCACTGAACCACTTCAGCTTCAGGGTCCATATTTACAGGATGGAATTTAGCTAAATGACTGTAGGACCCGCCGAGCCTTGGGATCTCAACTCGGTGAGGGTCATCTTTAAGAATCAGTGGAAGAGGGAAACTTTGTTGACCGCCTCTGTGAAGAAACCCAACAGTGGGCCCACCACTAGTTACAGAACCCAACATCCAACCACTCCTTGCTGCAAATCCTTCTGATAAGAAATGAAGTATAACTGTGAACAAAGAAACAAGAACATAATTGCTTGATACGCCAGGTGTCAGTATGTTGCGATCTGCTCCCTTGTTTCTTAATATAATATTCTGCAAAAGTGTTCTGAAAACAGAGCCAGGTAACTGAGGAGGCGTAACAGGTGGAATGAATTGCATGACTAGGCAACAGAGGTCCCGGTGTTTCTCCTCAATCTGCAAAAGGGGTGCATAAGTACTTGATTCATGATGTTTATTCAATCAAATCAGATTGTTAAATTTTGGAAGTTTATTCCTGAATTCATATTCTTTGAGCTGGAGCATGACAGGTAATCAGAGACAGAAAAGCACATGGATCAATGTAGGGGCATCACTTGGGCAATTTTGGAAAATTCACACTCATTTGAGCTGATGTATAATCTTTGACACCAGCTAACACAAGGAAGCAACTTTGATTAAAGTAATGATTACGTTGAATATACACTATCCTGTCTCAGAATGGAAAATTGAATGCATGATAGAGTTAAACTCGCATCCACAATTTCATGACCGTTTTCTCAAATTATTTCACAACAAATTGATCAACATTTTTCATGTTTGTAGTTAAATGCTAAGGCTCTTTTCTTAATACTGCTCTAGGGGATACAAATCATACAATAAATACTAGAAAATCTCAAAATGAAATTAAAGTTCACATAATAGTATATATGTCTAGATAATATGTATCAGAGAAAACATACCTTGTTCAGTGCTTCAGTCAAAGTTTTAGTGGTCAACATCATGCTACTTTCATAAGAGGCGTCTTCACATGAACCAGGCCACCATACAGCAGGTATCATATGCTGAAGATCTTGTTTATTTGGACATCTCTGAGATAAAAATCCTTCAAATAAAAACTCAAAATCTGACATCTTCCACCAAACCACCATCAAATCTTTACGTCTTAATATGTGACATGCCAATGCAAGATATGGATATGAACCCGAATACGGACATTCTCTTAAAACAATAGATGCAGTCTTACAGTTGTAAGAAAGGGCAGAAATGAGGTGTTCAAACATCAATGTGGACCCAGGGAAATCGAGTAAAACATCAAGTACTCTATCCAAACTTTCATAATCATGAGGTGCTTGATACCGGAAAACATCCATGAGAAAAGAAAAAAGCGGACCCCAACTTATATATTCCATACTATCTGCATTTGCATCAAGAGCTGAGAATAACTCCATGCAAATTCCACAAGAAACAGGACTATATAACTCTTTAACAGGCATAAACCGTTTTAAACTTCTTAGCTTTTCCATAGAATTATAACTACTGTTTTCCCCTCGCCGCATATCCAACAATTTTGTAAAACAATGAAGCAAACCAACAGCTAACAGATTTGTTGATGGCGGGATTTGAATTGGTTGGAATTCTTGAATAGGATATCTAAATGGGTGGGCCCCAAAATTCAAATGACACCGTTCGCCTTGAGAAAGAGAAATTGCAGGATAATACCCTAGCCCGGGAACCATTTTCCTTATTCCATTAAATGCTACACCAAGAGAAACACCGTTTCTATAATATGAAATTTCATCAGCTTCTAAATCTATGCAGCATCCAATGACATCACCAACAACCCATGTCTGGCCATACGGTTCAGCATTTAGATTCCATTTGATGACCCGTTTGCCATCAAATGCATATGAATCATCAGCATCACCTACCCCTGTGTGTTCTGTAAAAGGGCTAGAAATAGTAGCCCATCCAAGCTGTTGTAAACCAGCAGTTTCTAGAGTTACTTCATACATCCATTTACCTTTCCATACACATGCATTTGCTCGTGCACTGCTGAATACTGCATGGCTTTCAACTAATAAGGGTAGTTTTATGAGTTGAAATTCACCACAAACACTTGATTCTTCAATTTTAACAGTGTAAGGACCAGAACCATCAACGATGGCAGACACTCCTTCTCTTGAGCTGTCATTGGTCAATAACATTCTATGATACTTTAAGTAATCATGTTTTATAATAGAACAGACTACATTAGCATCAACTTGACTTGTCGGCAGATTAATCGTTTTACACGGGAGGTCAAATATATGTTCAAGAGTTCGTTCAAGTGACTGCTCACCAAAATCATCACAATATGAGATGAGACGAGTTTTCTGACTACTCTCCTTCTTATCTTCACCGTCCAATATCAAAGCTAAGCCAGAAGCAAGCCAATTCGTATGTTGGCTGTCATCAGCCATTGGTGAAATAAGAAATCAAAAAAGGTCACCCAAAGTAACTCCTAAGTCCTAAATCACTACCAACAGCCCTTACACCTCAAGGATCAAGTATAGATACACCACCATGAAATTTAAGAAAAATCATCAACAAACAGAGTCCGATTCTCCGGAGGACTTAACTTATATAAGTTGATTCACACAGTAAAGAAATCTCAAACTTCTAGTGCACTGTTGCTTCAATTCAAACCACAAGCAACTGAAATGAACCTCACCAGCACGCCCTTAAGCGAATCATCAGTTCCTTTTTCCACAACAAAGCACCAGATACCGCTACAAGTTTCAATCAGCTAGAGTCCATCATCATCTTCGCATAGATTTCCACCAAACCTAAACAAAACAAAACAAGAAAAAAAAACAACAAACAGCTTACGTATACATAAACAAAACCTGTAATCCAAACGTACCAGATCACAACTTCAAATTCATCTATGATCCTACAAGAAATCAAACTGAAACTACTCACAAATCATGACGGCGTGAGACCATCACTTCGCACCAAACTTGTGTCGGCTTAATCGTACCAACAGCAGCAGTTTCAATAATTGGAAATTGAGGATAAATTAGGGTTTGGAATAGGATTTGACTTGTGCTAGAGAACGATTGAGAAGTGAGGGAAATGAAAGGAAATTGAAGAACGAGTTGCCGGTGGTGGAACCCTATTTGATCGCCACCGACACGTGGCGGTTGAAGTTATTAGTTACCTGATTGATAGGGTGGCGGCTTCATCCACAGTTCGCCCCGAGATAATTGGATTTTAACTTTATGTGTTTGAAATTCACACATTTCTTATGGATGCTAATAAAGGGACACCCAAAATCTTAAATCGACACCCCCCTATACGTCGCGTATGGGTCCATACGCGGCCCATGCCCGGCGTATAGGGTACGACCATTAATGCGACATTAGTGACTGACAACCGACGTCACATCAGTTTACCTATACGTGGCGTATAGGCCCATACGCCACGTATAGGACGGTGTCGATTCAAAAAAGAATATAAGCTATACGCCGCGTATTGGCCCATACGCGGCGTATAGATCCTCGGTACACTATATCTTTCAAATTTTCTCATTTTTTACACACATTTCAAAAAAAAAACACTCTCGTATAGCACTATACTACACGTATTGATCTTCGATTTTTCAACATCCAGGTACGTATTATTGTTCATACATCATTATTATGTTAATCGTTCATTGATTTAAACGTTAAAGTAGTGTTTTATGCCCCAAAATGCGTGATTTAAAAACTGGAATAAAGAACTATACGCCGGTACAGCCCCGCGTATAGGGCTATACGCAGCGTATAGTTCTTTGGTTAGGGACGAAGACACATCGGTGTGTACCCTATACGCGGCGTATAGATATATACGCGGCGTATAGGGTGTTGCAATACGCGACTTGTGGGCCATACGTGGGTCCCCTATACGCCGCGTATAGTCCTATACGCGGCGTATAGGGTCGGATTCGACCTATACGTTGCCCTGTGACCCATACGCTGCTACCCTATACGCGGCGTATAGCCCTATACGCGGCGTATAGGGTAAATATATATATACAAATACATATATATGTATATACGCATATACATATACATATACATATACATATACATATACATATATATATACATATACATATACATATATATGTATATACACATATACATATACATATATGTATATGTACATATATACATATAACATGTATATGTATATGTGTATACATATACATATACATATACATATACATATACATATACATATACATATACATATACATATACATATACGTATACCTATACGTATACGTGTACGTGTACGTATACGTGTACGTGTACGTATACGTGTACGTGTACGTATACGTGTACGTGTACGTATACGTGTACGTGTACGTATACGTGTACGTGTACGTATACGTGTACGTGTACGTATACGTGTACGTGTACGTATACGTGTACGTGTACGTATACGTGTACGTGTACGTATACGTGTACGTGTACGTATACGTGTACGTGTACGTATACGTGTACGTGTACGTATACGTGTACGTGTACGTATACGTGTACGTGTACGTATACGTGTACGTGTACGTATACGTGTACGTGTACGTATACGTGTACGTGTACGTATACGTGTACGTGTACGTATACGTGTACGTGTACGTATACGTGTACGTGTACGTATACGTGTACGTGTACGTATACGTGTACGTGTACGTATACGTGTACGTGTACGTATACGTGTTACGTATACATATACATATACATATACATATACATATACATATACATATACATATATATATGTATATGTGTATATATATAGATACGTATACGTTGTTTTTGACCTATTTGTTCACCTGTGCAGATATGTCTTCCGATTCTGAGATTGAGGCTGACGTTGTTGACCATATTGCCGAGCATCCTTGGCTGCAGTTTGATGCCGGTTCCGTTGAGCACGCTAAGTGCTCAAAATTTATTCGGATGAAGATCGGTCATCAAAAGGCCGTAGATTGGGAGGTGATGGCTGAGTTGGGAGAGCGCGATCGTCTTGCTGCTATTATCGGAGACGATACGCCGTGGAGACGTCTTTTTGAGATCGCATTCTTACCGTCCCACCGTGAGCTGGTAGTGGAGTTTTTATCCACATTTACATATATTCGTCCAGATGAGATGGTGGAGGACGATGAGCGATCGGAGATTTCTTTTACGCTTTGTGGACATGCACATCAGATGTCCATTGAGCAGTTTGCAGTTGTCTCAGGGCTTTATTATGAGCCGGAGACTGTTACCCACACACAAGACATTTTGTGTTGCTCATGCGTTTATTAGCAAAGAACGGGAAGATAATTTTGAATGGGTGCTTAATAGATTGAAAGATACGTTAAGCAAGTGTATGGAGCTGCGCGTCATAATAACAGACAGAGATCTCGCTTTAATGAACGCATGTGTTAATGTCACACCCCGACCGACGGCGGAATCATCGGAGCGGACGAGGGAATGATTGATTGTTCATAACACATGGTTGTCTATTTGTGGAAATAATATTACAATCAGATTACATGATAGAATAAGTACAACATACACCAATACAACAAGCGAAACCACAAATAATAATTGTCTTTTATTATAACTAGGTCCGTGTCTTAGATGAGCACATAGAAGTCCACTATCTTGCTTAACCTGAAATCATGTGAGAAAATAAAGTCAGCTAACGAGTTAGCTGGTGAGTAATCACAGTTTTGAATATACATATAGATTGATTGATTGATCCATCGATTGTAATTCAATTCACAAGGTAATATTAAGACTTATATGGCAACCGCGAAGCATATAGATAAACCGACACAATATAAACCCCTTGACTTGTCACTTTGCATATAATATAGACTTGCACATAAACACCATAGATTGACTAAATTGCCTCTGGCACAATCACCACTCGACTGTTCATATGGGGTGGGTTATCCAAACCAGTAGATCTACATTGTTGCCAGGATTGATTGATTGATTGAATTAGGGTTCTACTGTCGTCCAGTTTATCACAGTATGTTCACGTAATTGCAAGTAATAACATAACCTGTCTTGAATTGAATTGAAAATGAAATAACAATAGAATATCATGATAGAATATATTGTATCACATGATTTCCCCCAAATAGGAAATGATATAAAAAAGGGATATGAATACTCACATGATTGATGAGATTGGAATTTGGACGTGATAATTTAGACACCCACGATTTCCTTATAGTTAACCTAAGGAACGGTGTCTCGAGTTAGAATAATAACGATTTGGGAATTTGGGAATGTATTAGGATTTCTATGGTAGTTTAAATTGATAAATTTTATTCGGTTTGAAATGTCTTGAAATAAACGAATTTATTGAAAATGATTATGTCAAGAACTTTAACACAATTTATACGTGTAAGTTATACATTTATACAATTTATTAATAAATTGTATATGTATAATTATATTCATAATTATATATAATCAAGTAATTATATATAATTATATGCATAATTATATACATGATTATATGTATGAACATAATTATATATTGTATGTTGAGTATATACACGAGTTATAAATTGTATACAATTATATAAAATTATATACATGTAATTAAATAAAAAATTGTTTTGATAATTGGATAATATATACTTATGTATATATTGGATTCAATCTATTTATTGTATAATTATATATTATACATTAATTATTATTTGGTAGGAAATATAATTAGTTATTTTATTTATTTAAAACAAATAAAATAAATGAATAAAATATAAAAATAAATTTCAGAAAGTAATTGAGTTGTTTTAAATTTTTAATGTTTGTAAAAACATTTTTAAAATTTTTAGAATTTTTTTCAGAATTTTTAAAGGCTTAAAACAGCCTAAAAAAAATAATTGGAGGTGGCGGGTCTCGAACCCGAGACCTTCTGTTCGAGGGGGAGCATGGGAACCGGTGAACCAAGGCCTAAGCCGCGGTTATGATCCGGCTTTTATTTCTTTTAAACCAACCCAAACAGAATCCCCAGAACCCGAAGAACCCTAGAATGAACTTGATCCAAATTGAAGCTCAATTCAAATATGTTAATGATTAGATTCATGGGGCTTTTGATCCCCATGAAAAACCGAGTATGTTGATATGTTTAATTACCTCTATGGTGATCGATTGATGTTGAATCCAATGAAGAACAGGTCGCGGCCAATATAGTGATCGTGGATGAGCAAACAGTGTTTATAATCGAATTAATTTTGAGGAAAGCTTCTACTGATGATGAGGATTATAAGCCCCTTAACAATTTTGATTAAAGTTGATCGGAGATGGGCTTTGATTCGAGTTGCAGGTCGCGATGTAGGTGACGATCGAATTCGATGTGTCTGTGTGTTTTAGATGAAATTGGGAGTACAGAGAGGTTCGGATGTGAGAAATGTTTGATTATATGAATTCAATTTGTTTATTACAAGTGTTTGAGTGGGTTTCTTTGTCGGTTTAGAATCCGAGAATAAAGTGAAGAATTTAGCCGTTTATTTGACTAATTCAACACGTTTTGTGTTTGAATTCAACATAAACTGGATCCAATGAAACTTTCGGTGTGATTGTTTGTTCAAATTGGAATAATTTGACTGCTTTTGGTCGGGAATATTGTGAGTTCGATGTGGTGAATTTGGATCCGAATTTCTCGATGTTTAAACGTGTTTAATGGGTGTATTGAGTTCGAAACTCATCCACGAGTGTATTGGGACCGGTTTTGTAGCTTGAAAGTGTGTAATTTTGGTGTTTTCGGCTTCGCCGGAGTTTGGCCGGACTCTCGCCGGCGAGTCGCCGGAAAAACGGGTGGGAGACGGTTTTTAAAAAAATTACAGAAATGGTCCCTGCGATTTCAAACTTGTTATTTTATGTTCAAACTTTGGTTTTAAGTTTCATAAATTGCATATTCACCCCCTGGACTTTTAAATCAATATTTTTAATACATGTTTATATATATATATATATATATATATATATATATTTAATAATCCTTACTTATTATCAATAGTAGTATTATTTTGTTATTATTATTATTATATTTATTATAATTATTATTATTATTATTATTATTATTATTATTATTATTATTTATTATCTCAAACTTTATAATTGGAATACCCGTGATTGTATTATTAACAAATGTTTTACATAAGTGAATATAGAAATACAGGTGGTTACAGTCTCCCCTGCTTTAGGAAATTTCGTCCCGAAATTTAAATCACGAGGAGGCTGAAACGAAAAGATGAGGGTACTGGGATTTCATTCGGTCCTCACGTTCCCAGGTGAATTCTGGCCCACGTTTAGACTCCCAACGAACTTTGACAATGGGTATCCGACTGCGTTTGAGTTGTTTAACTTCCCGATCCATAATTTCCACAGGTTTCTCAATAAAGTGCATAGATTCATCAATCTGGACTTCGTCGAGTGGTATGTGGAGATTTTCATCGGCAAGACATTTCTTGAGATTTGAAACATGAAACGTCGGATGTATATTGCTAAGTTCTTGAGGTAGTTCAAGCTTGTAGGCCACTTTCCCAACTCGTTCGAGCACTTTGAATGGACCCACGTAACGAGGTGCTAGCTTCCCTTTCTTTCCAAAGCGAATCACTCCCTTCCAAGGTGACACCTTAAGAAGTACGAGATCACCGACATTGTATTCCATGGGCTTACGTCTTTTGTCAGCATAATGCTTTTGACGATTTCTAGCAGCGACCAAGTTATCACGGATCTTATGAATTTTGTCGGTTGTTTCTTGTATCAATTCCGGACCAGTAATCTGTGATTCACCAACTTCAGACCAGCAGATGGGAGATCGACATTTTCGACCATACAAGGCCTCAAATGGTGCCATCTGGATGCTGGTATGATAACTGTTATTGTATGAGAATTCGATCAACGGAAGATGAGAATCCCACGATCCACTGAAATCAATGACACAAGCCCGGAGCATATCCTCGAGGGTCTGTATCGTTCTTTCAGTTTGACCATCGGTTTGCGGGTGATAGGCTGTGCTAAGATTTAGTTGAGTCCCGAGAGCTGATTGGAGACTTCTCCAAAAACGAGAGATGAAACGACCATCGCGATCAGAGATAATATCTAAAGGCACACCATGTCGACTGACTATTTCATTAATGTAAATACGAGCCAATTTCTCGACTCGATAATCTTCCCGAATTGGAATGAAATGAGCCGACTTAGTCAATCGATCAATGATAACCCAGATACTATCGTGACCACTAGCGGTACGAGGCAGCTTGGTAATGAAATCCATGGATATGCTCTCCCATTTCCATAATGGAACCTCGGGTTGTACGAGTAATCCAGAGGGACGTTGATGCTCGGCTTTAACTTTGGAACATGTAAGGCATTTAGATACATACAAGGCTATATCCTTCTTCATGCCGGGCCACCAATATTGGTTCCGAAGATTCATGAACATCTTATCTGCTCCCGGATGAATAGAATAGCGAGCCTTGTGAGCCTCATCCAGAATGGTTGTTCGAAGATTATTGCGATTCGGAATCCAAAGTCGATTTAGAAAATACAATAGTCCGTCCGACTTGGTTTCCAATTGGAGTTCAGCACCGCATGACATTTCCTCATACATGTTGCCCTCGGTGACTGATTCGTGTTGAGCTTCGAGTATACGGGTTAGGAGGTCGGTTTGAATGGTAATACTTTGAAGCATAACTTGACCCTTTCGACTTAATGCGTCGGCTACGACATTCGCCTTTCCTGGATGGTAGCGAATTTCACAATCGTAGTCATTAAGTAATTCAACCCATCGTCGTTGTCTCATGTTTAATTCCTTCTGATTGAATATGTGCTGAAGGCTTTTATGATCGGTAAATACAATACACTTGGTGCCGTAAAGGTAGTGCCTCCAAATTTTGAGTGCGAATACCACAGCTCCTAGCTCGAGATCATGGGTTGTGTAATTTTTCTCATGAATTTTGAGTTGTCTTGAGGCATAAGCTATGACTTTGCCTCGTTGCATGAGAACACAACCAAGACCTTGCTTCGAAGCATCACAGTAGACAACGAAATCGTCATTCCCATCGGGGAGAGTCAAGACTGGGGCATCACACAACTTCTGCTTGAGGGTTTGAAAAGCTTTCTCCTGATCTGGTCCCCACACGAAACTCTTGTCCTTATGTGTCAAGGCGGTGAGAGGCACAGCGATCTTTGAGAAGTTTGGAATAAAGCGACGGTAGTAACCGGCTAAGCCAAGGAATGAACGAATCTCGGTAGGAGTTTTGGGTTCTACCCAATTCTTCACTGCCTCAATCTTTGCAGGATCCACGTGAATACCTTTGTCGTTTACGATGTGACCAAGGAATTGGACTTCTTTAAGCCAAAATTCACACTTTGAGAATTTTGCATAAAGCTTTTCCTGTTTCAGAAGTTCAAGGATCGAACGGAGATGATGTTCGTGATCGGATTTTGATTTTGAATAAATGAGAATGTCGTCAATGAAAACGATCACGAATTTGTCCAGATACGGTTTACACACGCGGTTCATTAAATCCATGAACACAGCAGGTGCATTGGTTAACCCGAATGGCATTACTGTAAACTCGTAATGGCCATATCTTGTGCGAAAAGCTGTCTTGGGAATATCATCATCGTGCACTCGTAATTGATGATAACCTGAGCGGAGATCGATTTTGGAAAAATGAGAGGCTCCTTGAAGCTGATCAAATAAATCGTCGATCCTGGGTAGAGGATACCGGTTTTTGATAGTAAGCTTATTAAGCTCCCGGTAGTCGATGCACATTCGAAAAGAACCGTCCTTCTTCTTCACAAACAAACTGGGGCTCCCCAGGGCGAGGAACTTGGTCGAATGAAGCCTTTATCGGAGAGCTCTTGAAGTTGACTAGCAAGCTCTTGCATCTCAGATGGTGCAAGTCGATAAGGAGATTTTGCTACTGGAGTTGCGCCAGGCACAAGGTCAATACGGAATTCGACTTGACGAACAGGAGGAAGACCGGTTAAATCATCGGGAAAGACTTCAGGAAACTCTCGAACAACTGGAATGTCTTCAATCTTCTTCGGTTTCTCATCTGCCTTCACGATATGAGCTAAGAAAGCCACGTAATGTTTGCGGAGGTACTTTTGAGCTTTGGTGCAGGACATGAGTTTTAATCCCTTGGAAAGCTTTTCCCCGTAAATATTTAAGACACTTCCAGATGCGCGAGGGATCCGGATGATTTTCTCGAAACAAACGACTTCAGCATGGTTCTTTGACAACCAATCCATGCCTATAATGACGTCAAAACTTCCAAGTGGCATCGGTATAAGATCGACAGGAAATTCGTGTTCACTAAGTTTAAGGGTACAATTTTGGATGACAGAATCAATTGTGACGGATTTTCCATCAGCTAATTCTACTGTAAACGGTTTCCCTAACTTAGTTCGGGTATTAACAAGCAAAGGTTCAAATTCTAAGGATACAAAACTTTTATCGGCACCGGTATCAAATAAAATTGAAGCATATTGATGATCGATTAGGAACGTACCATTCACCACATCATTGGCAGCCTGAGCTTGTTGGGCATTGATGTTAAAAGCACGCCCTTGTGCTGCGGGTACGGCGTTAACGAGCTGAGGACATCGGTTACGGAAATGAGTTGGATCACCGCATTGATAACATGCACGAACTTGAGCAATTGCAGGAGGGTTTTGTTGGACTGGCGCATTTACCAAAGCCTTAGCAGCATTCCTGCATATGTTGAATGTATGGCCAAAACGACCACAACTGGTGCACTGACGACACTTAGCACCAGTAGGATGATGATACTTGCAGATGTTGCATTGTGGAAATGGCCCGGTGTAAGGTTTCTTTGTTGGGGCTTGATTATTCATGGTTGGTTGATGGGTCGGTGCGACTTGGTTGATTGGAACAACAGGGGTAATTACAGCAAAGTTTTGAGAGTTAGCCTTCCTCTTCCGGTTCCTGGAAGTTTCAGGCTTGTCTTCCTTGGTTGTTTCAGTAGAAGACTTCTCCATTTTCTTCTTGTCACCCTTCCTGGTCAAGGTACCGGCCTTGACATGGTTGTCGGTTAACTGAGCTGCTAGACGGATAGCATCTGCCAAGTTAGTAGGGTTCCTACCCCACACGGTATCCTGAATTTGCATAGGGAGACCACCTATGTACTTCTCGATAGCTCGAGATGAGGGAGTAACTAGATGAGGAACCAGAAGACTCAACTCGTGAAAACGGTTAGTGTAAACCAGATTCTCGCCGCTTTCCTGAGCCAAATCCCAGAATTCAGCTTCTAGTCTTTTGACTTCATTTCGTGGGCAGAATTCTCGTGTCATGAGTTCCTTTACTTCAGCCCATGTCAATGCCAGGGCAGCATCAGTGCCACGGGTTCGTTTCTCCCCGTTCCACCAAGTTAAAGCTCTCTTCTGGAAAACACTGGTAGCGTAGCGAACTTTGAGATTTTCAGGACATTCGCTGTTAAGAAACGTGTTTTCAATACTCTCGAACCATTGCAGAAGACCAGTGGCACCTTCGGCTCCGCTAAATTTAGTGGGATTGCAGGAATTGAAATGCTTGTAAGTACAAGTTTTGGGAGGGTTTGGTGCAGTTGGGTTTTGGACAGTGTTTGGTGCAGTTGTGTTTTGGACAGCATTGTTGCCTTGGTTCAAATGAGAAATCAGTGTTGGGATAACCGCTGCAACTTCACGTGCCACCATAGCAGCAATCTTGCGGCCAGAGCTTCTAGATCGGGAGCGGTTTTGACGAGAAGACATGCTGTATAATAAGGAACGAAGAAACCTTTATGAGTAACGGGTAATTGGTTTTTAAAACTTTTCAAAATAATGAAATCGTTAATGAGATTGTTTAAAACAACAATGAGAGGTTAGGAGTGTAAACATTCGGTTTGCAAACCAAAACGAATACGTTGACTTATCAAAGTATTTGTGTCCAGCACGAGGACATGCGTACCTATAAGCGAATACTCATCCCGAGGGTTCCCAGGTAAGGTAATCAAGTTGTATGAAATACCTTGCCTAGACAGAACACCTTAAGATACAGGTATCCCACTCTTCCAGCATTGCATGTTCTCGGTCGTGTGACACGGACTTTGACGAGATTTGAAAACCATGAATAACAATCGAGTTTTTTGGAGTTTGAAATCACTTGAATTAGGCACTCAATGCCTTAGAATATGAGTTAAGTTTCGTGTGTATATTGATAGATTCATAGTATAAGAAGAATCACATAAAATATATAATCACATAATCAGGTATAAACATGTAAAGCACATATAATCCTATCTATGCATATAAAATACATGAGAGGACTCATGTGTAAAGGTACCTAGTTATAGTCTAGGTCATTCCATTTCTAATAACCTAATTCCCTATAACCATGGCTCTGATACCAATCTGTCACACCCCGACCGACGGCGGAATCATCGGAGCGGACGAGGGAATGATTGATTGTTCATAACACATGGTTGTCTATTTGTGGAAATAATATTACAATCAGATTACATGATAGAATAAGTACAACATACACCAATACAACAAGCGAAACCACAAATAATAATTGTCTTTTATTATAACTAGGTCCGTGTCTTAGATGAGCACATAGAAGTCCACTATCTTGCTTAACCTGAAATCATGTGAGAAAATAAAGTCAGCTAACGAGTTAGCTGGTGAGTAATCACAGTTTTGAATATACATATAGATTGATTGATTGATCCATCGATTGTAATTCAATTCACAAGGTAATATTAAGACTTATATGGCAACCGCGAAGCATATAGATAAACCGACACAATATAAACCCCTTGACTTGTCACTTTGCATATAATATAGACTTGCACATAAACACCATAGATTGACTAAATTGCCTCTGGCACAATCACCACTCGACTGTTCATATGGGGTGGGTTATCCAAACCAGTAGATCTACATTGTTGCCAGGATTGATTGATTGATTGAATTAGGGTTCTACTGTCGTCCAGTTTATCACAGTATGTTCACGTAATTGCAAGTAATAACATAACCTGTCTTGAATTGAATTGAAAATGAAATAACAATAGAATATCATGATAGAATATATTGTATCACATGATTTCCCCCAAATAGGAAATGATATAAAAAAGGGATATGAATACTCACATGATTGATGAGATTGGAATTTGGACGTGATAATTTAGACACCCACGATTTCCTTATAGTTAACCTAAGGAACGGTGTCTCGAGTTAGAATAATAACGATTTGGGAATTTGGGAATGTATTAGGATTTCTATGGTAGTTTAAATTGATAAATTTTATTCGGTTTGAAATGTCTTGAAATAAACGAATTTATTGAAAATGATTATGTCAAGAACTTTAACACAATTTATACGTGTAAGTTATACATTTATACAATTTATTTGTAACATCCGTCATTTTTTTTAGTTAAAACCCGAACCAAATTTTTATATAATTGTACTAGATCAAACGCATTAAATGTACAGTTTATAATGTGATTTATTCACTTATTAATCATTAAAATAACTTGTAATAATTTATAAATAAATAAGTAAATGGAATGTCTCATTAAAATTTATTAAGTCATGAAATGAATTTATAAAACCTTATTAATAATTATGAACTTTAATTATAAAAGTGGAAATAAATAATATAAAGTTTACAAGCTTTATAAAATTTATAAAGACTTATAAATAATTCTTTTGATTCATTATATAATGGTTTCAAAGTTTAAGGTTTATTAGGTAAATAATAAAACTTGAATTAAAGGGTTTTAACATGAAATGATAACCCTTAAATACCTCAGGGACTGAAACTGTAAATTGAAATCCCACTTGCTTTCTCCTTTTTCCTTTCCACGAACTGCTTCCACTTTCTCCATTATTTTTTTTGGTTTTTCCTTCTCCATTGTCGGCCAACAATTGATAAAAATCAGCCACTATGATTTTTAAAATCGAATTAACAACGCATTAATGAACTTAGGATCGTTTATAATCTGACCATGGATTCAATTTCATCCAAAATAAGCAAAAACACTCCATTCGAATACCACCTTCGACCGTGGACCTGCAACCCGATTTTAACCCACCTACGATCGATTTTGAACGAGATTGATAAGGGGCTATTGGTCTAGTGTATCATACGAAGCTACCCTAGAGTTTAATTTGATTACAATCACGATTTGATCATCAATCGATCTCTAGCCTGTGTCGCGACCTGTTCATGGGTAGTTCATCATCAATCCGTACTCATACTGGTAATTGAAACCATACACACTCGTTTTTGCATGGGGATTAAAAGCCCCATGATTTCAGAAGCGTTCTATATCAAATCCGTGTTTAATTTGGGGGATTCGAACCTAGGGCTCGAATTGGGGAAATGGGGTTCTGGTCAAATGGGTTTATAAGTATTCAGACCGGATAATTAACGCGGCTACAGGCCTTGGTTCACCGGTTAAGCACAAGCCCTCCACCCGAGAGGTCCGGGTTTCGACCCCGGGCCACAACATTTTTTTTAAAACTTTTTTTTTAAGCCTTATAAAATCCGGAAAATTCTAAAAATTATAAAAAAATGTTTTATAAACATTAAAATTTTTAAAACAACTTATTTGTTTTCTGGAAAGTATTTTTAAAATTTCATCTACCTTATTAAATGTTTTAAATAAATAAAAATCACAAATAATACAAAATTTTTATACAAAAATGAACTTTTAATAATTTAAATTGTTAAATTATTATTTAACACCATATTACTTGTAAATTGTTATTGAACATTATATTACTCGAGATAATTACAATTATATATGTTTTTATAGAAATCCCCAGATTCCATCTAAAACCCTAGTTCGCGATTAAACGTTAATCTTATAAATAAACTTAAAACTTGTAAAATGTATATTTAGGTACTTTGTGAAGGACTACGTCAAAACGACGCTTAAGATTATTTCTTATTAATCATCCAACATATACTTATTTGACATGTGAGTATTTCCATACCCCTTTTTTCTTATTTTCACACTTTGGGGTGAAACATGTTAACTTATATTATTGCACTTTTAAACTTATTCGAGACTTGTAAACTTATGGCAATTTACTTGTGAGTTGTGGTTAGTTGAACCTTTGTGGTTACCATGTTATGACATTATATGTACAATCATTAACTATTGCTAGCCCAGCGAAGTCATAGATCTATGGGACAGACAACCTATTTGGTGCTAAGGTCGATGAACTGCCGACTCCTAGGAGCCGTATGCTTGTGCACTAGGGAACCAAATACACTTAGCTGATCATATATACTTTTAAAGTATAAGACTTGTAAACTTTGTCGAGGTTTGATTGTTGCATTGTTCATAACATCCCTAATCACTTATTTCACTAACTTATAACTTAAATTGTCATCTTTTATATACTTATGTATTGAAAACTATGGAATGCTCACCAACATTTTTATGTTGACCTTTTATTTTTTTTAACATGTTTCAGGTTACTCTTTGAAGCTTATCACATTTAGGATTGGACTTAGAGAAAAAAAACGAATGATCTGGATACTTTCATACTTGTATTCTGGATGTATCTTTGTTTAAACAATTACTTGTATTGTTACAATTGAATCTTGATTAATATATTTGGAACTAATAATAGCGTTATGTGGCTGTGAACAATCGTAACTCTCACGCCTCGACGATTCCGCCGTCAAGGTTGGGGTGTGACAGATTGGTATCAGAGCCCATAACTATAGGGATTTAGGTTATTAGAAATGGTGACCTAGACTATAGTTGCATGAACCTCATAGAAAGATCCTTATAATTTTATGCTTACATATTGTTTAAATGCTACATAATGCTATGCCTTTTGTGCAACTTGATGCCTTAGCATAGGATTGCCTTATGTATGCTTAAAACTTAGTTACTTGACTCCTTAAACTTAACTTTGACTTTTGACTCTCCCCGACAAATGAACTTCCTAAACCTATTCTCAACGACATGTGGAATCTACACTTATCATCGTGGATTTAATTCCTTAGACTCTATGTCTAATCTGTGAAAATCTCATCAAGGTTTTGATTTCATAAACCAAAGAAATTTGTGTGGCACATAGACACCTGTATTCTGGATTTCCTGGCAAAAGGCCTTCGGGCTAAGGCAAGCGTATTCGTATAAATCTCATTGAGGGAACCGTTACGCTACCTGGGGATTTCTGGGATGAGTGATAAACTATGGTCAAAATACACAAATCTCTAAGGCAAATGAGTCAATTTACCTTGACGTGTCAACGATTCCAAATGGTAATGCGTTACCAAATGGAACCATCCTTTTGTATCTTAAAATCCTTGAATCCTTGAACCTGTTTATCATCAAAGTTTAAATATTTTCTCATTCTTAACCTAAATAATATTCCTGTTAATATTGAACCCATCCTACAATTCAACTCTTATGTTTCAACGCTTAACGTGTAACGTGTAACAATATTGAACTCGGCATTTCTTGTAACTATCTTCTTATCTTGACCAACGTGAACATGGATTTCAATATACCCAAAGATATTGAGAATCTAAATCTTATGATCTTTAAAACTTTAAACCGTTACTTATGATTCCAAATCCTCTTAAGGATGTGTCCTACAACTAAGAACATGCAATGCTGTAGGTGGAATTCCTACATCTCGGAATACTTTGCTAATTGAATGTTAACTTTGTTAATTTAAATATTATAAGTGGTCACTCACCTCAATGATCGAATAAACTAATTATAACTATGTTACCACTTATAAGTACGCGTGTCTTCAAGAAGGTTATGGTTGACCTCATATCTTGAGAAGTCCTTGTATTTTCCTTTCGATTGTGAATCGAATGTTCACATCTCATCATGGTGTTGAATCATTCTTGTCTTTGATTTCGTCTTCCTGATTTAAGACATCCAAGGTTTGAACACCACAACAACTCCTGTTATCTCAAACCTTGATCTTAAGTTTGCAATCATGATTTTCTCTTTGTTACATTGATGTAACTTGAAATTTTCTGAAACTCTAAATGATATCCTTTTCCTTTCGTTGTTAAGTCAAACTATGAATCATGGTTAAACTGTGGGAAATGCAAGGGTTTGCAAGTCAGCCTATGACTAAGAACACTCGTATCTCCTAAATGATTCTATCTCATCAAAACAGGGGTGATTCCCTTACTTTGATGAATCTCTGTTCGTTTCGATAAATGGTTTCCAATTGTGTGTTTAATGAAATTTCATCCTCTGGATCAGGGTGATTACCTTATCTTGAGGATTGACTTCAAGTATTTTCTTTGGAATTTCATTTCACAAGTGACATGATCTCACCAAAATAGGATTGAAAACCCGTACTTTGGTGACAAATGTCAATCTTCGATTGCTTTCTTGTTACTATGAAATTCAATCATCAAGATAGGCGTGAATCCCATACCTTGATGATAATTTCATCCTTATGGATTGTATTTTCTCAAATGAGACGATCTCGTCAAAGTAGGAGTGAATTCTGGATTTTGATGAAGAAGTCCATTTTGTTATATTTGTTTTTGTAAGAACTTCACCGTTAAGATAGGAGTGATTTTCTTACCTTAATGGTGAGTTACCATGTCTTATTTATGTGGATCCTCAACAACGAGTTGAGATCAAACTGGTTGATTGGTAAGTTAGTGGTCATACCTTGGGAATACACCATCAAGTTAGGAGTGAAAACCACAACTTAATGATTATTCTCATTTCTTGATCTTCAACATATCATGGATGTAATCAAGTGACGAGAAGCATGTAGTAACTTGAAGGGTGAATCAATGTTGGTGATTCGACCTATCAAGCCAAAGCATGGTCTCTGAACTTGAAAGGAGACCCGATTGTTTAAGGTTGATTTTGATTCCAAGCTTGAAGCATGTAATTTCTTAAATCAAATTCTTTCCCTTTATCTTCATATTTTGACTCGATCTAGCTACATCGAACCATTTATTCCTTACTTGTCAACTTTCATTTTGAGTTATCATTAAAACCTGTTTGCATAATAATAGCTTCCTAAACAACCTTCCTGCCAAATAAAACATTACCAATTTGTGTTCATGGCTTCCTAGCCACACGAAGGTTTCTCAGCTGTGATTATGAGTTTGATGAACCGCGTGTGCAAGCCGTACTTGGAAAGCTACTTGTGTTTCTCTTGATCAGCAATATTCTGAATTATTTAAATTTTAATCCAATCGTGAACACGAAATGACATCTAAGTCTCCTCATAACCTTAAACTTTATTTCTCATGATTAAATTTCGGGACGAAATTTCTTAAAGTAGGGGAGACTGTAACATCCGTCATTTTTTTTTAGTTAAAACCCGAACCAAATTTTTTATATAATTGTACTAGATCAAACGCATTAAATGTACAGTTTATAATGTGATTTATTCACTTATTAATCATTAAAATAACTTGTAATAATTTATAAATAAATAAGTAAATGGAATGTCTCATTAAAATTTATTAAGTCATGAAATGAATTTATAAAACCTTATTAATAATTATGAACTTTAATTATAAAAGTGGAAATAAATAATATAAAGTTTACAAGCTTTATAAAATTTATAAAGACTTATAAATAATTCTTTTGATTCATTATATAATGGTTTCAAAGTTTAAGGTTTATTAGGTAAATAATAAAACTTGAATTAAAGGGTTTTAACATGAAATGATAACCCTTAAATACCTCAGGGACTGAAACTGTAAATTGAAATCCCACTTGCTTTCTCCTTTTTCCTTTCCACGAACTGCTTCCACTTTCTCCATTATTTTTTTTTGGTTTTTCCTTCTCCATTGTCGGCCAACAATTGATAAAAATCAGCCACTATGATTTTTAAAATCGAATTAACAACGCATTAATGAACTTAGGATCGTTTATAATCTGACCATGGATTCAATTTCATCCAAAATAAGCAAAAACACTCCATTCGAATACCACCTTCGACCGTGGACCTGCAACCCGATTTTTAACCCACCTACGATCGATTTTGAACGAGATTGATAAGGGGCTATTGGTCTAGTGTATCATACGAAGCTACCCTAGAGTTTAATTTGATTACAATCACGATTTGATCATCAATCGATCTCTAGCCTGTGTCGCGACCTGTTCATGGGTAGTTCATCATCAATCCGTACTCATACTGGTAATTGAAACCATACACACTCGTTTTTGCATGGGGATTAAAAGCCCCATGATTTCAGAAGCGTTCTATATCAAATCCGTGTTTAATTTGGGGGATTCGAACCTAGGGCTCGAATTGGGGAAATGGGGTTCTGGTCAAATGGGTTTATAAGTATTCAGACCGGATAATTAACGCGGCTACAGGCCTTGGTTCACCGGTTAAGCACAAGCCCTCCACCCGAGAGGTCCGGGTTTCGACCCCGGGCCACAACATTTTTTTTAAAACTTTTTTTTTAAGCCTTATAAAATCCGGAAAAATTCTAAAAAATTATAAAAAATGTTTTATAAACATTAAAATTTTTAAAACAACTTATTTGTTTTCTGGAAAGTATTTTTAAAATTTCATCTACCTTATTAAATGTTTTAAATAAATAAAAATCACAAATAATACAAAATTTTTATACAAAAATGAACTTTTAATAATTTAAATTGTTAAATTATTATTTAACACCATATTACTTGTAAATTGTTATTGAACATTATATTACTCGAGATAATTACAATTATATATGTTTTTATAGAAATCCCCAGATTCCATCTAAAACCCTAGTTCGCGATTAAAACGTTAATCTTATAAATAAACTTAAAACTTGTAAAATGTATATTTAGGTACTTTGTGAAGG
The DNA here is from genome assembly GCA_024085815.1 of Flaveria linearis. NCBI lineage: Eukaryota > Viridiplantae > Streptophyta > Magnoliopsida > Asterales > Asteraceae > Flaveria > Flaveria linearis. Next base: position 65,202,447 of record CM044006.1, read on the forward strand.
ACTACGTCAAAACGACGCTTAGATTATTTCTTATTAATCATCCAACATATACTTATTTGACATGTGAGTATTTCCATACCCCTTTTTTCTTATTTTCACACTTTGGGGTGAAACATGTTAACTTATATTATTGCACTTTTAAACTTATTCGAGACTTGTAAACTTATGGCAATTTACTTGTGAGTTGTGGTTAGTTGAACCTTGTGGTTACCATGTTATGACATTATATGTACAATCATTAACTATTGCTAGCCCAGCGAAGTCATAGATCTATGGGACAGACAACCTATTTGGTGCTAAGGTCGATGAACTGCCGACTCCTAGGAGCCGTATGCTTGTGCACTAGGGAACCAAATACACTTAGCTGATCATATATACTTTTAAAGTATAAGACTTGTAAACTTTGTCGAGGTTTGATTGTTGCATTGTTCATAACATCCCTAATCACTTATTTCACTAACTTATAACTTAAATTGTCATCTTTTATATACTTATGTATTGAAAACTATGGAATGCTCACCAACATTTTTATGTTGACCTTTTATTTTTTTAACATGTTTCAGGTTACTCTTTGAAGCTTATCACATTTAGGATTGGACTTAGAGAAAAAAACGAATGATCTGGATACTTTCATACTTGTATTCTGGATGTATCTTTGTTTGAACATTACTTGTATTGTTACAATTGAATCTTGATTAATATATTTGGAACTAATAATAGCGTTATGTGGCTGTGAACAATCGTAACTCTCACGCCTCGACGATTCCGCCGTCAAGGTTGGGGTGTGACATTATTATAAATTGTATATGTATAATTATATTCATAATTATATATAATCAAGTAATTATATATAATTATATGCATAATTATATACATGATTATATGTATGAACATAATTATATATTGTATGTTGAGTATATACACGAGTTATAAATTGTATACAATTATATAAAATTATATACATGTAATTAAATAAAAATTGTTTTGATAATTGGATAATATATACTTATGTATATATATTGGATTCAATCTATTTATTGTATAATTATATATTATACATTAATTATTATTTGGTAGGAAATATAATTAGTTATTTTATTTATTTAAAACAAATAAAATAAATGAATAAAATATAAAAATAAATTTCAGAAAGTAATTGAGTTGTTTTAAATTTTTAACGTTTGTAAAAACATTTTTAAAATTTTTAGAATTTTTTTCAGAATTTTTAAAGGCTTAAAACAGCCTAAAAAAATAATTGGAGGTGGCGGGTCTCGAACCCGAGACCTTCTGCTCGAGGGGGAGCATGGGAACCGGTGAACCAAGGCCTAAGCCGCGGTTATGATCCGGCTTTTATTTCTTTTAAACCAACCCAAACAGAATCCCCAGAACCCGAAGAACCCTAGAATGAACTTGATCCAAATTGAAGCTCAATTCAAATATGTTAATGATTAGATTCATGGGGCTTTTGATCCCCATGAAAACCGAGTATGTTGATATGTTTAATTACCTCTATGGTGATCGATTGATGTTGAATCCAATGAAGAACAGGTCGCGGCCAATGTAGTGATCGGTGGATGAGCAAACAGTGTTTATAATCGAATTAATTTTGAGGAAAGCTTCTACTGATGATGAGGATTATAAGCCCCTTAACAATTTTGATTAAAGTTGATCGGAGATGGGCTTTGATTCGAGTTGCAGGTCGCGATGTAGGTGACGATCGAATTCGATGTGTCTGTGTGTTTTAGATGAAATTGGGAGTACAGAGAGGTTCGGATGTGAGAAATGTTTGATTATATGAATTCAATTTGTTTATTACAAGTGTTTGAGTGGGTTTCTTTGTCGGTTTAGAATCCGAGAATAAAGTGAAGAATTTAGCCGTTTATTTGACTAATTCAACACGTTTTGTGTTTGAATTCAACATAAACTGGATCCAATGAAACTTTCGGTGTGATTGTTTGTTCAAATTGGAATAATTTGACTGCTTTTGGTCGGGAATATTGTGAGTTCGATGTGGTGACTTTGGATCCGAATTTCTCGATGTTTAAACGTGTTTAATGGGTGTATTGAGTTCGAAACTCATCCACGAGTGTATTGGGACCGGTTTTGTAGCTTGAAAGTGTGTAATTTTGGTGTTTTCGGCTTCGCCGGAGTTTGGCCGGACTCTCGCCGGCGAGTCGCCGGAAAAACGGGGTGGGAGACGGTTTTAAAAAAATTACAGAAATGGTCCCTGCGATTTCAAACTTGTTATTTTATGTTCAAACTTTGGTTTTAAGTTTCATAAATTGCATATTCACCCCCTGGACTTTTAAATCAATATTTTTAATACATGTTTATATATATATATATATATATATATATATATATATATATATTTAATAATCCTTACTTATTATCAATAGTAGTATTATTTTGTTATTATTATTATTATATTTATTATAATTATTATTATTATTATTATTATTATTATTATTATTATTTATTATTTATTATCTCAAACTTTATAATTGGAATACCCGTGATTGTATTATTAACAAATGTTTTATATAAGTGAATATAGAATACAGGTGGTTACAGTTAAAGTGTTTCCGAATGCTTCAAAGTGTTTATGCAGGTGGCATATTGATGAAAATATCGCGAAACACTGTAAAGCAAGTTTTACAAAAGATGACTGGAGAAAGTTTAAATATGCATGGGCACGTTTGTGTGAGTCTCCCACGGCGGAGATTTACGAGTATAACTATAACCTTCTTTACGAACGATTAGTTGAAGCGAATCGAGAAAGTAAGTTTTTATTATATTTTAATTATGTTTTATTATATTTTCAATATATAATTTAATTATGTTTTATTATATTTTCAGAGGTATTGTCATATATAAACAGAAACTGGTTAGAGAGTTACAAAGAAATGTTTGTATCAGCCTAGACTAACTTGAACCGCAATTTTGGCCAACGCACACAAATAGGGTGGAGAGTCAACATGCAAATTTAAAAAGATATCTTAAATCAACAAATAGCTCACTGGATAGACTTGTGGAGTTTGTAGATCAATTGGTGAACGCACAAGAGGTAAATTTAAAAGAAAGCTTTGAGACAAGCAAAATTAAAACCATGAATCATCATAAACTTCCGCTATTTGATTACTTAAGAGGCAAGGTTTCACACATAGCTCTTGATTTATTAGTTGCCGAAAACACTAAATTGCATGTGATGCGCTCTGCAAATGCAACATGTGGTTGTCATCTTTTCACTAGTTGTGGCTTGCCTTGTGCTTGTCGGCTGGAAAAATATGAACATTCTGGTAATAGTCGCTCCATCATTATCATTTTTCTATTAAAGTGACAAATTATGTATTAATTTATACTTTATAATGCAGGCACTAAAATTCCATTAGATGCAATTGACGTATTTTGGACGAAGCTTGATAACATTAAGCCATCATATACGGTGGATGAAAAAGTTGATGTTGAAGAAGAAATGGAACGGGTGAAACAACAAATAATGACACAACCGCAGCTGTAAAATTTAGTTTGGTGGAAAAAATAAAAAAAATTGTGTATCCATGGAAAAATAACAAAAAAGCGCCTGTTGTTCAAACAGATATTCGCGGTCGTCCAACGTTAAAGGTTCAACAACAAAAGTACGACACTCAACAAAGTACGTGCGACATGCCGAGACATAGCTCGTTTATTGCGTCTCACATTTCCGGAAGAACAAGTTCAGCTGTAAAGCCCCAGAAGCCTGCCATGCAACGTAGTCGTTCAACGCCATCTAAAGTATCACGGGGTACTAATGAGTTTTCTTCGATTGTCGGAGATCACCAATTAAACAATATAAACAGGTTAAAAATTGGATTCCGTCAATCTTTCATCAGTATATTTCACGTATACGAGATGTCCGACCCGATGGGAATTGTGGTTTTCGATCAATAGCTTTAGGCTTAGGGTTTGACGAAAATAAGTGGATGTATGTGCGGACACAGCTTTTAGAAGAGTTGGACAGACATGAATTGGAGTACAGAGAAGTTTTCGATACTTTGTACCCCGGACAGTATAACGAATTACGTCACACCATCGATTGGCAAAGTGTGGAACCTGCACCAGAAGAACATTGGATGATAATGCCGTATACGGGATTAGTGGTTGCTCAAAAGTTTGGGGTTATTCTTCATTTACTAAGCAATAATGGTTGTCAAACATTTTTCCCATTATGGGCTGATCCGAAAACTGTCATGCCTCATCATGTCGTGTCGATTGTTCATGTCAACAACAATCATTTCGTCCACGTTAAGTTAGAAGGAGATTATCCGATGCTAACATTAAGTAATCTTTGGATTCTTAACCGAAGCGTACGTGCTGCAGAATGGGAGATTATGTATAGGATTCGTATCTCAGAATACAACGTAATAATAGAGAATAACCGAGAACCCCCAGCTTATATAAATTTATTTTAATTTATAATTTGTAATATGCGAATTATATATTTTAATTTTAATTTTATTATTGTATTCGTATTATATTATTTAAATAATTTTAATTCAAATTATGTATATATTAAAATAAAAACTCAAAAAATTAAAAAAAAATATATAAGTTATACGCCGCGTATGGTTCCATACGCGGCGTATAGCTCTTCCACGTATGGGTCATAAGTCACGTATGGGTATAAAATGTCAAACCCTATACGCCGCGTATGGTCTCATACGCCGAGTATAGGGTATAAAACGTCAAATCAACAACATACCCTATACGCCGCGTATGGACCCATACGCGGCGTATAGGGTATAAAACGTTAAATCAACAATGTACCCTATACGCCGCGTATGGACCCATACGCGACGTATAGGGTACAGGGGTGCTGATTTAAAATTAAGGGGTGTTTAAATAAAGGGACCCTTTCTTATTATTAAAGGCTACGGTCATTATTAACTAACAGTATTCGGTAGTTATTATTTATTTTTATATATTGTTATTTTTTCTCTCTCTTTTATATTTACAATTACTTAAAATATATTAAAAATATTATAGGTTTTAAACAGTATTTTCTAAAATACAGATTGAACAATAGTAAATTTCTCATATCCTTCACTAACAACCACTTCTAACTATATCATATAATATAGAAAATACACTTACATAATTTTAGAGAACGGGTTGTGAATACTTTAATTATCAATGTGGGGCTAACCCATAGTCATTGACTTTAAATGATAGATTTTGGGTTTAAACCCAGACATTGTGTAATTTGTTGTAAAGTAAAAATAATAGTAGAAAAATTTATCGTTCAAAAAAAACTGGTATACTTATTATTCTAACAAAAGGGGACATAATGATATCACACGACAACATTATATTTATTTTTAACATTTTTTTTCTGTTTGTCTCTCCTATTAAATAATTTCATTAATTACTAATTATATTATTTAATTCTCTTTTTGATTAAAAACATTTTTTAAAAAAAAATAGATATTTTTCTCGGTCTGACGTCACTGACCCATGCATAATTTTTCCCTTACCCCGTCAGTTTTGCGGTCAGTTTTGGAATAACCCTTTACCCGGTAACCACCTTCTGACCGAGTAAGTGATTTCAAACAGCCCCTTAGTCTCTGAGGTTTTCTCTCACCTGTTATTAGTTTTCTTTTGAGGGTGGTATTGAATTACGTACTCAAATAACGAAGATCATCTGATTAGTTACTCATCAGTGATCCAATTATCCATTCAATAAACGTTGATAAATAGGCACGTTAGGACAGAAAAAAAAACAAAACGGTTAAAAACAGTAATCTTGATAAAAAATACGCACGTATAAATTTGAATTTTATGAAAATCATTCTCTAAAAGTTGGAGGATATTAAGCAAAATAATTTTTTAAGACCAAAACCTTAAAAATTCAATGATGACTTGTACATTTATACATTGATTACTTGTACAATATGACATATAATTTCATTTTGAATAAAATTAACATCAAGACATAGATAAAAATAAGCACGTTGTAATGTACATCAAAAATTTTATAAACCATTAAATTTTAAAATTTATAAGAGAAAAACAAAAATAAATAAAGAAATTATAAATGTACTAAAAGGTTAGTAGTTAAGTAAATGATATAAAGTATAAATATGATCAAACTTCATGGGATGATAACATAACTTTCCACAGGCTTAATTAAAATTTTAAAAGCCTATATATAGTTGTACTTTTATATTTAAAGATTCATGTTAGTATAATGTATAATAACAAAACAATAAGATACCACATTTTATGTACAAAAAGAGTTGATAGTAGATTTATATAAACTAGTTATGTTCACCGCGCGTTGCCGCGGGAGATTAAAACGATTGTTATTAGGCCTCATTTTGAAAACTGATTTAGGGTCAACGTTTGATTTCGAAAGGTATTTCAGATCATAATAAGGTCAATTAGCTTTTGTTTCATGGCCATAATCAATTCACACATAATCAAATACTAAACAGACTACAACATGTACGTAAGGACTCAGGCTTCTTACCTTTCAAACATTCTGCACCTAAGCTAAAGCTCATCGTGTGTACCTAGCACCTTCACCTACAGACATGTTCCAGAAACAATAAATCGATTAGAATACCATCAATAATAGAATATGAAACATCAAAACAACCAAATACAAATAAGATATAAAAGAAAACACGAGCAAAAATCCATAATACGCACCATCACAAAACGGGGAAAAAGATGTTTTCATGTCAACCCAACATGACCCGTAAGAAAAATGCCCCTTTTAACACATTACCCTACATGCCCATTAAATCTGTTGCAACCTTCATATGTTAATGCTTTTCTATTTAAAAAATTCCTCATGAAATTTCAGTTTTCATTGGCATAAGCATTACCTTCCATAGCAACAACAAAAAATATGAAGAAGCTTAAAATCACAAACCATAAAAATCTACACACTTGATACCTGCGAAGTATGAAGAAGCCAAAAATCTTCAACTACGACCTTAAGGCTTTCGTTAGGTAACTTTAACACCTAGAAACACGAACGATTTTAAATCAAACGACTGAACAACCAAACACAGAAACAAACACAGTTTACAGTAACTTCTATAACATATGGGACAACAAAATACAAAGAATTAATTGCTTTATAATGGTACAAAGATAAAAAATGAACAAAAAAATATGAATTTCACCTTGAAAACTCCTCATCTGCTCGATGCAATTCGAAGTCGTTGAGAGTATGCGTCTTCGAGAAAGAATAACCGATAAATTGAGAAATCGATCTAAAGTGTAAAACCATAATCTTTACTTACATTTTCTTGACGTTGTTTTCAAGTTTTTCAGGTTCAGAGAGTCGTCACTGAAATCATCATCAACACAATTCATCTTCCCACTGTTGACACTCGGTATATTAAAGATTAAAAAAAGTCACAAAACAATCAAGTGAAAGTAAACTATAAATTAAAAGCAAAAGTGCATAAGAACATACAAAATGGATTGAAAGCTTACTTGTATGATTGAAAGCTTACGGCTTCGATTGGTTTAAGAGAAAAGGGGAATCCTAATAGAAATGATGATTACCCATGAAATATTCACCTTCTTCTTCATCTTCATCTTATTCACATTCATATTCCCCCTTCTTCCTCCTCATGAACACCAGGAGGTTTTATGCACAAAAATTAGGCATAGGTTGACTTTAACACGTTTGATTCGTTTCCCTTTTAAGTCGATCTTTAATATTAGCAGTTCGTCCTGATAAAGATGAAGTGGGCATTTTTATCCAAGTATCAGCTTTAATGAATGCAAGTAGAGTTTAGGTAATGTTGATTCCAGTAAAAACAAAACAAACATCATAAGATGTACTCCCTAGATAGTATTACATGACTTGCTAACCGGCCTGCTGCACCCTCACCTCAAAACATCACAGGAGGCAATCGAATCACTGTTCTAATTCAGACCAAACGGTGGGATTCGAACTACTATCTCTACCCCACTATTGCACAATCTTGGCCGATCCATTAGTCCATTACCCAATCATCATCACGGGCGGGGCTTATTACCCAAAGTGTTTACAGTTCCAGGAAAGATCGAACCCAGGTCTTGAAAAACACAAACATCCTACCACTGCACCTTCCTAAAATAGTTGTGGTATACACTATATTGGCTCACATCAATCCAAACCACTATAAACAACTATCATCTGGTGCTAATATATCTTTCCTCTTGCTAACTATGATTCTTGTTAAAACCTAACATCAATCAATCTCTACAAAATCTTTGAGTCAGATTTGTGCACTCAAAACTAAAGATAACAATCTCTTTATAGATTATAGCTCTATTTAAACTTTGTGCACATGAAATCTTTAAAAAAAGCACATATATCCAAGATTTACCAGAGGTTTAGCAGCTTGATGACCTCATCAAACCAAATTCCCCCTTTCTAACCTACACGGTGGTTGTCGTTGGCCCTTTCTTCACCGGAGTTTTCGCCGGACCACCGTAGAATCTTCCAGAACCCCATCTCCCATCAGTCCTCCACCTCACACCAGCGACATTAATCTCCTTAACAGCAGCAGCAACAGCCTCAACACCACAACCATCGTTCTGTGATAATGCGTCCACCACTGGAGCACGCGGCGGCGTTTCGCCTTTCGTTTGCCGGAGATCCTGACTCCGATTCCGATTCCGGCGACTGTTACGACGTTGCTTCTTCTCCGGTGCCACTGCGGTGAGGATTTGGTCGGTAACAACCTTACGGTTTTAACGTCTCGAACTGCTGTTGGTCGTCGAGGGTTTAGAGCTCGATTGATCGGTGAGACTAAGGGGATTAGGGTTTTATTTAGGTGTGGAGGTCGGTGGCACTGTAGCCACCGACATAAGGTTTTAATATATATTGTAATTACAACTCTATTTCATGTTTCCACACTTGTTTTTTTACCAAAATCAATAGAGGACTTTTTATAAATAAATAGTAAAAATTAAAGATTAAATCTTAGTCATTTGTTAAAAACAACAAACTAAATCTTAACCGTTGTAAAAAAATAATGCAAGATTTCAGGGAGGAGGGGGCGGTGCTCGAAGTGGCCTTCGGGTAGGCCTTACCCGGGCAGTAACACCGCCGCCACACTCTCGTGTAGTCCACCGGGTACCCAAGCTCGGGTTCCACTAGCCGAGACAGAAGCCGATTGTAACGGCTATAAAGCCGTTAATGTTACATTTGGAGGCCAAAAAAAATTTACACTATAAATACTCACACACATACACAATATTAATCTACACAAACACACTATACAAACACAAACACAAACACAGTCATAATATATTATCATGGATCCCCGAAAGTAAAAAAACCAGTAGCAAAAAATCCCGAGGTGTTGGTTCAAGTTCCCGAGGTGGTGGTTCAAGTTCCCGAGGTGGTGGCGGCGCATCCTGAGGGTATTCATCGCAACCTTATATACCACAACCATCACCACCACAATACAGATACCCACCACAAGGGTATTCACCGCAACCTCCACAGATGTTTGATCCATTTTCATACCAAAATCCAAATTTTGGTCAACCCGACTTTCCTATCGATGAACCACCGATGTTCGATCCATTTGCCTACCGAACCCAAAACGTACCGGACGATGAAGAAGAAGAAGAAGAATTTGTTCCAGACAGTCAACAAGAGTACGAAGATGATGACGAAGACGAATGCACGATCAAGCAACAACCGCAATGAAGGTTTCAAGGACGAGCCGAACGCCAAAAATGGACCATACTACAAGAAGAAGTTTTGTGTAAAGCTTGGGTTCATTGTTCTAAAAACAGAACCGTCGAAAATCAACAAAAACGATCTAGTTTTTAGAATGCGGTTCTTGATCATTACAATCAACTCGTGGGAGGAAGCAACCGAAGCGTCGTATTTGTATTTTTATTGTATTCATATTTTTATTTTTATTATTCGAATTATTATAATTTTATTTTTTAATAAAAGTTAATTATCTTTTGAATTATTTTAATATTAAAATAAAAGTTCCAGGGCAGTTCAGGCAGCATTTCTTGCTTTTTGGGTGTTTCAGAGTAATTCAGAGTTCTTGTAATGTGACAGTGTATGATTGGTGAATTTCAGGGTAGTTTAGAGGAGTGTCCCCTCCTTCCTCAGTCATATGAAATAAATGATAAATCTTAACCATCATATTAAAGTGTATCAGATTTTTACACATGATTTTATTGTTTGTTTCTAATGGAGCAACTATACATATTTAAAGTTTTTATGTAGAATAAGTCTTAACATTCTTACCAGCTTTATTTCATATACGAATATCCAATCACCAAAATGAGCTAACAATAAAATGCGTTAAGTCATAAACATGATCATCATATCTTTACATTATCTACCTACGCCCCATGTTGTAACAATTGGTTTCGGGTAATCTTGAAAAGACCTCAAGCAAACCTTATTAGTAAAATATGAAATACCATAACTCATGGAAAATGAAAATGCCAAACACTTACGTCTATTGTAACATGCGAAATAGTAAGGGGCATAATATGTGGAGTATATTGGCATAACTTGCGAATCACACTTTCACACTTTTTGTCGAATGCCTCGTGGACCTTTATGGCTAGTTATATGGTCTAAAGAATCCCAATTCAGACCTTTGATTCGGTGTAAGGTACAAGACAACTATCACATGCCAGGGATGAATTTAGGATTTTTTTTCCTTCGGGTTAGCTATTCTTGTATTTGAATGTATCTCAACTTCGTGTTGAAATTTTTGGTTTGGGTCGAGTAATATCACATAGAAAAGATACAATAACAATTCGAAACAAGTAATCAAAATACGATTTCATTAAAAAATGATAAACACATTACATTTTATGGTTGTTTACGTATATTCATCTACTCAAAACCATTACATTGCATTAGGGTAGAGCTGTAAACAAAGTGAATGTTCGGCGAATCATTCGTGAACCGTTTGACAGAAATTTCGTTTATATTCATCCGTATAATAAATGAATGAACACAAATGAGAAAATTTTGTTCATTTAGTTAAAACGGACGTGGACAGATGTCGCATTCGTTCATTTATGTTCGTGAATGTCTAATGATCTTTTTTTTATGATTGTTTTGTGTTCGTTTGTGTTCACTTATTTAAAAGTTTTCATATTTTATACTTTTATTTTATTAGTTTTAATTCATAAAAATATGAACTTTTAGGTATATTATACATCTCCGTCAAAATTTTCATTTGACCATTTTCAGTTTTAATTTGTTTTAGATTTTAAAAAACTTTTTAATTTTTATGTTAATTCTGTTTGCGATAACTATGTGGTATATGTTCGGATGATAAGGTTAAGTACTTGTTTGTTTTCTATTTATGAATTTTGTGTAACGTTTGTGAGAAAAATAGTTTTTTGTAATATATTATATATATATATACACACACACACATAAATATACTATATATACACACACACACAGACACATATATATACATATATATACACATACATATATATATATATATATATATATATATATATATATATACATACATACATATGACCTCTTTTAATCGTGTGTATAGTGTTTGTTTACATTCATAAACATTTAATTGTGTTTGTTAGCGTTTATCTATGTTCGATAAGTGTTCGTGAACGATTCATGAACATATTAATTTGTTAATGAATGAACAAGAACAAATATCTCATAAAGTGTTCGTAAACAATTTATGAACAAGCTCATTCGAGGTGTTCTATGAAGATAAGTTTTGTGAATAAAGACTTGGGTGTTGGCTATTTGGTGTGGTGTGTCTCAATATTTAAGAACTTGATCGTTCCACACAGTTATTTATAATCTATACTAAAAAGCAAAATAACTATCAGACACATGATTATTTTCTAACATGTTAACATCATCTCCGCTTAGGCTCCACCTAGAATTCTCCACATGTTCTCACCATGTTAAATTTACAATTTTGATAAATATTTTGACTTCAAAAATTTTACTTAATAAATGCTAATTTAATACTATACTAAATCAAATTTTTTTCTAGAAATAAATAAAGTTTCATTAAAATACTTTAATGATAATTAAGTTCATTTAAATATAATTTAATTTGTAGTTAAGTACTGTTAAAACTAAAAAATTTAAAAATGCATATAAAAAGGTTTATAGATATTTATGAATGATAAAATCATTTGTCTTTTTACACTATTGTTTATAACTTAAAATATGTTTGTTATATGTAATAATTTCATTGATATAATCTATAACATATATTAGATTATACATATATATATAATCTGTTATATAATTTCCTATTTTAACCCGTGCAACATACGTGATCTAACCTAGTTAGATGTAATATAGTATAAACTAGTTTTATCCCCCGCGCTTCGCGGCGACAGTGTGGTCATTTTTCCTTCACTCAACGTAGCATGAGTTTGGTTGTTATCGGTTAAGCTCGTCAAAACTATAAAAGCGAACACCGATACCGGTTCTAATAACATCAAGATATCGTGAACGATGTTGTTCGCTCATAAGCGGTTAGGTTCGTTACGATACCGTGACGTTGACGTCACTCATTTATGTTATTCGGGTTGGAGATGATGAACCTGCAAATCAAACTAGTCAAAACACCAATAGTACTAATCAGAACGACAGTCGTGGTGTGATAATAAATAGATCTTCTCCAGCAAACTTTTATTTTTTCCAACGATGTGGTTCGCGTTGGTGTTCTTCTCCATAGCATCAAAATCGAACGAAGAAAGAGAGATGGGTTTTCACCGGTGATGTGTAGAGAGTTTCATGCGGCAACTAATGTAAACACATGATAATATGATGATAAACTTTAGTGAAACATGATATGAATTAAAATATATTAAACGAGAAAAGTATTTAAAAAATACAAAGGAAGACAAAAGTTTAACGTTGGTTACCAAAAAGTAAGGAAAGGCAAAATTTTGAACATTGGATTCGGTGGTGAAGAAGTAAACTATAGAGGTAGTACTGTAGCAACTTGGTTGCATATATATATATTAGATAATTGGGCTACCGTGTAACACACGGGTTTAATCCAAAAATATTATTGTTGTTCAAAATGGTTCGTAAGTTATAATGTTGTTAATAATACTTTGTATATAAACTTTTATGTATAATTTTTAACATTAGCTACATCTAATATTAGTAGGTTTTCTCTATTAATATTTATACGTCTAGATATTGTATATTATGAAATGAACTAAACTTATAAATAAGAACTTTAAGTAATAAACAAATAAAATTGAATATGAAAAAAATATGTCAAATTCATAAACATCCAAAAATTTGTTTATATACAACATTTGATGTTTTATTGGTGATTTTTCCGTCATTATCTAATATTAATAGTTTTAATCTCTGTCTACTTTTATCTCGAGATAATGTAACATAGAGCTGACCATGATCCCTGTTTAAAAACAAACCAACTTTGGATAGTGATTGTCATTGGCTCTTGTTTATTGTCATTTTAAAACACACTGCTAACGGAAACTGTATTCTTTAAAATTTAAAAGAAATGATTTTGTCTAAAGGTGTTAAAGTCAAACGTGGAATAAAAGTGCGATTTTTAATTTTACTTCCAGATACGTCAAAACAATTTGCACATATCAAACGAACTCTAATCAAACATAATAATAATATGGTAGTACACAAAAAATAAAAAAGTTTAAAAAGTAGAACCATGTAATACATCTTCATAGATGGATTGTTGAAGTAGATCACCTTCAAATAAAAAAATAAAAGTAAAATAATATTAATCAAAAACACAATTGTAGACAATGATAGGTTAAATCATAATCGCAGAGGATGAAAGCTCAAATATAACAAAAAACAAATACCTTTTGTTGAAGAAAACTTGATGAAATCGAAGCTAAAATGAGAACGTTGATAAAGTCTGTCGAATGCGATATCGAAGGCGATATCATCAGACTTTATAAAGACAAATCGCGAGGGTCATAAAGCTGGGATGGTTGAAAAATATTATAAAATTGGGTATGATTTTATTTAAAAAAAAAAGATACCCATGAATTCCTTCAAATCGAAGAGGAGTCGATGAAAAAATCTTATAAATTTTGTCAAGATTCGAATATAAACTGAGTATTTAATGGGAAACACACAATCAAGGAATCGATTTCATAGATGAAGAAAATCATAAATGATTTAGACAGTTTTATTGATTAATTATTTGAAAAAAAAGAAATATCGGGTATCATTTAATTTCTAAAAAAATATGTGCTTTAATTTAAGGTTAAATTTTCAAATTTTCTCTAAATATCTCTTCTATCAAAAGTTGACTTATAGTCAAATGAACCTAGACTAACACTAAGAACAAATAAATATTTAGGTGGGAATTAAAAAAAAAGTAGAGACTTAAAAGAATGTCACCTGACACAAAAGTTATTGTTATATTAATAAGTATAGATTATATGGTTTTTAAAAAAATAGAAATTATAATTGATAATCGTTCTCTTTTTATTACTAAAATGTAACTAAAAAACAAAACAACTTTTTCTAAATCTTTTTTTACACATACCTTCTTGTATATTTTTAAATCCACATGCCAACCACATTACCCTAATTAAGCACTATACAAATATAACACTTGGGCATAAATAGAAAGACATGTACAAACTAGGTTTTTTCCCTCTCAAACGGGTTCGATTTTTAAATCGGTTTTTCTAACTGAATATTCGAATTCCTCAAACCAATTTGGACCGATTTTAAAATCACTTTAATCGGGTTTTTTTTAATTTGCGGCTTTGAGTGTCGGGCTACCAAACCGGTATAAAAACCAACGGTTCGAATCGGGCTGGAACCGGTTTGGCTAAAATCCAGTTTTTTTTTAAACCGAGCCGATTTTTTTCCTGAATCGTTTTTTTCCCACCATCTCGAACTTGAGTCCTTGTACACGAATCTACACCCAACATCTTTTAGACATAACATTGATTAAGTAACTAAAACCCTTATCTTCTTTTTGTAATCTTGAATGATTATGATCGATACTTGACCTACCCAACAAAACACAAATAGATGAATATAAACAAATGTTAACGATCAAATTGTATGAATCAACAAGTATCACTAGATCACTATTTACCCACACCCACACATGGATCAATTAACAGTGTATGCATATGCATTGGCTTATAATGCCTCCAAGAAGTGCACGACACATGTGGAAACAAAAAGCACAAAAGAGCACCCACTTTAACCCACAAGTGTTGGCTCTATGGCTTTGGCCACAACTATGTAAGCTAAGAGTCACCCAAAGTGCTTCATGTGCGATATTGTTAGTCCCCACAAGTCCACCAATAGAAAGAGGTTTTGGGAATATATTTGGGGTTATTTGGACCAAACATAGATCTTATCACTTAGGAACATGTTTGTTTGGGATAAAAACTTCATTCGTGGTCATTCATTATGTTTGGGTTAAATTCGTACGATTTTTTGTGATTGGTTGTGTCTAGGAGATGCGTAAACATGTTAAAGTCTTATTAATAATGAGACAAATTGAAAAAAAACAAATAGATTAAACGTGTTTAGAAGGCTATTTTCAAGCTCAACCAGACAACTTAAGTTCATCACGTGAGAGGTTAATCAAGCTTATTGTTTACATTCATTGGGCACAATATCCCCTAAGTTTAACAGATTTCTCTCGTTATGTAAGGTTACTTTTTTTTGAACAACTAATTGGATCACTGACGGGTCACTGACGGGTCACTGACGGGCCACTGACGGGTCACTGACGGGTCACTGGCGCACCCTATCATCTTAAAAACAAGACATGCCTAGCTATACAAAGATGAGCTTTCAATACAATAGATGTTACAATATATTAACATTGTTCGAGTCATGTGTAAAGGTTACATTAAATAAAATTGAGTTTGATTATCTAATTTTAATTTTTATAAAATGAGAAGAAAAGATGCTAATAGTCATTGTGTATATTTTATTAGACGAAAATTCAATGTGTGAATTATAAAATTAAGGATGGGACAGAACGATATTAACCAGATTACTTTAAAAATAAAAATAAAAACTCAAATTATATTATATTAAAATCTAGGAGGAAATTTTATTTTCTTAAACTGTAATTTGATATCTTATTTACTACATACTTACAAAAATAAATATATATATATATATATATATATATATATATATATATATATATATATATATATATATATATTTATCAAATGACAAAACCAAATCTCTATAAACCTTGTTTATTTTTTTGCGACTGATATCACCACAACTGGTTTGAAAGCAAAGTCATATGCATATTGGAATATGTTTTTATAATACACAAGAGTCTTGATATAATACACTGTAGCCAGAACTAGAGGGATTTATGGCTGATTAGACTTACGACCCCACTTATTTGTGGTGTTTAAAGTAACTGTTTTCGACATTTAAAGTTATTGTTGATAGAGTTTTTGAAACAAATACAAATGAGGAATTTTTTGTTGTAAACCGTATCATATATTTACGTCACTTTCACTAACGAATACGTGTTCTAATATCATAAGGCTACCTGGAGCACCTTCATCGTATGCTCGTAGCAGCTCGGGTATTTAGGGTTCCAAAGGTAGAATATATATATAGTAAAATAAAGTAAATCATTCCTATGACTATGGGTATCTTATTATTCAAAAGGGTTTGTGTTAACGTTACGCCACCAAATTTAGAAATGGAGAATATTTAGTTTTTGGTGTATGTGATTCAATTAATCCAGAAAGGGTAACTTTTAGTCAAGATATTATAAAAAAATACATATTACTTTCATTTGTGAATCTTTTTAATTAAGCAAATGCAACTTTTTACTTAATCCAAATTGATATTATTAAAGAGATGTAAAGAGAGATGAAATTAGCCTAGAACAATCTAGGCTATTGAGAAGGATTTGTGATATATAAATCGTGTTTTCCTTTATCATATTTTAATAGCAACCACATGGGTTCATATAGAAACAATAAAAAGTAATGAACTACCAATATTGAATACTAATATTACTACTTACATAAATTTCAAGTTGTTTAGTACCAACTATTACGTACCTAGCATTCTTAACACAAAAAACACTTTTACATTTTTTCGCTAAAGATTATAAACATACCCATTGTTGGAATTTTAGTGAGAAAAAATATGATTTCTCACTCATTTTGGGACATTAATTATTGTATTTGTTATAGTTAATTACCAAACCATTTCGTATGTGTTCTCCTAAGTGAGAGGAACACAACGAACCAAACCATGTCCAAAATAGAGCTAAGATGAATGAGATATCGATATTCGAAGTTCTATAGTTGAAACACAAAAGCTGTGAAAAACTGAATGGAAGTTGTTGTCCCATATTGATGGAATGGTAAACTATAGATGAGTTTATAAGTGGGACTTTCTAAGAGATTATGTTCCCACATATGTGAGGTACACCCAAGGTCAAGCACAACACGAGGTCAAGGGCGATGGTTTGTTCACGTTTCTATTAATAACTCAGCCTTAACTAAGGGACCTTTGATGTTTTAGTTCATAACTACCTCATAATTCACAGCATATATATACAAGACCTGCTTTCTCGCAACTTCGTTCTCTCGTTTCAGGTATTTGTTCCAGGTGCTAGGTTGACTCCGGCAGTACTTCTGCTCCTGCTGCTGTACTTTGGGAGACAGATGGAATTCACGTGGCTGCTGTATTGTAATTAAAGTACTTTATCAATAAAATGTTATTTTATTTTATAAACGATGTTCCTACACCCATTTTAGTATATCGGATTTAAAAATTACATACGACATACACATAGCTAATTTTTAACATGATTACGTATAAATTTGACCACATAGACTTGTATATGACATCATGACATACAAATGAAACCTATGTGATTTTTCATTATTGATGTGGCATTGATTAAACCAAAACGTTGCTAACCAGGCAACCATTTAGTTATTCTCGTTCTTCCCTGATAAGGGGTAAACGGAATACTTGATTGGTTTCTAGACTCGTCGTCGGAGTTCATCAAGTCCTACATCTAAATTCTATTCAAGTACATGAATTACCTTGAAAAGTAACTCGTTGATCTCATCATGGTCTTTGTGGTAGTTAAACCACATTCGTGTCTATGTAATGAATCCACATGCACCAATTTCTATTTTCTAATTGTTCATCCACAAATGAAAGTGACTAAATATTGAAGATAGTTGTAGACAACGATACAAAAATAAATTTTTATCTCAAAGAATATCAATCGGTGTTTTCAGCTTTACCAATATGAAAGGTGTTGCACTTCAAAAATCTAATTTGGTATTTATATTGTCACATTGGATACATTAAAAAAGAACTTCGTGGATTCTTTTTTCATAAATTGCATACACTATGTTTTTAAGTTTAAAAATGTAATGGGTAAATTGCATAAATGGTCCCTATGGTTTGACCAAATTGCACGATTGGTCGTCAAATTTTTGAAAATTACAAAGTTAGTCCAAACATTTGAGTGGATGTTGCACTTTTGGTCCCTAAAAATAAATTTAAAAGTTAGTTTAAACCTTATAATCCATCAAAATTAAACGAATTTAATGTTAGTGACCAAACATGCAATGAGTACACAAAAGTGTGGATCAACTTTGTAATTTTTAAAGTTTGGGGACCAAACATGCAATCTAGTTAAAATCATAGGGACCATTTATGTGATTTTCTCAAATGTAAATTTAGAAAGGAGTATGTTATAGATACACCATATTTATTTTTATTCTCTCTATCTCTCTCTATACATACATGGAGAGAGATGGAGACAATAGAGTGTCTAAATAACAAAAAAAAGTGTTTGTATAACACAACCCATAAAAGTTATGAATCCCAAAAGGAAAAATTACCATATTGGCCATTTGACCAATATGATTTTGAGTAATAGCCATTGACTTTAAAATTTATAAAAATAGCCAATATATCGTCACGTGGCGATACCAATGCATGTGGTATCACTCACGTACCAATTGAAAAATTATTATTTTTGTCTGGAGATACGGCAGCGATACGAAACCATTTGCGTATCGCCAAATGAAAAAAAAATAAATTTCATTTGGTCGGAGATACTCCGGAGATACGAAACCAGGTGTGTATCGCCGGCGGTTTTTTATTTAAAAAAATTACTTTTCTCAATTTATAAAAATAATATATATTATTATTTGTTGAATTTCTTAATATATAATAAAAATATAAAGTGCCTTATCATGTAAAAACACAATTTGATAATTAGTCATAAGATTTATAAAAATTGTACAAACATTACCATTCAATATAATAATTAGATAAGTACATGTAGATATACTATAACAAAATCATATAGATTTTTTAAAACAAAAGATGACTGAAGATTTTTTTTAATTCCTAATATGTAATTGGCTAGTAAATATATGCACTTTTATTGTAATATATGCATTTTGTTATAAGAAGAAAAGTTGTAATGATTTTTAAAACAATATCATATAGAAAAGTTTTTATACTTGTATTAATATATGTATTATTATTAAACATGTTGTAATGATTTTATTGTAATATTATGTATGACGTTTTTTTCTTCATATTATTGTTTTGGTAATCTAATATTCTATGGAGTATTATTTAATGAATTTCACGCAAATAGACAGAAGAAAATCAAAAAATAGGTGTTATTTTATAATTAAGTGAAATAATAACTGAAATTAATTACAAGGCGATATGCCGGCGATACGTATCGCCGGCCTTATTTTAAAATTTAAATTTATTGTTTTGGCGATACGCCGGCGATACCTAACCATGATGTATCGCTAGTAGGCGATATTAATTTTTTTTAATTTTTGGGCGATACGCCGGTGATACTTCATGTGTATGTATCGCCGGTTGGATCTTTTTGGCGATATATCATGCTTTTGTATCACCGGTTGGAGATATTGTGACACTTGACCACTCGTGATTGGTCTGCTATTTTGGTAATTGTATTAGTCAAACTCTATTACTCAAAATCAGATTGGTCAAATGGCCAATCTAGTAATTTTCACATTCCAAAACGGTAAGGAAGTTGGAAGATAGTGCATTAGTGAGATAATTGTTTGAAATGAGTTCAAAGATAGAAATTTTGATTGAATTGTGTGTAAGCCACCACATAATTGGTTGAACAAGTTTAATAATAATAATATGAGTGTTTTAAAAGATCGAATCAAATATTGATGTAGATAATTGAAAATTCAAATAAATAATGCAAATTATCTATCTTGACGTAAAGCTGATTTTGACCAATTAGACTATTAGAGTGTCAAAGTAAGTTAATGTATGCTTTCAGCTTTTAATCACTTTACTTACGACTACTATTACCAAATTCCTAATGTAATAGTCTATATTCATAATTTCATATGAGATGAGTTAGGCTAAATACGAGTTGGGCTTTGGAACCTAAATATATCCTACAATGTTTTTGGGCTTTTTGCTCAAGTGGCCCACCATTGAAGCATTGAACATCGTGGCCCAAGCCCTGGTGACCCGACCCGATACTCACTGTCACAACCCTATAGTAGAAACCATGAAAGTTGTAACATGTTACTTTAAACTTGGTTAATAAGTTATATACCTTTTTTAGATTGTTGATTTGCTAAAAGCTATTTTTAGTGTAATATATAACCTAATTAATCAAACTAAAATATTGAAGTAATCTACCAACTACAACTAGGTGTTGAAGTTTGTTATTATTTTATGACTTTGTGACTATCATAAGTAGGTTTAATTATCATGTTCTGATAATTAACGAATAAGCAAACTTTAATATATAATTTGATACAATTAAATCTACAAATATGAAGGCTTATACACTAATTCTTCTTACATGAACGCTTCGGAAGTACACTAGCCAAGAAAGAATAAATACATACATTTAGAATTAGCCTTTGCGGTTAGGCAATATCAAATTAAAGTATCATATATACATATTGCTCTATTATTATAATATGTATTATTCGTTTGGGTCGGTGGCTACACTGCCACCATACCAACAAGCATAATGTACGATTCTCAAAATCACAACCACAAAAGTACAAGTGATAAAGCTAGAAGTACAAGTCGTTGATGTAACGATTGAGATTGTATGGTGGATGGCCGGATCGTTAAACCCGCCGTTGCCGGAGCTATGGCAGCGACCCTCACCCTCCGTGTCGCTTTTTTCGTTTAACTCCGATCTGTTTTCAGCGGCCAACATTCCTTCTCAGGCGTCACTTGGAATCTTGATTCTCCTCTCCCCATCGACTATATTTGTGGTGGTGCAATGGCTGCGGTAGTGGTCGTGCTGTGATGGTTCTTGTGGTGGTGGTGTTTCGTTGGTTGTTGTAGTGATCAGTGTTGTTAGGACCGGATCGGACCAGCCGGTCCAACCGGTTCGACTGGGGATCGGCTAGGTGGCCGGTCCGGTTCAGTGTGATTCGTTTTGAATTGATCGAACCGACCGGTTCGTCCCGAACCGGTGGTCGGACTGGGAAACCGGACCGGTTTTGACCGGAATTTGATTTATTTATTTTTTATGGGTAAAAACAGGATGTTAAACCATAAATTAGTGTGCTAGGTATACAAATATAGTTAAGTTTTATATATAACTATAAAGTACATATATAAATCATATATAAATTACTTATATTTGATTATATATATAATGTCACACCCCGAAAATCGCAGCGGAAGGTTGCGTGATGTGGCGGTAACGAAAGTTGGAGTTATAACAACGGTTGCGGTCAAACGTATATATTTAAATGGTTGACTAATAAAACATGTGACAGATTTAACCAATTTATTACATTAAACCGTTTTGTTTACAATATTTATAATGTATCAAAGTTCAAAACATAGTCAACACAACGTTTGATCCTTCCAATGGCTAATCCCATCATTCCCATACAAGCATACCTATAACACTGAAAAGCATAAAAGTACTAATCAACATAAAGTTGGTGAGCATTCGGGTTTTCAGAATTTAAAAGAAAGACAATTTATTTTTCAAATTCTTTACGATGATAGAGAAATTAATATATGTATCATAGACTAGTTAGGTCATATGATAACTTCGGCTATAAGTCCATAATCAAACCAAGAAACACATCGTTGCCCCACAACAGTCCAAACATATATATTCCCTCACAGTACCTGACCAGAGCGACTGGTCGTGAGAGTGGGCCCTTCTAACCCGATAGATCTACCCATATAGTCTGCGGCCTCCCCGAGGTTAATGATTATGGGGGGATTTAGGGGCTCAGTAATATGTACGCATATAACTGACCCAACTTATACCATCAAATTAATATATTTGTTTTCTCAATCAATCATCATATATAAGATAATTCATGTCTCTAAATCATGCTTTTCCCCTAAAAATTACTTTAGATAAAACAATACTTGAAAATGGGGCCGAAATACTCACCTTTGCTGATTTCAATCTCCGGTTTTTACGCGTCACGTACCGGTTTAATCACGACCCTAGACGTGAAAGAATTCCTTTTAACAGGTTGTAAAGCTTTGCTTAAAACTGTTTGTTCATCCAACCTTTTTGATAAAAATGCTTTTCCAAAATATTTGAGGATGTTCTCTAAAAATCCATTTTGCTTTTGAAAAGGGCTTTCATTTTATAAAGTGGTCTCCTTGAAAAACCTATTATCGTGAATACCTATACTTACTAGTATCTAACCCAATTCATTTTGTACTTCTTACAAGGACTATCTTTACTTAAATAATTAGTTTATGATTTTCCTACTAATTACTTATGGTCTCTTACACAATATTTTATTTTCCTTAAAGTAATCCAAAGATATATTACTTTTCATCCATTTTGGTTAACTAAATATATATATATATATATATATATATGCGTATATATATGTATATATATATTACTAGTTTTAAGGAATTTTTACTATTTTTCCATTTTACCTTTTAAAATACTATTTATTTCTGAAAATTAGTATTTATTTTGTAATAAACGTTTAAGGGGTTTATTATTTGCCATACTAATAAAATTCCTTAGTCCTCTTGTTTATTATGTTACTCATTTTTACTTCACAAGTCTTTCGTCGTAACCACTATATTTCCTAATCTTCATTTACTTTGTTGTTTTCTTGAAGTGTTGTGCCTATAACTTCCTACCCATCTATTATCATCCATGATTTAACATCCAATTTTTCTTACATTATCATTAGTCCATATTTTTATGTCCTACTAACATGTCCTTGTAATCCATAATCCTACAAACTTTAGTCCTAAAACTATACCAAAGTCACAAATCCATATCACTATATTCTTATAAATTAAACATCAAGATACACCAATTTTCATCAATACCAACTTCTAATAGCAAAATTTTCCGATTTAAACATCACATTAAATCCCATTTTCATCCATAAACTTATTTTTCCAAAATCATCAAGTGGGTGAACCAACTAATCAAGATTTCAATCTTGATGATCCATGCATGAACATAACATCAAGTATTAGTCTAAATGGTTATACCTTGAGTCTAAAACCTTAGTTTCTAACGTTAGCTCACGGTGCTCACGACTCGATTTCCACTCTTGAACCCTAATCCGGTTTAGCTTGAGAAACCCTTCTTGGTTTGACTCCTAAGTAGCAATGCGGGTTCTTAGGGTAGTGGTGGGGTTCCCGAAAGTGAAAGGTGGGGGTTGCAAGGCTTGCGGTGTCCGAAGGGGAGGGGGTCTCGGTGTTTTCGGTGGTGGTGAGGTGACGGGTTGGTGATGGTGGTTGAAGGTGGAGGTGGCGAATGGTGGTCGCGATGGTGGTGTCGGACGGTGAAGATGGTGTCGGGTGGTGATGGTGGTGATGGTGGTGATCGGGCGATAGGGGTGACGGGTGAAGGTGGTGTCGGGTGGTGATGGTGGTGACTTCGGCGGTAGGCGACGGTGGCGTTGGCTTTGGCGGCAGGCGGTGGCGGTTGTAGTGTGGTGGCAGTAGGCGGTGGCTGGTGTGTGGTGGTGGGCGGCCAATGGAGAGAAAAGGGAGAAGGGGAAGGTGAAAGGGTTGTGTGTGTGTTGGTGAGTGTGTAGAGTGTGAGTAGGTGTGTTTATATATAGGTGCTTGAGTGTGTGTTGGTGTGTGTGTTGTCTTGCATGCAAGATAGTGCAATCTACCAAGATTACATGCAAGATATGATGGTGATTATATTATTATTATTATTATTATTATTATTATTATTATTATTATTATTATTATTATTATTATTATTATTATTATTATTATTATTATTATTATTAAACGTTTTGTCTCAATCGGTTTATCCGTCAACAGGTTTTTACGTTAACATTGGTCAAATACTGATCATTGACTCTCATGGGTGCAATGTACTGTGTGACAATTCCAAATTCAGCAAGACATTTCTTCTTAAGAAGAACATTGGTCAATTCTTAGAGAGTCAAACGAGTCAACTATGGCAATAATTTAGTGCTTAAAATTCGAAGAATTGAGTTGACGTTGACCTGATTTTTGTCGGGTTGTTAAATATAACTATATATATAATATACTATATATA
The DNA here is from genome assembly GCA_024085815.1 of Flaveria linearis. Classification (NCBI taxonomy): domain Eukaryota; kingdom Viridiplantae; phylum Streptophyta; class Magnoliopsida; order Asterales; family Asteraceae; genus Flaveria; species Flaveria linearis. The sequence continues at coordinate 65,227,007 of CM044006.1, forward strand.
TAATTATGACGTCATCCGATTGTTAAATCCGGTCCGACCGATCCGACCACCAAACCAGTAAGGCGTCCGGTTTGACGTCCGATCCGGTTCTGAAAACATTGGTAGTGATGATGGTGGTGTTGCGGTGGTTGTTACAGGGAGAGAGAGAGAGAGAGAGAGAGAGAGAATGGGTTATTCGGTGGATCTGTGATGGCTCAACGTTGGTTGCGGTGGTGATGGGCAGCAATGGCTACGCCGGTTGGAGATAGGCGTGGCGCTAACCGGACATTGCAAGAGGTTGGAGAAGGGTAGTGGTGGTGACCGGACATTGCAAGAGAGAGAGTGTACATTTTATTAATGGACTTCAAAGAAAATTTCAATGTACTTAATTTTTTCTGGAATCCATCTAATATTAATAAAAATAATAATTATATATTTAAATTTTCACTATGTTTAAAATGGGTTTAAAATTGAAAAGATAGTTAATAATTTTGCTTTAAACATTGCACCACTTATCAAGGAATTAAGTGGGACATGTAAATCTAAATCCTTTTTTTCCATTTTTGAGATTTATTTGAATCACCAAACGTTAACTCCATTTCAATCACGATTTAGACCAAAAAATAATTTATTTTATCAAAGATGAATTGCGTTGATGGACAAAATTAACACACAGCAAAAAAAATAATTATCACATTTTGTCCATAATATAAATACAAATAAACATAATAATCATATAATACATTTATACGTAATGTTTGACAGGTCTAGTGAAATAGAGAATTACATATTTTCTTAAACAAAAGTTGTACACAATATTTAGTTTTTATATGAAGCTAGAATAATATGAGAACATATATAATTTTGTAAGTTTAGTGGTGATATATGAAATTGTTCATTTGAACATGATCATGTATGAATGTAGAGGGATTGCAAAAACCAAATACATAACATAAAGAATTGTATCGTTTTGTTTTAATTGTGGTACGTAAGACGACTGCATAACTGTTTACTCGCTCTCTTTCTCTCTTCCATTAAACCTGTCAAGCATCACGTATAATGCATTATACGATTATTATATTTTTCTGTACTTATAACTGGTTATGTTTACAATAATATAATATATAATTGGTGTGATCTTTTTTTAGTTTTTTTCTTTTTGTACGATGAAACGTTAACTCTTTCATTATTTGACAGTGTCCTTTTACCTACGTCAACACGATGATCACAGTTAAAAAAAAGACTTCAAATCCAAAAGAGACCAATGGTAACGCGCTGTTTTAATATCTAGTTTAAGTTATGAGAAGAAAGAAGTGCTACACATACTCAATTTAACGTAATTTAGGCACAAAAGAAGATTAGAAAATACTCTCAGAATTGTGACATCATCTTTAGATATCAAATATAAAAATGGAGGCAAGAAATTTTTTCGCAAATAGGTTTAAAGAACAAATGAAGACCAGACCTACTCTACGATGTGATGACATTACTAGGATCTCTGCATCCGAATCTGATTTTCTCATAAGGCCCTTCTCCATTAATGAAATCAAAGTGGCAGTTTGGGAATGCGGTAAGGATAAAGCGCCGGGACCTGACGGATTCAATTTTGCCTTCATAAAGAAATTCTGGGATCTTTTGAACAAGGATATTATGGCAGTTGCAAATTCGTTTTACCATGATGGAAGGATTTTTGAATCCTGTTCATCCTTATTTATTATACCGATTCCTAAGTCTCAAGACCCATCCTCCCTCAATGAGTTTAGACCTATTTCATTGGTAGGCTGCATTTCCAAGATCATATCCAAGACTCTTGCCATCAGACTAAAATCTGTTCTTCCAACCATCATTTCAGAACCTCAATCCGCGTTTCTTAGCAATAGAAGTATTCTTGATGGGCCTCTTGTGCTCAATGAAATTATTGCTTTGTTGAAAAAATCAAAACATCCGGGGCTCGTTCTCAAGCTTGATCTCAACAAGGCATTCGATTCAATTTCTTGGCAATTTATTGAATCAGTGTTGGATCATACGAAATTCCCCACTCGTTGGAGAATGTGGATTAGGGGTATTCTTAGCTCTGCGAAGGCTTCGGTTCTAATAAACGGGTCCCCCTCTTCTGAATTCAGTTGCTCCAGGGGCGTGAGACAAGGGGACCGTTATCTCCTTTTTATTCCTAATCGGGATGGAGGCATTCAACTGGATAATGAACAAAGCAAGGATCTCGGGGATCTTTTTGCCGCTATCACTCCCTAATAATGGCCCGAAGATATCCCATTTTTTGTTCGCTGATGATGTAATGATTTTGGGTGAATGGTCAAACAATAATATTGAAAATCTAAGTAGAATTCTGAGATGTTTTCACCTTGTATCAGGGCTGGAAATAAATGCCAAGAAATGTAACATAATGGGTTTCAATGTTCCTAAGGCAGATGTCATACAAGCTGCTAAATTAATAAAGTGCAATATTGTATCTTTGCCTTTTAATTACCTCAGACTCATAGTTGGGGCCAATATGAACTTGGTTAAAAACTGGCAGGTTGTGATAGACATGTTTGGGTCTCGATTATCCACTTGGAAATCAAAAAAATTATCTATTGCAGGTAGAGTTGTTCTCATTAAGTCAGTCATGGATAGTCTTCCGTTATACTTATTTTCTCTCTTTAAAGCTCCAGAAAAAGTTATCAATCGATTGGAGTGCATAAGGAGAAGATTTTTATGGGGGGACATAAGAACAAAGAAAAAATTCCCTAGGTCAATTGGGAGAAGATTTGTCATAGTAAGGAGAGAGGTGGGTTGGGCATCGGCTCCCTTAAAGACCTCAACATTAGTCTTCTAACAAAATGGTGGTGGAGATTCAAAAGTGAGGCCGCCCCTATCTGGAAACAAGTCATTGCCAGCATTCATCATCAACATCAACAGGTGGTTTCTTCCTTTATTCCTGTTAATAATCATTTAGCGGGTACTTGGAAGAATATTATCAAGATCAAGGATTATTTATTATCAAGGAATGTGGACTTATCCAGCCTTATTAGTGTTGTTGATAGGAATTGGGTATGGCTAGGTAACAATGCCAACATTTTCTCCGTCAAATCCATCCGACACATTCTATCGGATCAGTCACAATCCTCCAATTCCTTTATATATGAGTGGTGCTCGTGGGTCCCGGCAAAGGCAAACATCCTTGTATGGAGGACGGAACTGGATCGTATTCCATCTCGGGCGGCTCTTATTAAAAGAAACATCTACATTGAATCTGATCTATGCCCCCTTTGTAATCAACACACGAAGTCGGTGGAGCATCTTTTCATTTCTTGCTATTATGCCAACATGGTGTGGGCGTACATATCAACTTGGTGCAAAATCCCTCCGATTTTCGCATTTAGTATAAAGGATCTTTTATATTCCAATTGCCTGGGAAATCAAAGGAAAAAAGAGATGGTGTACGCGATCTTAATTACTACCTTCTGGTGCATATGGAAACCACGTAATGAGGTGATTTTTCAAGGTCGTCAACCAGCGGTGAACAGGCTGCTTGAAGATATCAAACTCATGGGGTTTCTTTGGGTCAAAAATAGAGCTAAGTTAGACGACCTCGACTGGGATAAATGGATTGGGTTCAGGTTTTGACATTTGTTAGTTTATGTATTAATCAAACTGCTGTGTTTTATAGTGTTGCTGTTATTTCTTTCCTTTTGTATTGGTATGCTTAGCTACTTGCTAGCATTTGTTAATGGAGATATGCTTTTCAAAAAAAAAGTCTTTCAACTACCAACTTCTATTGTATTCTTAAATCTCTTTCATATGTTGGAATTAATGGACACTATTGAATTCAACTTTTGTTTTTCTCAAGGAAATGAACTTGCTTTCTTGTAAAATCCCATAGATTTTCTAGTGGTAATATTGAAAAAAACATTTGCAAGCTTCATGCAAAATGTTTTGCCGGTCACAAGGTTTTTATACACATTTATATAGTGTCACAGTAAAATTTATATTATAATAAATAAAAATAAAGATTTAAAAAGTATGATGATCATGTTTCATTATGATCTAAATTTGACATTGTTTATAGAAATAAAGATTTTTAAAAATTAAAAGTAAAAAAAAAAACTTTAACGACATCTGAAGAGTTCAATTCGAGTTTAAGATAAAATTTTACGAGGAGATATTGAGCATTCTATATATTTATTGAGAGATTTGAAAGATGAAACTGTTACCTCTTATTTAATGATAAAACTAATATTTATATTTAATACCTTAAACTAAAATGATACTGATTGATGATAGTACGTGTGTATACATACAACTTAAATTAATTATAAAATTATAATTTTAAGAGTTTAGTTGTTAATACTTTGAGGGGGCAAGAAGTTGGGGGCATTTGAAGATGATTAATTATATAATAAAGAGCGGCTGATTAGTTGCAGCATATGCCAATGTCTCCTTTTGAATACATCAACAAAAACATTATTTTAAATGACTTGATAGCTGTTAGCTACCTCTAAAATATAAGTTACGGTTGTAAGCTTTGAGTTGTGGTCATAAACACACGTACACATTTATAACTTGACCATCATAGTAAAAGAGTGTCTGTTATATGTTTTTCTACTTATTAATCATATAATTAAATTTACTTAATTATATGAAAAATGAAGAATAATTGTCTTGGTATATATGTTTTAGTTAATTGACTTAATCAATGAAATAAATAAATTAATTAATAGAGGAAAATGATAATAAAAATACAAATCAATTAACACAAATTTATACATATGTACACGTAAGTTTGCTTAAAAACTAACATGAAAAACCTTACATTTTTCAAGCATCTCTTGTAACGTGTTTAGCCATCGATTAGAAAATGTTTTTATGCGACTTTATTAGATTTATATATTTAGTACACCAGATCAACCTGAACACAACCACTTAGCTAAATATGCTCGTGTGTTTGACCTTTACTCGTTTAGTTTGAAAAACTGTTGAGGGAATACATATACATGTGTGTATAAACATGCGCATACATGCGTTTACATGTAATATTGTTTCATCCACAGTTAATACATGATTGATATGCCTACCAATTAATCAAGATACATGTTAAGATTTGACCTAGTTAATATTGACTTTAAATTACATATATAGACAACCAAACTACTTGAATATAATGTCTTTTAGATGTTATTCTAGAGCTGACATCTATTGCGTTGATTTGCCTTTTAACTTTTCCTACAACAAGCTTGATATTCTTTTATATATTTATACCAAGTCTCATATTTTTTAATACAGTAATACTAAGTCTAATATATTTTTTATACAATAATACCAAGTTACTTTTAAGCTTTTGACCTGTGTGTTATAGATAATTTAACAGAACCATAGAAATATTTTTAATAAAAGGACAAAATAAACATTTAAATATATAAAAGAAAATAGAATGATATTTTTATATATACTCAAACACCGTAGCTAATTCGTACTATATGAATTGAAGATTTATTGTAATGATCCATTTGTTGTTTCATATTTGTCATGGCCCATGTAAGTTGGCCTGACGTTTTGTAATAATCGTCTTGTGTTTGTTCTAAGATAGTAAACCTATCCGTAAAATTATATCTAATTCATGTTCTATTAGAATATAAGACATTTTTACATTCTTATTATGATTACTATTACTACAACTGTAATATATAACAACAATCGTTTATTAGTAACAACTTCTTCTAATGCGATAAAAACAATAGTTTATCGGTAATACTTGGTTCATTTGATACAGGGTCGGATCAATGTTTATGGAGGCTTAAAACGAAATAAAATTTTAGAGGTCCCATCCATATATTATTTTTAAATACTTTTGTCTTGGACCGGCGACACAAACAAGATTTTATTTATAATTTGTCAGAAAACAACTTAGGATTGAAATTAACTTAACAAACTGAAACAAAATTAATTGTAGAAGAACAAATTAAATGATAAACAAGCAATAATAGATTAAAGTAAAAATAAAAATCAATTGCAAACATAGATTTATCAAAATAGATAACAATAGATTAAATTTGACAAAGTAATAGTATTAGATTAACCAAGATTACACAGTAGTAGTAGATACATTAAGTGATTAGTTACAAAAGAGAATTTAAAATTGACGGACCTAAAAGAACTGTCAACAGTAAACATGATGAACCAAATTTCATAAGTCAACCTAAATAAATCAAATTTTATAAGTTAAGCTCGATAAATTTTCAATTATCTTGTTATCATTTTCATTAATCTTTTGAAAGACAAATATAATTGTATTATCACATATATTTTTAGTTTATAATATAAATAAAAGTTTTTTTTTCAATTTTGAGACCCTTAAATTTGGGGTCTAAAGCGGTTGTTTTAGTTGTTTGACTGTAGAGACGCCCATGATTTTATTGACAGTGTTTCAGAGATATATTTGATGAATGCTTACAATTCTCTAGTAATAGGGATGACTATATAACGGTATAATAAAGATAATAATGAACAATATGTAAAATGTTATTATTATTATCAGAAAAAACACTTATTTTTCAGCAATACTTCAATACCTCATCATTTAATATGAAAATGTTTCTAATAGCAATTATATAATAGTAGTATTAGCATCGCTACTAATAATAATAGTAGTTGTTAAATAATAATAACAAATAATATTTATAATAATGAAATGAAATTTGGTTTTTATTGCGCGCGCTCTCTCTCTACTGTGCTCTCTCTACTGTTTTGGGGACCGTTGTCACTGTGCTCTGTGCTCTCTCTCTCTCTACTGTGCGCTCTCTACTGTGCTCTCTCTACTGTGCTCACCGCCACCACCTCCAACGGTACTACCTTAGTACCACCGCCACCACCGCCAACGGTCACCTACAACTCCGGTGACCTCCAACGGTGAGCACCCGCTCCACCTCACCCTTACATCTCCGGTCACCTACAAACTCCGGAGCACCACCACACCCTCACCCAAACCACAAACCCTCACCAAAACCACAGTCGCCGGACCACCTTCACCGGACCACCACCTTCCACCGCGACCACACTCCCGCGACCACACCCGCGACCCCACTCCCCCATACCTACCGGACCTCCATCCCGACCACACTCCCCCATACCTGCCGGAGCACCCCTTTGGCCGGACTGCCACTGCCGGACCAACCATCCCGACCAACCACTGCCGGACCACATACCGCCATCACCCTGCCGGACCGCCCCCCACCGCCTGCCGGGGCTCTTGCACACATTTGGTGAGATCCCTCCATCTTGTGTCTTCTTACCTGATTCTTTTAACTTTCTTTAATTATATTCCCACATTTACATTGTTTGGCTTGGTTAGGAGTACCGACCTTTAGGGAGAGCCATCCCCCTTTAGTATGCTTTGGTTTGTTATGTTTGGCTATTTTCCTGGACTATTTCATGTGTCGTGCTGTCAGTGTGCTTTGATTGACCTGTACCACCATTTTGGATATTACGTATGCTTCGTGTTTTGTTGACCTGTCTTTAGTAGCTGGTTTCGGTGTGTTAGTGCGGTAAAATAGATTACAGGAGTCTTTATGCTGCCCCGAGACCATGTTCGGTGAAGAGAGGTGCTAATACACAGAAAAAGGGTTGTAGTTTACGAGTAGCATCGTGGAATGTAGGAACCCTAACTGGTAAATTATTAGAGTTAATAGATGTGCTGAAGAGACGTAGGGTCCAGATAGCGTGTCTTCAGGAAACTAGATGGCGGAGTGGGAGAGCAAAAGAGTGCAACGGTTATAAACTGTGGTATTCAGGGTCAGACGGTACAAAAAATGGAGTAGGATTTCTAGTTGATAAAGAACTTCAGGATAATGTAGTGGAGATGAGAAGATACGATGATAGACTGATGCTGTTAAGAATAGTAATAGGGGATGAGGTGGTGGCGGTTGTTAGTGCGTACGCACCACAAGTTGGATTAGGGGAAACGGAAAGAAATAAGTTCTGGGAGACGTTAGATTACGTTATGGGAGACATACCTAGAGAAGAAAAAATATGCATAGGAGGAGATTTTAATGGGCATATAGGAAGAGTAATGATCAATTCACGTCAGTTCATGGAGGGTTTGGGTATGGTCTGAGGAATGACGGCGGGAGGGAGCTCCTTGACTTTGCTTTAGCGCATGACCTGGGCATCATAAATTCGTTTTTTAAGAAGAGAGACTCGCATCTAATCACGTTTAGCAGCGGCAGGAGACACACGCAGATAGACTACCTGCTGATGAGGGGAGAAGACCGTAACTCATGGAAGGACTGTAAGGCAATCCCGGGAGAGACAGTAGTGACTCAACACCATATGTTGGTGGCTGATCTACGCGAAGAAAGCAACTGCACAACCAACTAAGAGAATTAGACCGACGATCAGATGGGGCCAGCTCAAAGACGAAAATATTATCACCTTTAGAGATAAGGTCATACCAATGATCCAAACTGGGTCACGGGAAGATGCAAACAAAATGTGGGAGGATATGGCAACTACAGTTATGCAGGCAGCTAAAGAAACTCTTGGACTTGCAACTAATAGGTTAGTAGGTCATAAGGAAGCCTGGTGGTGGAACGAAAATGTACAGGAGAAAATAAGAATTAAACAACAAAGTTTCAGAGACCTTTTACACTGTAATAATGACGAAGAACGAGCAGATCTAAAAAATAAATACAAAGAGGCTAAGCGAGAGGCGAAAAAGTCTGTGTCAGAGGCAAAGAACACAGCGTACGAGAGAATGTATAAGCGTTTAGAGATGAAAGAAGGAGAATATGACATGTTTAAGATTGCCAGGGCAAGAGAAAGTAGAAGACAGGACCTGAGAATGGTGAAGTTTATAAAGGCTGCAGATGGAAAGGTCTTGGTGAAAGATAACGACATCAAGATGAGATGGAAAACTTACTTCCATAACCTTTTCAACATAACAAACCCTAACCAACAAACTGCGATCGATAGAACAACGCAACCAAATCAGCGAAACGGGTGTTACTGTAGAAACATCACAGTCGACGAAGTTACGAGAGCGCTGAAGAAAAGGGGAAGGGCTAAGGCGGTGGGGCCAGACAACATACCGATTGAAGTGTGGAAGTGCCTGGGAGATGAGGGACTGCAATGGCTAACAGACCTATTTAACACTATCTTCAAAAACGGGAGATTGCCAGAACAATGGAGAAGCAGTCTCATAGTTCCCATATATAAGAAAAAAGGAGATGTCTAATGTTGTGCAAATTACAGAGGAATAAAGCTATTGAGTCACACGATGAAACTATGTGTCACACCCTCAAAATCCACGAGCGGAGTTTTACCACAAGGCATGTGAACAAACCAGGATCACAGTCAATAGTTACTCAGAACGACTCTATATGCTACGTTTAACATAAATCAAACCAGAGTTCAAACTTTTAAAATCGTGCGGAAGCGTATAATAATAAAACAAACCCAAAATATAAAAATGTATAAAATGGCAAAACATGCGCCAACCAACTGTTTAAAACACAACATGGAAAGATAAACAAATGTATCATTGCTTAAGTGTTAGGATGCATGCTTGACTCGTGCAGTGCTCCTACTAGCAATCTGGATTAATGACCTGAGAATAACATACTAAAAAGTCAACACAATGGTTGGTGAGTTCAAGAGTTTGCGTATAAACATAACAGTTTAACAATAGTGATATATATAAGCATGTGTATTGCAATAGATAGCTAGTCCATTAACAAATAGATATTAATACATAGTGATTTCGCAATTGAAGCTGACTGTGTTATGTTTGCCTCATGTCACGACTTTACCATATCGTGACAATATTCATATGACAAATTGCACCCGACTGACCTCGAGTCACACAGGTGGGGCTCGTCAGACCCAGTAGTACTACCCAAGTTTCCCCGCTATTCATATTAACAATTCGAAAGTGTGAGGACTTTATCATGGTAAACAGCACTATATTAATATCATACACATCTTAAATATAAAAAGCGTTGTAAAGTTACTAGTATGCTATCTCCCCCAAAAGAGATTAAGTAAAATAGTGGGGCCTGAACTCACCTGATACACGTATTGAGTACTAGAGTTTTACTTGAAAGAACAAGTGGACAGTCAACCCTCAGAGGTTACCTAGATCATGTAAGTACATGAGTATGTGTAAACAAAGAATATGTGAAACCCTATATGCACTACAACCAAGACTTAAGGTTTTAAAAGGATAGATATGTTTGACCCAGTTGACCCGTTTGACCCGTTGGTGACATTATGTGTTGTAAACCATTTAAACAGACATGAGCATATATCATACAAGTCATATAAGTTCTTAGCATCTAGCATACTCAGTGTGTTCATAATACAACTAGTGCATCATATAAAAGGTCGGATCATGCATAACCTACTTATATGACCTATAACCATGAATTAGCATATACGGGTCAAAACAGATAATCTACCAAATAACCATCCATACTAACCACAACACATCCAATATGTCCAATACATACAACATACATCAATATGATCCATTTTCAGTCCCAAACATGATGTCCTAGTTACTAATCAACATACTAAACCATACATGATCATCAAAGTGCATAAATCACACAACAACCTAATAAACATTCCATACCACCAAATTTTCAGATTCTAACACATTAGGCATCCACAACTAGCATTCTAATATGATCCTAAAGCCATGAACATGTCAAATTCCCGATATCCAATGTTTTTGCACAATAAAGTTTCCCTTTTGGGAAAGTTCATCCCAAAATCTAGTAAACACCCAAGGTACATACAATTCATCAATAATATACTATTTCAAGCTCATAACAACATCCAACTATGATCAACAACATCAAACTAGCCTGATTCATTCATCCAAAACTAAAAAGTTTCTACTTTTGGCAAGACATGAACAACAACATCCAACCTAAGATTTCTAGCATTCATAGCAACAATCTAGCATTCATATCATAATCCCAATGTTCATACAACATCATTAACACTGTAATACCATCAATTCATCATTGAATTATCAAGTTCATACACAAAAGTTGCTATTTTTAGTAACTGTTGGATCTAGATTGTATAGAACTAGATCATTTTTGTATCGGCTTAGTACTTGAATCAAGTCTTGTAATTAATATTTGTAACAATCAATATATATATATATATATGTGCATTGAATCTATAGGTTAACCCCATATATATGTGTGTTGATTTGTGACTTGACAGGAGAAACAATATCCTTGGAAGGTTTTCTGAAATTGACCAAGTGTAGGAAACATCTACGGATGAACATTATTGTTAATCCGTAGATATGTTTCTTACAAGATCAAATGATCAAGTGAATGTTCCTGTGGATGATCAAGATCCATGAAGTGAAGACTCCTACGGAAGAAGGATTTCCTACGGAAGACCAAGTCATCTATGGAAGAACAAAAGTTCTGCGGACGACAAGACTGCTGCGGAAGAACATCATACTTGTTCGATTGCAAATACCAAGAAGTCAAACAAGTCAACACAATCAATAACAAATCCCGAGAGATCCGGTGTTTCCTTAACCGACTCAAACCGTGTATAAATATGAGTCCTAGGTTTCACATCTATAGAACACAATCAATCAATATTACGGCTGTCGAGTTACATCATTGTGCAACCCTAATCGCCGTCACATCAACATCAACATTATTCGATTCACTAAATTCGTTATTCATAGTTATTCGTTATTATTCTTTTGTAATCATTACTTTATAGTTAATGAAATACGTCTGAATAATTATTGATTTCGTATTTATTATGTTTCTGTGATTGTGTTCATCATTGATCATTAAATCAATTAAACGTCAATTAGTGATAATTCCGTGATCATTAAATTGATTTATTTTAATACTGATAATTCCTGAATTGAGATCCTTGGATTCACAATTGGTATCAGAGCTAGAGTTATGGATTCATATTGATTTTGATGAGTTTTCACGTTTAGTTTGCTAAAATTATTGAAGTTTTGAAGAAAGCAACTTCATCAACAATCAAATCAACATTCATGTTTGCGGTTGCCTCAAGCTTTAAACAAACTAGGGTTTCTTGCGTCTGAATGGGTTTCTTGTGGCCGAATGATGATGCCCACATTAGGGCAGCCGAATGTAGGCTGCCAATTTGGGTTTCTTGCGGCCGATAAGGGCTGCTTGTGGCCGAATGGAGCTGCAGAATATGGGTGCCGAATGTAGGCTGCATTGGACACATTGCGCACCAAAAGAAGCTGCAAATGGGGCTGCCAAATGCAATTTTTTGGCTGCCAAAATGGGGCTGCCGAATGAATGCTCTTGTGGATTAGGGTTTCTTGTGGATTAAGGCTGCTCCCGAACCAATTGTGGCTGCCCAAAGAAGCTGTCGAAACAGTGAAAGCTGCCGTGAGCAGCTGACTTGTTAAGGCTGCCGTTTTTTTAATTAGGGTTTCTTGAAAAATTGGGGTTTGCAACCTAGGGTTGCAATGGGCTCAGAAACACAATTGGGTTTGTTTCTTGGGCTCCATCATTAAACAAAAAAACATTAGTTGGAATTGGGCTCAAGTGTTGAAGATTGGGCTTATGATCAACAAAACAAATTTGGGCTTCGTATTCGGGCTCTCATCAACAAAAACAATAGAGACATCAAGTTACAAAATATAGTTGTTCTAAAGCCTTGAAGACATCGCTTCCGCATCAACAACAACATTCTTAGCATTGAACAACTATCCAACAAGAATAAGATCAAGCTTCAATTCATATTGGAAATCTACAATTTAGGGGGAGTATTGTTGGGTATTCTACCTTGGAAGAAATTGAAGATTTCAATATTATTAAAGTTGAAGACTTGAAGCACAAAATCAATAAAATTATTAGTCTAGGGTTTATTTTGTAATTATTGTAATCTCTAGATTAGTATATATTGTAACATATGTCTCTTTGTAAAGGGTGATTAATTCACCAATTGTTAGGGTGAATTAGGGTTTTATCACCAAAAACAATATATCATCATCCCTCATGGATGATGATTTCAACATTATATCATCATTCTTTTGAATGATGATTTCAACAATATATCAATAACATCAAGCATTAATCATCATTGTATGTGTTCTTCATGTTTATCATCATCATTATTTATTATATTTTAGCACCTAATCATTGAATTCTTGTTATCATCAATATGAATCCTAAGATCCAAGCTCACTTCTAAATCATATAGGGTCTATATTCCAGAACATAACATAGTTGAAGAGACTCCCAATGTTTCTTTTGATGAATCCTATTTACTACCAATGTAAAAGGATCATCTTGGTTATTTGATATAGATGCATTAACTGCATCATTTAACACTGGTTATCTGATCAATGCAGGTGATGCAGATACATGTTATCCCTTTGTGCCTCCAAGTTTGAATGAAGTGCCTTTAACAGCTGATCCACCAAGGGCACAAGATTCACCTGGATCATAGCAAGAATCAAGTCAGCAGCATGAAGATACATCCGGAGAAGCAAATTCTTCATCCCCAGCCCATGTAACTACATCAGCAGATGCTCCCTCCTCCGTAGATGTAAATACAGCTTCAACCACTGATCCTAGGGATGGAGAGGATGTAAATACAGCTGACCAACATTGTTCATCAGTGGATGGTGCTGTCACTCCTACGGAAGTACAAAATGCCTCCGTAGATATTGCAGTTCCTCTAGTGGAAGAACAAAATGCTTCCGTAGAACTTCCTGCGGAAGAAGACAACCCAGCAGCCACACACACACAAGCTGCTCCAAATGACCATGAGCCTTTTGATTACTTCATAGACTCAACTTCTCAGCTGACTCCATCTGCTTCCATGGGATTCTCAAACTTAGAATCCTCAGTTCCAGTTGACGCTATCTTAACAAGCAGAATCCACAAGTCTCATCCAACAGACAATATCATTGGAGACCTGAATGCTAGAACCACAAAGAGCAAAGGAGGTGTGGCAAACATATGTTTGTTCACCTGTTTTTGTCACAAACAGTTCCTGTAAACATTACAGCCGCTCTAAAGGACAACAGCTGGATTGAGGCTATGCAAGAAGAACTCCAACAATTGAGAAAACAGAAGGTGTGGACTCTTGTAGACTTGCCTAAAGGTCAACATCCAATTGGAACAAGGTGGCTCTTCAAAATAAGCTGGATGATAGGGGTATAATCGTGAGAAACAAAGCTAGGCTTATTGCTCAAGGATATACTCAGGAAGAGGGGATAGACTATGATGATACCATAGTAAAACAAAGCACATAGAAATCAGATACCATTTTCTGAGAGACTGCTCAGAAAAGGGTCTAATCAAGTTAGTCAAAGTAGACACAACAAATCAGCTTGCTGATTTGTTCACTAAAGCTTTTGATTCTGTTAGATTTAATTTTCTAATAGAATCTTTGGGGATGATTAACTTAGAGTAACTCAACATAAGCATATGACTGACTTTGTGCAGAGCAATCGTTAGGGATGATTTAAGTGTCTAATAAAACATCTGTGCATGCATTATATATGGGAAATGATAGTAGACTATACTTGGTTTTTTTGTTAAAAACAAAAACTCACTCTGACTTATATCATACTGATATGTGAGTAGGTTCATCTTGAGTAGAAACAAAGCTATGAGCATGCCAAACTAAAAGATACAGGTACCTATCTGTGAGAATTCCATTTGAGAATCAGGAAGGTATGTTCTCTCCTGATGTGATCAAATCACTTACCCACGCACACTATGTAAAATACTTTATAATCTTCTATCTTTGTAAAGTCATATTCCCTCTGTTTTGTGTGAACAAAGACCTGAGGATATGATCCAAGAGTATGATGGAGAATGAATACATTGAGAAAGTGTTCAATCTGATGGGGTACGATGGAGATTACGAGAAAGGGGAGATCAAAAAGGGTAGGCTATGCAAACCGTACCGATTCTTATGCCATACCTACCTGAAGTGCATGTCCAACAGGAAGTCGGGGCTCGACAGATTTTCTCGGCACATATCATCTGGAATCATTGGGATATTCGAGGGTAGAACATATAACTACGCCAAATACATCTTTAACTGTCTAAGTGAACAAATCAAACTTCAGCGGAATGATAAGATGTACATGTTCCCAAGATTTCTACAACTTGTGATTAACTCAGAACTTCCAAGACTGAACAGAGTTGGAGAAATGTTTGTTCAAGCACACTTGAGCAAATCTGTGTTGAACAAGCTTAGTGGGAAGTACCAGGGTGAGGACATGCCAATGTTCGCCCATGTTGTGGATGCCCAAGCAGACTTACCACAAGATCTGGTCTGGGTAGATGGAGCAGAGTCATCTGCTGACTCTGCACAAGCCTCTCACTCACCACCACCCCAACATCACTCACCTATCCAAACACCACCCCAACATCACTCACCTATCCAAACTCTACCACTGCATCATCAATCACCTAGCCAAACACCCCCTCATCAATCACAATCACCAGCAAGCATCAACACCCAACCGATATCCCCAGGTCACCACCATGAATCACCTCTGCTGATATCCTCATCTTCCACCAAAAACACTCAGCCAATATCTCCCGACCAACAACCACCACCTTCTCATTCATCATCACATCACACACAACCTTTCTCTCCACTACACATTCAATCTCCTGTACAACCACCACCAGAATCACCAAAACATCCATCACCGGAAAGTGCTAGCACTGAACCTCTTAAGATAACTGAGTCTGTACACACTGTACACTCAGGAGACACTGAGATATTATCTCAAGCTAGCACTGTTCCCTTCTCACCCTCACACACAGAAGAACAAGTGTCATCAGCACATACTGAGCCCATAACTTCATTGAAAGATGATCAAACTGTTGATGAGCACGGGGAAGTACAAGGATCTGCTGAGGAGATCATTGCATATCATGAAGATGACTTAAGTGACAGTGACATTCCAGTCAGCAAAAGCTTTTGGTTGCTGAGTACAACAAGTTAGTACTCAAATCAAACAAGCGAAAGGAAAGAATACAAGAGCTGAAAGGTATCATTAAAGAGAAAGATGAAGAACTGATGAAGAAAGATGCAAGTCTGAAAAGGCTGAGAGAGGATGCTATAAGCAACAATGAAGTGATTGATGCATTGTTGCAAAAAGAACAAGAGTTGGAGGCATCTTTGAAAATTGAGCAAAGTGATAAGGCTCAATTGATCAAACAGATAGATGAAGAAATAGAGGAGCTGAAAAAGAAGATATCTGCTCTGAAAACAAAAGAGGCCCCAAGTGTTGAACAATCAAAACCTTCAGCTGAAGCCTCAAAGCAATTAATTCTTTATTCCCGGAAAAGAAAATACTTTGGAGTAATCAAAAGGAAATCTGAAGATGAATCCTCCCCAAAAAGACAAAAACTTCCATCCCCTGCACCTACACCTTCAGTAGATATGCCTACTGTGAAGGTATCATCCGGAGATGATGATGATAGTGAGAAAGAATGGGAGGAGCTGACAAGGATGGAGTCCCCCACTGTCCAAAAGGGAGGAAAGGCCGATGATCTTCTAACAACAGCAGACATTATGGAAGAGAGGCCTGACTCTAGCATGTTCATGACCCTCATCAACCATGGTTTTCCATATGACATGGTTGAGAGGATGAATACATCTGAGATGAAGAATGCACTGAAAGAGTTTGAGTTTGCAAGGTTCATAATCCCGAACTGTGATTATGAAGCCTTTACTGTCTTTCAGTCATTGGAAAAGATTAAAAGGATCTGGGCCACTGTGACACAGCCAAACTGACCAAGTACAACATGACATGCTGGTTACAGGGCCACAACTACAAACCGCATGAGCTTAAAGGCAGAACCACTGGAGAATTGCGGAGGATGATGGAGCATGTGATGAAGATGGAATTAGAAACTGGTGTCAAGTTCAGAACCACTGCTCCACATCCAAAAGAACAACAAAGTAAACTTGCTACTGATCCAATAACAGTTGAACCAAAAGATCAGCACAAGGAAAAAGAAAAACTGATCAGAGAGCCAAGGGCAGTGATCCCCGGAAAGGTATGGCCTCTGGAAACAACTGTTCGAGAGATTACAGAGAAGAAATCAACTCTCATTGAGCTGTATGATCATATCACAACTCCCAGTTCTGTGGAAGAATACAGGATTATGGCCTGGAAATATGATCCAGACTGGGATTGTGCAGTAATAAAGAGGACATCTGGAAGGATTCAATACTTCCATGATGTGGAAGCTCTGCTTAGTCTTCCGGAGCAAGACATAAGGGATTTACAAAGCTTCCCAATAATCAACTACCCAATCCATCTCCGGGGGAGAGACTTCTCTGCAGCTGTAAATGGTATGAAGACCAGATTCACTGATGATGTGCTGACACAAGCAAAGAAAGATGATAAGGAGCACAAAAGAATCAAACTAAGTAAGAAAAGAAGAACAGCTGAAGTCTCATCCCTTGTAGATGAAGACATGCTAAAGAGAGTTGGATGTGATAAAACTCAGATACCATTAAAAGCATAAAAGGAAATTAATTCACTTATCCTATCACAAAATGGGGATATATTGAAAAGAATAAAGAGATGGTATTGCTGAGAAATGCTGATGGGAAGAAGGCTGATAAGATCAGGATTTTTGATCCAATAGAGATAAAGATGCTACATCCTAGCTACACATCATACCTTCACGACAAATTCTTCCCAAAGCTAACAGATGAAAAAGCTCAGAATGATCTCTGCCTGTACGTGCACATGCTACAAGTTGTAGATAAACTGCATGCAAAGGCACACAAGAGAGGAAGCATGAGGCTGGGCTACTAAAAGGAACAACAATAGCTGAAGTGTCTGAGCTCAGAATCTCAGAAGAAGATGAATTGGAAATTGTACATAATGATAGTGTAGTGGAAACACTCACTACGGAAGAAGATGTTTTGGGTCTGAGTTATGACACTCTGAAGAAGATCAGCAGGATGAAGATCAAGTACAAGTACGATGATCAGAAGACTGCTGTATCTTACTTCTACAATAAGATGATAGCAAGAGTCAAGGAGCTAGCAGTTTTGAAGGACTGATTACAAGGAGCTAAGCCTAAGGGGGAGTATTGTTGTATCTAGATTGTATAGAACTAGATCATTTTTGTATCGGCTTAGTACTTGAATCAAGTCTTGTAATTAATATTTATAACAATCAATATATATATATATATATATATGTGCATTGAATCTATAGGTTAACCCCATATATATGTGTTTGATTTGTGACTTGACAGGAGAAACAATATTCTTGGAAGGTTTTCTGAAATTGACCAAGTGTAGGAAACATCTACGGATGAACATTATTGTTAATCCGTAGATATGTTTCTTACAAGATCAAATGATCAAGTGAATGTTTCTGTGGATGATCAAGATCCATGAAGTGAAGACTCCTACGGAAGAAGGATTTCCTACGGAAGACCAGTCATCTATGGAAGAACAAAAGTTCTGCGGACGACAAGACTGCTGCGGAAGAACATCATACTTGTTCGATTGCAAATACCAAGAAGTCAAACAAGTCAACACAATCAATAACAAATCCCGAGAGATCCGGTGTTTCCTTAACCGACTCAAACCGTGTATAAATATGAGTCCTAGGTTTCACATCTATAGAACACAATCAATCAATATTACGGCTGTCAAGTTACATCATTGTGCAACCCTAATCGCCGTCACATCAACATCAACATTATTCTATTCACTAAATTCGTTATTCATAGTTATTCGTTATTATTCTTTTGTAATCATTACTTTATAGTTAATGAAATACGTCTGAATAATTATTGATTTCGTATTTATTGTGTTTCTGTGATTGTGTTCATCATTAATCATTAAATCAATTAAACGTCAATTAGTGATAATTTCATGATCATTAAATTGATTTATTTTAATACTGATAATTCCTGAATTAAGATCCTTGGATTCACAGTAACCTATGAACAAAGTTCTCAATAAACCAATTTCTTGCCTAATTCATGTTTTCTAACATTCATACTAACTAATTAACATCCTAACAACATCAAACAACAATCAATTCCACAAAAGCCCCAAAATTTTTGAATTAGGGTTCATGTACATCAAGGTTCATGTTCAATCAACCACAAGTGTAGTTTTCTTGCATAATCAACTTTAAACAACCTACATACAATCAAACTAACATATTATCATCAACAAAACATCAAGATTTCAGCAACATAACACCCAATTCGCAGCCTAGTTCTCGGTTTTGCCATGAACACATGAAAACTCATAAAAATCTAACCTTTAAACTTGTAATGGCTTGCAATTGAAGGTTCTAATGTGTTGTAATGCTTGAAATCGATCCAAATCAGTGAGTTATTGGTTGTTCTTGGCTGAAATCGCAGGTAGAGAGGATGGGGATGGCTGTTTGTGGTCGATGGGTTACATGGGAGGCTAGGTTTATGTTTTGTTTAGTCCATTTACAAGAATACCCCTTTAACCCTTATGTTTTGTGTTTTATACCAATTAGTCCTTAAACTCCTTTTTAAAGGTGCTTCTAACTAAGTTATTAATCATATAACTAATAATATCCATTACATATTTTATTTTATAAAACACAAGACATAGGAATTAACACACGCGTTTCCGCGTTACGCGATAAAATTCCCGAATAGTCTTTAAATCTCGTAAACACATAAGCATAACATAATAATCATTTAATCCACTAGATTATTATTAAATTAACATTATTAATTATTATTAAGTCACCAACATCAAACGACAACTTGTGTGTGCTTACGACGCGTGTATGTAAAACTTAACGGAACTAACGGAGTTTGGTAACGGAAAATCACCGGATGTCACATTATCCCCATGTTGAAAGAATTTTCGTCCCGAAAATTGCATTAAATGGTGAGAGTGTTCCATTACACGGTGAGAGTGTTCCATCACTAGTCTACTACATTGGCACACAGAAATCAAAATCGAGTGAGTTTTGGATGAGTTGTCACATCATCCCCCTGTTGAAAGAAATTTCGTCCCGAAATTTAAATCAATACCTTCGCCTGCAGGCATCGTCTCGAACAGTTGAGGGTACTTAAGCTTCATTTGATCCTCACGTTCCCACGTGAATTCCGGTCCACGTCGCGAGTTCCAACGAACTTTGACTATAGGTATTTTGCTCTGCTTAAGGGTTTTCACCTCACGATCCATCACCTCGACTAGTTCTTCGATAAAGCGTAATTGTTCATCCACTTGCACATCTTCTAGTGGTACAATGAGTGTTTCGTCAGATAAACACTTTTTCAGATTTGAAACGTGAAATACATTGTGGACTCCACTCAGTGAATCAGGTAAGGCTAGGCTATAGGCCACTTGACCTATTCTTTCCAATATCTCAAATGGTCCAACATACCTCGGATTCAGCTTTCCTCGCTTGCCAAACCGAACTACGCCTTTCCACGATGAGACTTACAATAAGACTTTGTCACCAATTTGAAACTCTAGTGGTTTCCGTCTGTTGTCAGCATAACTTTTCTGTCTATCTCGCGCTGCAGCCATACGATTCCGTATCTGCACAATCTTCTCAGTGGTTTCATGTATTAGCTCGGGACCCGTTAGTTGACTATCACCAATTTCAGCCCAACAAACTGGTGATCGACACTTTCTTCCATACAAAGCCTCGAAAGGTGCTGCCTGTATGCTAGTGTGATAACTGTTATTATAGGAAAATTCCACCAAGGGCAGGTGAACTTCCCAGTTGTTCCCGAAATCAATCGTACAAGCACGTAGCATATCCTCCAAAGTTTGTATGGTACGCTCACTCTGGCCGTCAGTCTGTGGATGATACGCAGTACTCATATCCAATCGTGTACCCAGAGATTTTTGTAGCGATTGCCAGAAGTGTGACGTGAAACGAGTGTCGCGATCAGAGATAATTGAGATCGGTACACCGTGTCTCGAAACAATTTCTTTAAGATACAGTCGGGTTAGTTTCTCCATCTTATCCGCTTCCTTAATTGCAAGGAAGTGAGCGGACTTGGTCAACCGATCCATAATAACCCAGATTGAGTCACAACCGGTATTAGTCCGGGGTAACCTAGTGATAATATCCATAGAAATTTGTTCTCATTTCCACATTGGTATCTCGGGTTGCTGTAACAGTCCGGATGGTTTTTGGTATTCCACCTTTACCTTCGAACAGGTCAAACACTTGCTCACATGTGTAGCTACGTCCGCCTTCATGTTAGGCCACTAATAGTGCGCCTTTAGATCATGATACATCTTGTCAGATCCAAGACGTATAGAGTATTTAGACTTGTGTGCCTCGCTCATAACCAAATCCCTCAGATTTCCATAGACAGGCACCCAAAGTCTATCCATGAAGTACCGAATTCCATCCTCTTTCACTATCAATTATTTATCCATTCCCGTAATGACTCAGAACCAATGTTTTCCTCTTTCAATGCTTCTATCTATGCTTCCTTAACTTGTTCAGGCAGATGGGTACTGATTGTAAGCTGCAAGGCTCGCACCCGCCTGGGTTTAGCTGTTTCTTTCGGCTTAGAGCATCGGCAACTACGTTCGCCTTTCCAGGATGGTACTTGATAGCGCAATCATAATCGTTAAGAAGTTCCACCCAACGTCGTTGCCTCATATTCAACTCCTTTTGCTTAAAGATATGTTGAAGACTCTTGTGATCAGTGTAGATAGTGCATTTGGTACCGTACAAGTATTGTCTCCAAATCTTTAAGGCAAAAACTACTGCACCTAATTCCAGGTCATAGGTGGTATAGTTCTTCTCGTGAACTTTTAGTTGTCTCGAGGCGTAAGCTATCACCTTATCTCGCTGCATCAGGACACAACCCAATCCTTGAATGTATGCGTCACAATACACCACGAATTCATCTGTTCCCTCTGGCAGTGCCAATATCGGTGCACTACAGAGTTTCTGTTTTAATAGCTGAAAAGCCGCCTCTTGACTTTCTCCCTATTTGTATGTCGTTCCTTTGTGGGTCAAAGCTGTGAGAGGTTGTGCAATCTTAGAAAATCCCTCTATGAATCGTCGGTAATATCCTGCTAATCCTAGAAATTGCCTTATCTCACTCGGTGTTTTAGGTATAACCAAATTCTTTATTGCCACAATCTTGGCAGGATCAACATGTATACCCTTCTCATTAACAATATGATCTAGGAATTGCACTTCGCGTATCCAAAAGTCACACTTAGAGAATTTGGCGTACAGTTGCTCATTTTTCAATAATTCCAAGATTAATCGTAGATGCTCTTCATGGTCCTCCTTGGTCTTAGAGTATATCAGTATGTCATCGATAAACACAATAACAAACTGATCAAGATAGGGTTTGCACACGCGATTCATGAGATCCATGAACACCACAGGTGCATTAGTCAATCCAAAAGGCATGACCAAGAACTCGTAATGACCATAACGAGTACGGAATACGGTTTTGGAAATGTCTTCCTCACGGACTCTGAGTTGATGATAACCAGACCTCAAGTCAATCTTCGAATAATAACTCAATCCTTGAAGCTGATCAAACAAATCATCGATACGAGGTAGAGGGTATCGGTTCTTGACTGTAACTTTGTTTAACTCTCTATAATCGATGCACATTCGAAACGTGCCATATTTCTTCTTAACAAAAAGGACAGGGGCTCCCCAAGGTGATGTGCTAGGTCGAATAAAGACCTTATCTAAAAGCTCCTGAAGTTGAGATTACAACTCCTGTAATTCGTTCGGTGCTAATCGATAAGGTGCTCTAGCAATCGGGGCTGCACCGGGAGTCAGTTCAATTTGAAATTCCACTTGACGATGAGGTGGTAGTCCAGGAAGATCCTCTGGAAACACCTCAGTAAAGTCTCGTACCACGGGAATGTCCTCTATTCTTCTTTCCTCTAGCTGCTTATCGGTGACGAGTGCCAAAATAGCCAAACGACCTTTTCGCAATAACTTCTGTGCTTTCATGTAGGAGATAATGCCTATCACTGCACCACTCCTATCGCCTCGGACTGTAAGGATTTCATTACCAACAGGAATTCGTATGATCTTCTCGTGACATATGACTTCCGCTTGCTTATTAGCGAGCCAATCCATGCCTACCACAACGTCGAAACTTCCTAGTGTAACAGGCATAAGATCTATAGCGAAAGTATGACAAGCGAGCTCTATCTTACAATCTTTAAGGATGTGTGTTATATGGATCTGTTTACCGTCAGCCAATTCTACGGTGTATTTGGATTCTAAGGCAGAAGGGATATCACTTAGAAGACTACAGAACTTTAAGGATATGAAACTCCTATCAGCTCCAGTATCAAATAGTACCGTAGCGAAACATCCATTGATAGAAAACCTACCAGTAACAGTCGTAGTGTCGTTTAGAGCCTCACCTAAGCCAATGACGAAGGCTCTCCCTTTGGCTCCAGTATTATTACCACCATTTCCATTGCCTTTTCCATCATTGTTGTTGATGTTGCCTTGATTGTTGTTGTTTTGGCCATTGCCATTACCGTTTTTCCTCAGCTGCGGGCAGTTTCGCCTGTAGTGCCCTTCTTTCCCACACTCAAAGTAACCCTTTGGAGTCTCATAAGATTGTTGTGGCTTCCTAACCAAATCACCACGCAATCCTTGGCTAAGTGTTCCATTTTGCCACACCGTTGACACTTGAAATTGTCACATCTCCCAATATGATGATAGTTGCATCGCGTACACCTCGGCTGTTTACCACCATAGCCGCTCGGTCCTTGATTGTTCGAGGCTGACTGGTTGAAATTACGATTGTTGTCGAACCTCCTTTGTTGTTGCTGCGGTGGTTGTTGCTGAGATTGATGTTGACCACCGGATGATGATGCTCTATTGTTTTTGTTGTTGGTGTTGGAGGCATCCCACTTCCTTTTGTTGTCGGGTACGCCCGCCGCAGCGCCCCGTTTTGGCAACCATCCTTGCTCCACAGCTTCGTCAGTCAGTTTGTGGGCTAGGCAAATAGCTTGTTGAATAGTGGCTGGGTTGGAAGAAGTCACCATACTCCTAATCTCGGGCACCAATCCACGGATGTAATGTTCCACTCGCTTGTGCATCTCGTTTACCATTCCAGGACATAGTGTGGCCAGCTCGTGAGTTCTAGTGGTATAAGCCTCAATTTCTGAACCTTGCATCTTCAGCTGCCAAAATTCCATTTCCAGCTTTTGGACTTCGCTTCGAGGACAGTATTCCTCGGTTATCATATCTTTAAATTCATTCCACGGGAGTTCATTTGCCATGGCTTGCCCTAGCATCTGCATTTGAGCATTCCACCAAGACAATGCAGCACCATCCAACGTCCCGGTAGCGTATTTCACCTGGTCGGCAGGTGGACAGTTACACTTTGAGAAAATGGACTCTGTCTTCTCAAACCACCTTACCAACCCTACATCTCCCTCGGTTCCACTGTATGTGTGGCTTACAGTCCATAAAGGACTTGTAAGTACACGCTGGCGTTCCTGCTGGCTGTCCTACTTGAGCAACAGCTACCGCTGCCTGGACTTATGCATTTATTAGAGCAGCCAATTCCGCAAGGGTCATATTTATAGTACCGGCGCCTTGGTCACCGGCACCTTGGTCACCGGCGCCACGTCCACGCCCGCGTCCTCGACCACGTCTACGTCCTCGGGCATCCATTATTCACCTTACATTCACAAATACAATAATGAGTAATATTAAACATATTTATCTCATTGATGTATAGTAAACAATAAGAAAATAATGAATTCGTCATCACCACAACATTTATAACAAAATAATAACCAAAGGTAAATAAATTTGCAAATGAGTCATAAATTATTTATCAATGTCAAAATTTGAGTTTGTTGTTCGGGTGGGGAAACAACTCTTCCCACATAGGTTCCAAAATAAAGAAACGCTACGTACTCCAAGTCGTTTAAAGGAAATAGAATAGAATCAATTAACTATGTCTGAACCGTCACTATCATCATCCATCTCTACAGGTTCTTCCTCAGGTTCTCCCTTAGGTTCTCTTCTGGTTCCTCCTCCTCCTCGGGGCCTCCACAGGAGCAGGAGCTATGGCGATCTGAAGCGCCGCCAACTGAGCTTCTAATGCAGCAATCCTGTTGTCGGCTGTTTCGTCGCGCTGCTCTCGTGCGGTCATGCGTCCACTCAGCGTCTGGTAACCGTCCCGTATTTGGTAACATCCCTCCAAGGTCTTTCCATGATGCTCCTCGAGTGCATCCAGCTGGTGTCGTAGCGTGTACACCTCGTGCTGTAGTGTACAAACATCGCTAGTGAGTCGTCGGACCCGGTGTTGCTCCGTGTCCAGTGCTGCCACCAATGCAGCAATCACCTGCTCGTTGGATTGTACCATCTGTGGAAGTGAAGGTAATGGTTGCTTGATGTTGGTCCTAGTTCTGGGTCTCGGTGTTGGTACACGTTCCCTATACATGAGGTGATCTACGAACTCAAGGTAGAAACTCCAGTCTCGTGGAGGGTCGCGTTCAGGTGGCACAAACGATTGATCCCAGTCGAACTCACCTCGTGGGTAGTCCAAACGAGGCCAGTTAAGTCCATTGTCGGATACTGGTCCCGGAGGTGGGGACTCTGATCGGGTGGGTGATGCTGGTCGTTTACCAAGTGCTCTTGATGAAGATGCCATGCGGTAGAGAGTGTGATTTGTGTGTGCCAATGAGTATACAGTAGTCAGGAACAAGTAACTAACTAACTGTGTGCGGTTATAGTCTAGTGTGTATGCAACTAGTTCTCTATAACCAATGGCTCTGATACCAATCTGTCACACCCTCAAAATCCACGAGCGGAGTTTTACCGCGAGGCGTGTGAACAAACCAGGATCACAGTCAATAGTTACTCGGAACGACTCTATATGCTACGTTTAACATAAATCAAACCAGAGTTCAAACTTTTAAAATCGTGCGGAAGCGTATAGTAATAAAACAAACCCAAATATAAAAATGTATAAAATGGCAAAACATGCGCCAACCAACTGTTTAAAACACAACATGGAAAGATAAACAAATGTATCATTGCTTAAGTGTTAGGATGCATGCTTGACTCGTGCAGTGCTCCTACTGGCAATCTGGATTAACGACCTGAGAATAGCATACTAAAAATTCAACACAATGGTTGGTGAGTTCAAGAGTTTGCATATAAACATAACAGTTTAACAATAGTGATATATATAAGCATGTGTATTGCAATAGATAGCTAGTCTATTAACAAATAGATATTAATACATAATGATCTCGCAATTGAAGCTGACTGTGTTATGTTTGCCTCCTGTCATGACTTTACCATATCGTGACAAATATTCATAGGACAAATTGCACCCGGCTGACCTCGAGTCACACAGGTGGGGCTCGTCAGACCCAGTAGTACTACCCAAGTTTCCCCGCTATTTAATATTAACAATTCGAAAGTGTGAGGACTTTATCATGGTAAACAACACTATATTAATATCATACACATCTTAAATATAAAAAGCATTATAAAGTTACCAGTATGCTATCTCCCCCAAAAGAGATTAAGTAAAACAGTGGGGCCTGAACTCACCTGATACACGTATTGAGTACTAGAGTTTTACTTGAAAGAACAAGTGGACAGTCAACCCTCAGAGGTTACCTAGATCATGTAAGTACATGAGTATGTGTAAATAGAGAATATGTGAAACCCTAAATGCACTTTAACATGTTTGACCCAGTTAACCCGTTTGACCCGTTGGTGACATTATGTGTTGTAAACCATTTAAACAGACATGAGCATATATCATACAAGTCATATAAGTTCTTAGCATCTAGCATACTCAGTGTGTTCATAATACAACTAGTGCATCATATAAAAGGTCGGATCATGCATAACCTACTTATATGACCTATAACCATGAATTAGCATATACGGGTCAAAACAGATAATCTACCAAATAACCATCCATACTAACCACAACACATACAATATGTCCAATACATACAACATACATCAATATGATCCATTTCCAGTCCCAAACATGATGTCCTAGTTACTAATCAACATACTAAACCATACATGATCATCAAAGTGCATAAATCACACAACAACCTAATAAACATTCCATACCACCCAATTTTCAGATTCTAACACATTAGGCATCGACAACTAGCATTCTAATATGATCCTAAAGCCATGAACATGTCAAATTCCCAATATCCAATGTTTTTGCACAATAAAGTTTCCTTTTTGGGAAAGTTCATCCCAAAATCTAGTAAACACCCAAGGTACATACAATTCATCAATAATATACTATTTCAAGCTCATAACAACATCCAACTATGATCAACAACATCAAACTAGCCTGATTCATTCATCCAAAACTAAAAAGTTTCTACTTTTGGCAAGACATGAACAACAACATCCAACCTAAGATTTATAGCATTCATAGCAACAATCTAGCATTCATATCATAATCCCAATGTTCATACAACATCATTACCACTCTAATACCATCAATTCATCATTGAATTATCAAGTTCATACACAAAAGTTACTATTTTTAGTAACCTATGAACAAAGTTCTCAATTCACCAATTTCTTGCCTAATTCATGTTTTCTAACATTCATACTAACCAATTAATATCCTAACAACATCAAACAACAATCAATTCCATAAAAGCCCCAAAATTTTGAATTAGGGTTCATGTACATCAAGGTTCATGATCAATTAACCATAAGTGTAGTTTTCTTGTATAATCAACTTTAAACAACCTACATACAATCAAACTAACATATTATCATCAATAAAACATCAAGATTTCAGCAACATAACACCCATTCGCAGCCTAGTTCTCGGTTTTGTCATGAACACATGAAAACTCATAAAAATCTAACCTTTAAACTTGTAATGGCTTGTAATTGAAGGTTCTAATGTGTTGTAATGCTTGAAATCGATCCAAATCAGTGAGTTATTGGTTGTTCTTGGCTGAAATCGCAGGTAGAGAGGATGGGGATGGTTGTTTGCGGTCGATGGGTTACATGGGAGGCTAGGTTTATGTTTTGTTTAGTCCAATTTACAAGAATACCCCTTTAAACCCTTGTGTTTTGTGTTTTATACCAATTAGTCCTTAAACTCCTTTTTAAAGGTGCTTCTAACTAAGTTATTAATCATATAAAATAATAATATCCATTACATATTTTATTTTATAAAAACACAAGACATACGAATTAACACACGTGTTTCCACGTTACGCGATAAAATTCCCGAATAGTCTTTAAATCTCGTAAACACATAAGCATAACATAATAATCATTTAATCCACTAGATTATTATTAAATTAACATTATTAATTATTATTAAGTCACCAACGTCAAACGACAACTAGTGTGTGCTTACGACGCGTGTATGTAAAACTTAACGGAACTAACGGAGTTTGGTAACGGAAAATCACCGGATGTCACACTATGGGAAAGAGTTATTGACCCGAGAATTAGACGACAAACTCAGATTGCAGTAAACCAATTTGGATTTATGCCAGGACGCTCTACAACAGAAGCCATACACAACATAAGAAGGTTAATAGAGAAATATAGAGAAAAGAAAAGAGACCTCCATATGGTATTTATTGATCTAGAAAAAGCATATGACAGTGTGCCGCGTCAACTCATTTGGGAAACTTTACGACTCAGAAACGTACCAGAAAAGTATATCAAAATAATAAGGGATATGTATGAAGGGGTAAAACGAGTGTGCGAGCACTAGTTGGAGACACAGATTTCTTCCCGGTGGAAGTGGGACTGCACCAAGGATCGGCATTAAGCTCATTTCTCTTCACAATAGTGCTGGATGAGATGACCAAGTCTATACAAGAGCCAGTCCCGTGGTGCATACTGTTTGCAGATGATATTGTCTTAATATCAGAATCTAAAACCGTGCTTAACGAGAGGCTAGAACAGTGGAGAGCAGCGCTAGAGCGCAGAGGCTTGATGATAAGTCGCTCTAAGACTGAATACATGCATTGTAACTTTAGTGGTGAGGCTGAAGAGGATACCCAAATAAGTATCCAGGGGATGACGGTACCACAGACGTCTAGGTTCAAGTACCTGGGCTCGTACGTGTAAGAGGACGGAGAGATACACAGCGATGTAGCTCACCGTGTCCAGTCAGGATGGTGCAAATGGAGAGCAGTATCAGGGATCCTGTGTGATAAGAGGTTCCCAACAAAACTAAAGGGAAAACTATACAGAGTGGCGGTACGTCCAGCTATGCTATACAGAACAGACTGTTGGGCCATAAAGAAATCGCACCAGAGACAAATAGAGGTCGCGAAAATGCGAATGCTAAGGTGGATGTGTGGGCACACAAGATTGGATCGAATAAGAAACGACGTGTTTCGACAGAGGCTACAGGTGGCTTGTATCACAGATAAAATACGAGAGGAAAGATTAAGATGGTTTGGGCACGTAAAACGAAGGTCTATGGTAGCACCCGTTAGAGCAGTAGAGAACATCAACGTGGAGGGAAGGAGGAGTAGAGGTAGACCTAGGCTGACTTGGGACGAAATAATTAGGCGAGATATGATAGACATGCACCTCTCTGAGCACATGATCGAGGATAGGAGTGAGTGGAGGCGTAGAATTAAAATTAAGGACTTTTAGTGGGACCGGTAGGTGGGAACGGTAGATGTAGACCTGTTGCGGCCCCCTGTTTTCCTTAATCTGCCCTTATACGTGATTCTTCCTGCTTATTTGTTGCACACGCTTTCTATGTTTCTATAGGACTTATACCTGTGTGTTGTCTACCGTTTATTATGATTGTGATTGTTATTTGATTTCGTTTGTGAGTCGGGGGTCTCTCCGGAAGCAGTCTCTCTATCCCCCAGGATAGAGGAAAGACTCGTCACCACCTACCCCTCCCAGACCCTGCTCTCGAGTGGGATTTACTGGGTACTTTTGTTTGTTTGTTTAAATGAAATTTGGTTTTTGTAATGTCTTACTAGTGGTATAATAACGTCAAGAAATTTAATAAAATATTTCAACCACAATATAGAAAATTCTACAGGCTTCAACGTTTTCACATGTTATTTGGATGTTATAGAATAATATCCTATTTTAAAACACTAAATAGTACTTTTTATGTCTCTAATGTTTTTTTTCTTTCTCAAATATATTTTATATTTTTTGTCTATATCAAACCGTCTATACACTTTTTTTAATATTCGATCACTCAACCCTTTACACCATAAAACCCCACAATCTATCACCCTCATGACTCCAAAACGACACCATGACCGGAAAAAGAATCCCAACTAGCCCGGCCGGTAGCCCGACCTCGGGCAACGTCTCTGACAGCTCGTCTAAAGACCACGAGCGGTTTCTCCCGATAGCCAATGTCGGGCGTATAATGAAAAAGTCTCTCCCGGCTAATGCCAAAATATCAAAGGAAGCAAAAGAGACGGTTCAAGAATGTGTGTCCGAGTTCATTAGCTTCATCACGGGTGAAGCCGCGGATAAATGCCAAAGAGAGAAGCGAAAGACGATCAACGGGGAGGATCTCTTATGGGCCATGACAACTTTAGGGTTTCAAAACTATGTTGGTAGTTTGAAAAGTTACTTGAACAAATATGTTGCAACGCCTGAGTCACCTAGTGAAACTGGTGTTACTGGTGCTGTTGAGAACAGTAGTGAGGTGTCCGACTGGACACCAAAACAACTGTCCTCAGAGGTTTCAAATGATATGTATCATGAACGAGTTGTGGGGTATCACGATGAGTTGATTAACATGGTTAAGTTGCGTGACACCAACGCAGTCGTGGCTACCCATGGTCAAGAATTTGTGTAGTAACCGTATTGAGTTTTGTGATATTTGTATTTGAAATTGTTGTATTTGCAAGTAATGATTTAATTAACACTAAAGTATGTCAAAATGTGTGGTTTTAGGCGATTCTCAATGGTTAATTAGTTGGTTACCTTTGTAACAAAACTATAAATATAATTGCACATTTTTAGCATTCTCTTTTGAGTTTTTGTATTCTCCGGAGTCAAGATTATTAGTAGTAGTTACGTTAAATATTTGATTGTTAAATATTTGATTATTAGTAGTAGCTAATAATCTACTTAAAATTGTTAATTATGATTTATGAAAATTGAAAGATGTGGAGTGCTTGTATCCATCCTAGGAGTTCATTCATACAGATGGCTCCAAGGATGATTCGATTGCCCCATAAATAAATAAAAAAATAACTATCTTCTATTAAAATAATTTAATGATTTATATTATAATCATATATTTGTTTGTTATATTATATAATGTTTTTTAAATAAAAAACCTATATGTAATATATTATGTGATTTTTACTTATCAAGTTTATTTAATTTGAAATTATGTAATTCGTCAATATGAAATACAATTTACATACAATTTATTTTATTCCCATTAACATTAATTATTAAAATATATAGTTTATTAAAAAAGTAACATAAGCATCAAATAACAAGTGTAAAAAATAAATGACGTTCATGGGCGATCGTGGTTTAAGTGGCAATAAAGTCTAACATAAAACACTTTAAGTGACAAAGAGAGAAAAGCAAATGGTGTTCCCTTAAAATAAGACGCACCGTAGGTCATCCTCGACCTTCTTCGTTTTTGATGAAAAATAAAGACGCATTGACACTACCAGAGAGAACATAAGGGATTTAGGGGGTGTTTGAGATTGCTTATTAAAATAACTTTTACCTTTTGGAATGAGTGAAAAGTTAAAAATGTCCCAAAAGTCATTAAAAGTCATAAATTCTGACTTTTAGTGACTTTTGGAGGGGCATTTTTGACTTTTTACCCATTCCAAAAACCAAAAGTTGTTTTAATAAGCAATCCCAAACACCCTAGGGTATAGAGAGTTTTTCTTGTTTGATTTTTTTGTATTATGTTTTCGGAAGATTGGTCCGCTCCGTAAAGCTTAGCTTTTCGGTTCACTCCTCCTGTGTGATCGGCCTTATTACCAGTCTGCCTCCTTTCTCTTGATGGAATATCTCATACGGACATGAAATATGATAGATGTAGAGAAGATGGAGAGAGGGAGGGGGACGCCTGTTGAGGGTGAAGGTTGTGGCCAACATTGAGGACAAGATGTCCATTGCGAGATCCATTTCAAATACTCTTTGAATAATTGCAACAACAAATGTGGTGTGAAATTTATCTTTGAAAATGAAGTGTATATATAAGCTTTTATCTTTGAAAATGAAGAATACTTAAAAGCCTCTGTTACAAGATTCATTACATTTCTATTGATATACGAGTGCAGATGCTCTAAGACACCTGTTTTCTATTTCTAAATGTGTCAACTATAGTTGGTTTACTTCTATTTATATAATTATTATCATTGCGATTATTGTTTCTTTAATCCTAACATACGTTGATAGTACACCTGCCTAATGCATTCTTATTGAAGTGGTACTGGTTCAAGTCTTATAAAAAAGACAGATTTTAAGAGCATATTACAAGGGAGTGCAGTTAAAAAACCATAAATTCCTAATATTTGGTTTCTGTTCCCAACGCCATTATATTCATACATATATAACTATGTTACCGATACAAACATACAAACACCACATTACAATAACCAACTGCAAAACATAAATAAAACACCACAGATGACTCAATTCATCTCATAGAAAATTCACTCGGAGACCCGACGAACCACCAGTGAAGCAAAATGCTCGAGCCACTCACCAACCCCAGCAAACGGAATCAACCCACATAGGAACGGCAGGTACACCAACAAGGCTGCATAAAACGCCACCCGCCTGAGCCAGTACGGGAGCAACATACGGCTTGATGACTGTTCAACCACTGCAACAGGCCCATGAAGAATAAGGAACAACATTGAGGTCCAAATGTTTGCAAACAAATGTACCACACAAAGAATCTCCCAGAACAAAAGCCAGAGGTTTCCACTTCCTCCTAATGTGTCTATGCAAAATTTTCCTGCAAAACCGCACCCGACACCAAGTAGCAAAAGTATGAATGTAACCGGCATTGTTTGATTTGTGGTTCCCGAGCGTTGAATCAGGAGATACGTGATTGCAATAATCATTAATATGCCGAATAGCATTCGGCTTAAAACTTGAACTTGACACTGAAGAACTTGGAGCCCTGACTTAAAAGAAGCCATTGGTTTTGGGATCCACCAAGAACTTGATTCCTGAAGAGCAATGAAGATGATCAGGAAAACCGTAACACAAAATCAAAAGTTATAAGTTGATCGATATAACAAAAGCATGTTAAACCCATACCTTGATGAGCGTGCACGATTCGTTAGCTTCAACTAGTCTTTGATGGGAATGGATATAAGTTCCATAAGCAAGACAAACAAGCATAATCAACAAACCAGCAACAAGACAATCAGCACACTTTTAAGCAGCTGAGCGTGCCTCGAGTCTTCTAATTCTGTTTTAAACTTTTCGGCTCTAAAATTAGCTTTTGAGATTCCCATTGATAACTTAAATCTCTCCAAAACATTTGAATCACAGTTAACAGCGATCTGCGCTTCCTTTAGTCTCATTTTTTTCATACTGAGACTAATTTCTAATGCCTTAAGGTTGTTAGAACGAGCTTGTTCGTTTACAGATCTTTCAAAAGTGGTAAGCGCGGACGACTGGCTATAACTGACTCCAGCATGCAGGCGGTTTGGAGGAACACATGCCAACTGTTGACTGTTTTGACCATTTGTTGAGTCATGAACAATTGCAAGATCATTGTAAATAGGATATCTATGTACATTATTCACTTCATCTAAATCGCCAATGGTTGCTTGTTCTT
This sequence comes from Flaveria linearis, assembly GCA_024085815.1. Classification (NCBI taxonomy): domain Eukaryota; kingdom Viridiplantae; phylum Streptophyta; class Magnoliopsida; order Asterales; family Asteraceae; genus Flaveria; species Flaveria linearis. Next base: position 65,260,792 of record CM044006.1, read on the forward strand.
GAAGATTACTTGTAGACGTGTTTTCTTTCATACTGAAATGAAAATTATTTGAACTGCTTTCCCCATGCAGCGATGATCTTTCTCTGTTTCCTGATGATTCACTGATTACTCTGAGTGTCATCAAAGTGCTTTGAAATGATCTTTGAAAGTTACTTACAAAGCAGTCAAATTTGTCACCAAAGACCTTTAAGAAGAACAGTACAATAAATAGTTACAAGAAGCATATTAATAAGTAATAACCTTCAAGGAGTGGCGTAGTGGCAACTGGTAACTGTCTGATTACCCTCTAGTAGAGGTCTCAGGTTCATATGCAGTTTGTTGGTCTAATCTTGAATAATTGATATAATAATTTCCAAAAATAAAGAAACCAAAAAGTCAGCAAATTAAAGCATATATTAAGCAGTGCTTGATTTATGCAATCAGTCATAATTATCTTTTCTAAATTAGAAGTTGTTTTTTTCCCTTTAAATAGATAGGTAGAATAAGTTGCAAATGGTACCAATTTCCTTTACTTTGAATAATAGAAAAGGGTCTGGGAGTTCCCCAAAACTTATGGCTGTTCTTGTTTTGATCCAATTATCTAACAATTGGTATCAGAGCCACAATATTCAATGTCTGTAGAAGAGAAGGAAGAACCTGCTGATTTTCAAGAATCGCAGAAGAGGAAGAAGCCTGTTGTCTGATTATCGCAGAAGGAAGAAACATCGGAAAAGAAGACCAAAGATCAGATGTTGAAGAAAGTCTGCTGAAAAGTGACCAGAATCTGATCACAAGTACCGTAACCATTTTGGTGCGAGGAAGTTGCTGAAAGATTATCGATGACCGGCTGCAAAAGAGACAAGCAACGTCTCTTTGCAGTGTCCTAAACTCACGGCGACCAACTACACAGTGTGGTCGATTATGATGAAGACGATTCTTGCTGCTAATGGCTTAAAAGACACCATTACAGCAGATACAACAGAGGAGAAGAAGTACACTGTTTTGGCATTGATTTTTCAATCAATACTGGAAGAAATCCTTCTTCAAGTTGCTAAATACACTGAACCAAAGGATGTGTGGGAGGCCTTGCGAGTTCGGTACTTGGGGGCTGAACGGGTCCAAAAAGCTCGGCTACAAACTTTGAGAAGTGAACTCGAAGCTTTAAAGATGGATGAGACAGAGACTATAGATAATTTTGCTGCCAAGTTGGGGGTGTACAATCTAAATACAAGAGTTTAGGAGCATCGCTTGAAGATGAGATTTTAGTAAGAAAGTTTCTAAATTCTATGCCTGATAAGTATTGCCTATTGTATCCTCTATTGAGCAATTTGTTGAAATCGAGAAAATGTCATTCGAAGAGGTAGTTGGGCGGTTGAAGGCATATGAAGAAAGGAACAAGTTCAAGGGTGTGAGTGGAGATTCATCTCAAGGGAAACTATTACTCACCCAATCTGATGGCCATAGAAATCAAAGAATTGATAACTACCGAGGTCGAGGTAGAGGAAGGCTTAATGGAAGAGGAAGAGGGAATAGAAATTCCTGAGATAATGATAGAGAACCTGGTCAAGGAGGACAGATTGAAGACAAAATAAAGAATTGTGATGAACAGTATGAAAGATATGAAAGACAAGACAGGAGGAAGAGCTTGAGGTGCTACAATTGTGATAAAATTGGGCATTACTCAAGTGAATGTAGAGCTCCAAGAAAAGGGAATGAAGAAGCAAACCTAGTAAGGCATGAAGATCATGATGATGATCAAACCTTACTAATGGCAACTTGTTCGTTGAAGAAGGTAATTATGGAAGAGAACAGAGTCTTTCCTGCTGTGTACAAGAAAGACATGTGTGATGATGGAACGTGGTTCTTGGATAATGGAGCAAGTAACCACATGACCGGTCATAGGAGTTACTTCTCTAAACTGGATGAAAAGGTAACCGGTCAAGTAAAATTTGGAGATGGCTCTACAGTTGAAATAAAGGAAAAGGATGTGTAACAGTGCAGTGCAAGAACGGTGAGAAAAGGGTATTTTCTGATGTGTTTTATATACCTGAATTGCATAATAATATTCTAAGTTTAGGGCAATTGGATTAGAAGGGGTGCAAAATAACTTTGGGAGATGGAATCCTGAAGTTATATGATCGAATAGGAAGTTTGCTGATGAAAATTCAAAGAAGTCAGAACAGATTGTACAAGGTAAACCTTCAAGTATGTTTTTATAACTCTAGGAACCTTGAAGATGAAGAAGGAAAAGCAATTAAGTTTTATGAGCAGCAGCAAAGGCCAGGATCGAATGTGAAGAGTACTCAAGCTACTGAATTTGCAAGTTTAGTAATGAATGAAAACTAGATGTGAAGGCCAGCAATCAATCATCTGTTGAAAGCTTAATTCAGTTTGGGACAGTTCCAGCAGCCCAGATTAGTAGCCCAGAACAAAGTGTGAAAAGTCCAACAAATTTGGTTGAAAGACCAGTCCAAGAAGTAAAATCCAGCTCATCCTATGGGTTAAAATCTTAAAGTGTTGATGAGGAAAAGAAAGAACTTTTGGAAGAACAAAGATTTAAAAAGTTAGATAGCATGGAGGTCAATATATCGCCTGTTGTGACAAGCGGTAAAGAAGAGATGACGATGGAGCATGTCTTGTTTGAAGAAAGTATTCAATGGGAGAAAGTGAAGACAAGCAAAACAACAAAACAAAACATAGATGGGTTGAAAGCAGAATTTGCAGATCCTATTAAACAAGTTTGTTATGGTCAATTGAAGAGGAGGAATAAAGGCAAAATGATGAAGAGCCCCAATTCAAGCTTAGGGGGGTGAATGTTGGTCTAATCTTGAATAATTGATATAATAATTTCCAAAAATAAAGAAACCAAAAAGTCAGCAAATTAAAGCATATATTAAGCAGTGCTTGATTTATGCAATCAGTCATAATTATCTTTTCTAAATTGAAGTTGTTTTTTTCCTTTAAATAGATAGGTAGAATAAGTTGCAAATGGTACCAATTTCCTTTACTTTGAATAATAGAAAAGGGTCTGGGAGTTCCCCAAAACTTATGGCTGTTCTTGTTTTTGATCCAATTATCTAACACAGTTCCACTAGTTTCCTGCCTTAACCCTTGAAGGCCACATTCACTTGGTCCCACCGTTTAGCAAGGTATTGGTAGGGCCCGTGAGTTTTCTCTAACAGGTTCTCATGGTCACCCAAAAGAAGTATGGTAATGTAAAAGGCATGGGAAATTTACAAAGATGAACGTGAAAGTACTTACATTGGACAATGATTCTTTGACCGCCAAAGTGCATATCTGTGAGGTAAAATACAACTCGAATCAGCATTTAATGGGTCGAACTTACTACATCTAGAACATATCAAGTCATTAATGTAGAGAAACAGTTATCAAGCCATCATTAATCACACAATTAATCATTACACCTCTTAACATACCAACACCATATAATCCAATAATCCATAGCTGAAAAGTTCTCAGCAGAATGTTCCAGCCAAAGCTGTCAACATGAGCAACACAAGATGCGAATGTACCAAATGAAAATTTCTGATTATAAATGCAGGTGGAGAACAGTTAACATAAATACCTCAGAGAGATAATCTGCTGACATCTTTTCTCCTGTTGCATCTTTCTTTTCCAAGACCTGATATATATATTAGAGTTGTTACATGCTTGGTGATGAACAAAAACAGTGCCAGCAATAACAAATTAACAATTACAGAAATATTGCATAATTTATGCTACATGTTAGTAATGGTTAATAGGTTATTTTTTATGCATTCTATGAAACAAAGCTTCCTTTTGTAAACAATAAAACAAGGGCCCTGTTTATGCCTTAGTTAACTGTAGACGACTAGACGTACCCCTGGATTGGGCTCAACATCTGTACCGAGCCACTAGGGCCGGCCCATCAATAGAATTGGTGAAGCCATGGGCTTGGGGCCCCCAAAAACACAAGGCCCGCAATTTTAGAAAAAAGTGCAACCAGATTATTTTATGAAAATTACATTACACACAAAAGCTTACAAAAGGCTCATTCTGAAACAAAATAACCTACAGAATAGTCCAACTCCTATTTGAATTCCAATGACAACTAGCAATAGGTAAGTGTTCTATTCATGTTATAATGTTTGCTTTAGATTTTAATTGTTTTATTATTCTTTGTTTTTGTTAGACAAACGATACGCATCATAGGAAATAGATTATTCCAGCTACGCAAAATATATTTAAGAATTACAGTTGTACAAAGCATTAGCTAATTTTGATTAACAGACTCAACCTAATAAAAGTTCCTGAACATATGAAACTATAGCCAATTTTTAAATATATTGAAAAAAAAACACTCATTTCTAAATTACGGCCCAAATTTTTTTTGAATAATGGCCTCATATTTGTACTTCGCTTGGGGCCCCCAAAATAATTGAGCCGCCCAGAGCCAGAGTAGGTTCAGCCAGTTGCGCCTGATCAAACCCCACATCCCCTCAAAGAAGGGGCGGCCTGGGGTCACCTTCTAATCGGTTCTTTGCATCTTGCAGCCTAGATTGAACTCCAGAAAGCTAGAACCGACCAACCCGACAACCTAACAACACTCAGCTGGAAAAATGTAAATGTAGCGACACACTCTATCAGCTAAATCAACTTATTAAATTTCCCTCAAATTTCAAGAATCCGAAACTATAAAACCTCAAAAAATAGTTCCCTAGACTCTGATACTATAAACAAATCAAAGCTCCTTATAAGTTATAATCATCTACCATCTAATTCTTCTCAACCAAGAAACTAACTTGTTGCCATACACAACAGCCACAAAAACAATCTTTATTAAACAAAAAACACAATCTTGAATCTTTAAAGCCACCACCATTGTCTCTCAAACTAGCGTTTCTGCGTTACAACCACTTCAATCAAATTCAACGCACAATTAACAATAAAAAACGTCACTAACCTGAGCAACAAAAGCAGCGATCGACATCCCAAGAGGAAGAGCAAGCGCATCAGCTTCACCACCATACCCTCTTCTAGAATCACCACCAATTAAAACCCTAGGGTTTCTCCGTCTAGAGGAGATACGAATATCCTTTGTTCTTGAATGCGATATGTTGGATGTTGAAGAAGACGACGCAACCGAATTCAACGATTGTTGTGGTGGATCAGATGCAACGTCGATGTGGGATTTGTATACGTTTTTCTTCTTCTTTTTGTTCTTGATCCTTTTGTTGATGCCTGTGGTGTGGTTGTCGATGGTTGAGTTGGAGTCGCCGGCGGTTGGGGTCGCGGCGGAGCTGACGACGGTCTCAATCGGCTGCGGCTGCGGCGGCGGCGGCGGCGGTGGAGATTCCATTGGTCATCAACGGGGGTGGAGAAAGGGGGAAAGTTGTGAAAACGTATGGTGTATATGGGCGTATATGTAACGGTCAAATTGGTTGATGTAGTTTTGGGGCTTTTTAGTGATACGTGGTTTCCGTACGAGGTCTTGGATTTTGGGTAGATGATACAATTAAAGAACATGGGTCAAGTGTTAAACCGGAGCCAAGTGGCGGGTTCGAGTTGCTATTTCTGTCATACGTTGCATTAGGCTTGACTTGAGTCTGTTAAACTCTTATTTTCTTCATCTTAGGCTAGCCATCCTAAGGTGTTTACTTAGTGAGGATCGAACCTGGGTCTTCTATGAAGAACACTAGACTCTGTTTTCATAAGTAGTGTAATATCAATTCAAACTACTTGAGTTATTTTTATAATTAGATTTGAATTTAAGTGATTAAGGTTGAGCTTTTAAGAAACTGGATCATAACATATGATTATTCATGTTCGATGATGTTTTAATTTATACACACCAACTAAATCAAACCATGATAGAGTTCGTGTTTGGTGTCTTTGAAACCTCATCAGCTCAATCAAGTTCATCAAAACAAACAGTTTGGGTAGATTATCTATCTTTTGGACACCCCTCAATGCCCCATGTTAATAAAACGGATTGCTATTCAAATTAAGGTATGTATTATAATCGCAAATACAATGATACATTATGTAACTCTAGGCCTTTTATATTTGATACTATAAAAATATAAACAAAAACTTTTAAAGATAAACATACATGTACTAAAGTTTTAAACATGAACTCTCGCTTAAATATAGAGTTGGTTATTGAAAATAAATATGTGTCGGGCTTTGTATATTTGAAACACTTCAGTTTTTACTCATGCATCACCTTTTATGTATGATTTGTCTAATGATAAAAAAAATATTAAGCAGATTAGATTAATTGTCTTTCCCATAATAGATCTCATTCTTTTAGCCTTTCGCCGAAGTCGATGAATATTCATCTCGATTACCTTGACATCAAAGAAGAGTTCAACCCAATACTTTTATTCTGTTCTAGTTGATCCTGATTTGACATTAGAATGTTCCAGAAATGTTTGCGATCGAGTTAATAGCTCTATGAACAATCGCATATCCATTAAAACAATCTTTTTAACTTTCCATAGATAAATGTGTTACGATCACAATTGGTAATCAAGAACAATCAAGAGCTAAAGATAAAGAAGAAGAAGAAAACACAGAGAAGAAGGAGATTACTCTCAAAAACAATAGTTGCCATCTTTATTAATCAGATTCGTTTAAGTACAAACACCATAGCTAATTGTTACACAATAGCCCTTTGACAATACAACATTACAAAAGGAACCCTACATTATTTGTCACGTAACAATACTTCCCCCATAAAAGATTATTGACCCCAAGAATCAAAGAAATCAGGAAAAACAAATTCAGTCAACTATTAAAACGAACTTGCAAAAAATACAAATTAAAACTATCAAAACCCATCTGTAAAATTTCTTGTGCTTCATCAAATCTTGATAGTTGAGCTGCAATGGATCCCTGAACACTAAGTTTTAACATCAAGCTTGAGGTTTTTATAAGATCATCCTAATGAAGTCTCATACCCAAAAAGTAGTGTTGAACCATTCCATTTAGCATAAGAAACCCATCGTATATATTTCCACGTCTAATCAAATTCAACATATTGACTTCCCAACTTTTTAAATATCTCAATTTCCATTTCACAATTCTCTGTATTACACAACGTTGACAATTTAATAAATCTATTCTTTTGTAATTCTTAAAAGTAGTATACATACCATTAGCCAAAGTGATATCCCAACTTGAACCAGCTTATATAAATCTGCAATGGCTTTTTTCAACATTCATCAAAGCATTTAACCAACACCCTCCAAAGTCCAAACCCATGAGAAATACATTCTGCTGCAACTGTGTGGAACTTCTTTTGAGTTCTCTCTAGCTCTTTGAACTCACTCCCCATCTCTCCTCCGTTCTTTGTTTTTAGATGCCCTTCAAAGTAAAACAACTTTTCTAAGACCTCAACTACTATGTGATCCAAATTTGATGATGCTAGACCTAGTTCTCTTGACCCGTTTGGCAACACATTTAAATTTTCAATTTCTTCTTTATCAAATAAAAGACCACTTTTGCATCAAAAGCCACCAATTGCCAAATATGAATGCCATAATTCCAATGGCAATTTATACTCTCAAAATCAACGTCTCTTTTCCGTTGGACTTGGTAATGTCCTGAGCATATTCTTTCTAATGGCATGCTTTACTTCAAGTCTATCCATGTTAGTTTTAATAATTTCTTTCATATTAAACAGGCCAAATGCGCTATCATAAATTTTGAGTTGAGCCCACATGATGACTCCTATCTTTATAGCCTTTAGGGTTGGTATAATCCCCAGAACACGATTCGCACTCTCAAAAATTTCTTGTGAAGCAAATCTTGATTTTATTTTACCTTCCTTGCCCTTGTTGCAAGACTTTTGCTTTGGTAATTTTCCTAGAGGATTATCCCTTGCACTAACCCCCTGTCGTTTTCTTTCTGTTGCTATAAGAGTATCAAAAGTAATGCTCATTATAGTATCAAAATCACCCTCAATATCCATCTTTATAGTCTCTCTATCAAGCAAACTCTTCGAGCATGACTTGCTAAACAATTGCCACAACCGTTTCGCTTTCCATTTATGCCAAACTAATTCTAGTGAATTATTGATCCAATGGAATAGTAGCATAATATCCCAGGTATAATAAGGTCACTCAACAATCTCCAATCCACATGTGTAATGACCTCTTGCAAGGTTATTAATAGTGTTTTCCCTTCCAAAATAAGTTCTATAGATTGTAACAGCCGGAGGTAAGTCCCTGCCTTAAGTTCATCAATGATAGTTGCTACAAGATCCAAAGTTTCAGTTTCTTTTGATTCTTTGACTAGGTCCGGTTCTTTTTCATTTTCTACCACATCATTAGACACAATAAGTGGATCCAATTGAACATCAATTGAACACACATCATGTATCCCAATCTTATTTGTGACTACTTCTTTTCCACCCTTCCTTGAACCATCACTCATAACTTCCTTAATTTCATCTTTAATTTTATATTCAATACTTTGTTCTCGAATCCAAGTCATATTTTCAGATTCACATTCATGATTAATGGGTTTCTTAATATCATTTCTGGCCTTTTTAGACATTTTCTCAAACACTTGGTGGGCAGATTCCACTTTTATGAATTGAGAAGAATAGGGTGATTCAAGAACTCGATTATCACCAAAGATAACATGGCTACTTGGTTGGTGGGGATCGAATGTACTAACCTTAAAGTCTTATGATGCTTCTTGAATTAACTCATGAATTGAAACCCCATTTAGACCATTTTCTTGCAATCTAGCTAAAGAAAGTGCATGCTCCAGCTTTAGCCCTTTGCCCATATTGTGATATTCCATAAGAATATCACCAATTTTCAATTTAAGCCCGAAAATAAAGATATATGTTGCATAATCTTCATAAATGTCTTCAAAAATTTTGACCTTATTAAGCAAAAATCTAAATTCTTCATAATATTCATCAACCATACCTTCTTGGCTTATGGACATGAGCTCCTCCATGACAATCTGCTCGTTTTCATTTGTTGATAAAGAACCACTTTCCATTGTCGTTGTGAAACTTGCCGATATAGACACTATCAATCGAAATCCTTGCAGCCCTAACTTGATAGTGTTTGTAAAAATCATTGGTTGCCCTAATCTTTGAATCGTTATTGCTATCCTCACCCACGGTCAGAGGAAAGAATGCTCTGATACCATTGTTACGATCACAATTGGTAATCAAGAACAATCAAGAGCTAAGATAAAGAAAAAGAAGAAAACACATAGAAGGAGATTACTCTCAAAATCAATAGCTACCATCTTCATTAATCAGATTTGTTTAAGTACAAACATCTTAGCTAATTGTTACACAATAGCCCTTTGACAATACAACAATTACAAAAGAAACCCTACACTGTTTGTCACGTAACAAAATGATACATGAATCCAAGTATCAGTATCAGATTTTCATACACATATCTCATTGCCATTCATCTTATTTGCCGTTCGCATACGTGTGGTGTTTTTAGTTGAACTGTAAGAACACTTTCCCAATATGAACCCACACATGGTGATCACTGATAAAAATTTAAGACACTGTTAAGAGTGTATTCCAATGGTCCAACACAAAGGCAACAAGAAACACTAGTGAAACCTCCATTAGGGGCCAGTTAGTATAACCTTTACAAGAAGCCAATGCAATCGAATGAAAATAACTCATTAAATATATATTTATTAACACTAAAATATTACTGTTAGATGTTTACACCAAAATACATTCATTACACATGCCCAATCATGCCCTTTTCTTACATATCTACAGTTGTGAAAATCAAATATGAGGACCACACCCTGAGCATTCAAGCCGTCATGACCCGGTTCAAGTTTAAGCAGTTGGGCTCGCGGAGCTTTAACAACCCACAAAAGCTAGCCTAAAATTGTGAAAATATATAAAATAAAAAGAATTTATGATACCTTATATTTTAATGGATATTAACTGGTCTACAATCTTCCAACGTAGATCTCTAAACTGAAGCTGGAATGCTTTTTGAAAGGATGGTTTGTCTACAAAACTCTGTAGCTACTTTTTGCAGTTAGGTTGTGAACTGTACTAAAAACACCTGGGTATTTACTGTTCTAATCTGCACAAGATTTGTAAGAGGTCATGGATGCACACAGTAACAGAAAGGAGTTTCAAGGGGTGTTTGGATATCTGTTGTCAAACGCCCCCAAGGTGTGTGCCTAACAAGCCCGGAATCAACCTAAAACAACCTAAACTAGCCCAAACAAGACTAAAACAGATTTAAAAATTGAGTGCGCATTGCGCCTTCGATAACTATGGTTTGGATGAGCTTTGTGAACGTGATTATGTGTAATGAAAATCAGAAAATTGTCCAACAGAGAGTGTTGTAGAAAATAGCATTTAAATGTGCTTCTACTGTTTGAAGTTGTGATAATTACTAAATTAGATCATAAGATGTTTGAGTGTTGGGTAAATAATAATTTTTTATTTGCCCTTTATTTATGAGTTGGGCGCATATGATACTATTAACCAAGACTCGAATACAAGCTAATCAGGAACAGAACCTGTTTATCCCACATTAAAAATTAATTATTGCGACTCAAATAACAATAACCAGTTCCAGAAATGCAAATCGAAACACCCCCTAAGCACGAAGCCACGAACTACCTCTGAAAATGCTATTTTCACATTTCTTGTATGATGTTTCTTTTACAGCTTGTGTGATACATTTTTCTTCGCTTCTATATCATTAATTCATTATAGTTTATAAGATGTCATTATCCATTGACAATATGCTTAAAGATTACACACAAATTACTTACCGTTTGTTTAAGCTGTCCCAGTAATCAATTTCTCCCGTGATCGAGTTTCTTAACCTTCAGCAGGCCAAAGAGAACTGGAATCCAAAAAATGCACAAAAGATATATGCTATCATAGCAGGACCCTGAAAGAAGACATGAAGCATTTGTAAGAACTAGGAAGCAAGTTTAAAGAGTCAAAAGTAGTTTGTTGATTAACCATCAAAATGGAATATATCATCAAAATGATATATATCATCAAAATCAAACATTTTTATTGCCAAATGAGAAAAAGATAAGGCTCAGTGGTAAAATAAATTCAGTGCTTACTCTGATTGAATTGAGATATAAATAGTTGCCAGGTTGACTAGGCTTGCAGCAGCTACCGCCTGTCAATTAGACCGCATACGAATACAGGAAAGAAGTAACTTGTAAATAATTCATGCATTAAATATAAGTGGAAAAACTATTATTTACAATAAGATAATTGTGATTAAATAAACTTACACTTCCAATTGTCTTCTGAACAGCAGCTACACGTTGAAACGACCTCTCAGACTCCAATGCTCGAACTCGTAACTTCAAATCACCTTGCTCCTATAAGAATATGTGATACAAAAACGTGATTCAAGCAAATTATCAAAAAAAAAATCCATGAAAATGAGAAAGAAATGTAATACACATATATGATATTCACCAATCGTTCAATGACTCCAACAAGTTTCTCAATCCTGTCAGCTTGTCTAAATAAGTTATAAAATGCTTGTGATTGTCTATCCCATCTCTTTTGAAGTCCTGAAACACAAAAAGTAATAGTATGCCAAAAAATGAAACAAATTCTTGAATACACAGAAGGCCAAATATTCAGAAAACGGGTTTAAGATTAAACCTTGATGACCACTTCAATACCAGCTTCACGAAACCTTAGCAATTCCATAGCATAGCTAGAAAAAAATAAATTATGTCATTGATAACACAAACATGGAAACCGTGATCAGCACTAAATGACTGAACAGGTGCATTTTGCACGAGTAAAAATGATCTGGGTTGGTTTGGGTTGAAAGGAACCCAAAACCTTCGTGTCCAATGCTTTTATAAATAATTGTGTAAATATAACTATAAAATACCATAGTATTCCAATCTTAATCGATTTTTATAGAATGATTTTTGTATGCATTAAAAATATTTTTAGGACAAGTTTCCAGTTTTCCACCCGTTTGACCTCTTTCCTTTTTTAGCTAATTAAGTAAATACACTTACGGTTTAGCGATTTCAGTAATATCAAAGCGGGGGTCGAGACCCTTCCCAATGCCATCTAGCACTGTGAGATATAAGTAAACACAGTGAGATGCCTTTAAATTATAAATATTACGGTCTTATCAATACTTTAGTATCTAACTTGAGAGTGCATTTCCCTCTGCTATCTGAAGAAAACAATATTTACAAAAATTTAGAACCCAATACCTGAAAAAGCTCTAACAACAAAGGTGAAAGTGGCAGGAAATCGGAATGGTTGATCTGCTGCAATAGCCAATAAATCCTCCCCTGAAAAAAATAGCTATTCAACGTGATTGTAACTAAACAAATTAAAATGCAAACTGCCTGAAAATAGCATTTAATATATGCTACACTGATATTATCTAATAAAAGTGAAAGAACAAACAGGAATTTTTAAATAGATAGTACAAGAATGTATGATAGAAGAAGCCAATACCAATTGCAGCTAAACGCTGTTTTTTCTCTATTTTTTCCTCTTTGCTCAACGGTTTCTTAAATCCATGTTCTGCAGTGGCCAACTCTCTTTCCTTTCTTTGTGCCGCAAGGCGTTCTTCAAAGCTGTAATAATGTAGGTTATATTGCCATAGGTGATATAATTGATATAGACATATATGTTTATATATTTTTTTTAAAAAAATAGAAATAAAGTACAGGCTTTAAGGATAACCTATTAAGGAAAAATAGTGCAGTTCTTCTGACAGCTGTCATGTCTCCGGTTGGTACAAGAACACCCATTTGAACCATGCTTGAAGAACCTGCATCATAAAATGATTATAAAGAGGTAATCTTTAATATCTATTTTCTTACCAAAAATACACAAAAAATATCATAATAATGCAACAAAGAGAATAAATCAAAGAGAGCTCATCAACCTTATTTGGATCTTTCTCATAAACTCCATAAAAAACTTCCAACAAACCTTCCCTGATATTTGGGCTTATGCTGCAAAAACTCAAAGGTCAGCATTTCAAAGAAAATCTTCATCATGTTGTCTCAAAAACAGAAAGGTTTGGAGAATAAAATGGTTAGTCATTACCTCCCCATCATACCAAAATCATAAAATATTAACCTTCCACCATTCACATCATCAACAGCTATATTACCAGGGTGCTGAATCAAAAACGGAGATGAATTTAACCATACTCTGCATGTGAAGTTTATATATGCAGATATTTTAATAATATAATATAAGTTAAACGTAGAGGTCTATGATGTCCAATAGACATGAGTTCTTGTGACTTCACAACTAGGGTTCAAAAGAGCGTTGAGGTTCTTCTTAAGCTTCACCAAAATTATGTTATTCGCTTCATGTGATTCCGCGCTACTTCTATTATGGTAATTTAAGAGGAAAAAAAATATGTATATGCCATCTGGCGTTAAAATCCAGAAGAATATACATGAAACTTACAGGGTCAGCATGGAAGAAACCGTGAGACAGTATCTGTTCCAGGTACGATTCAACAGCATACCTGCCCAGCCTGTGGAATATACATATTAAATATGCTTAGACAACCAAATTAGGGCCAAAAGGCGGTACATGTTTTATTTATTTGTTTTTCTTCTAAGTTGTTTCTCATTTTAACTTTTCTATTGTTTCTGTTTACCTGTACGTAAGGTATCTGTAACTGTACCCTTAGCTTTTAATATAACCAAGGTACCCTCTAGTTCTGCTATAGAACATATGCACCAAAAATGTTCTTAAGCATGGCAATCATGTAATTTTCATTTAAAAGTCGTTTATGTTTGCACATTAGCTAACCCATATTTTTCTTCCAGTTTCCACTAGCAAGCTCATGTTCATTATGTAGGACCTTTAATTTATGTAAACCAATCATTTCCCAAAAAAAATATAGCAAATGGATGTTATCTCTACAAAGCAACATATACCAGCCTTTCACCTTTGGGAATTTGTGGCTTTATATGATAATACAATGTATTTGTTAAATTGTTAGCTTCATAATTTATATGATTATTAAATCATGGTGGGGTAAGTTTATTCAGCATTCATGATCGGGTATTATCATAACCAAATGTCCAATGTGGTAAAATAGTATATGTAAATGGAATCAGGGATTTCTGGTAGAGTTATAGGAAATTATTACACTTACTTTTTACGATCAACACCTAATTGATCTAAAGCTTGTATCCTATTGATCTTGATTCCAGGGACATACTCCATTGTAAGAACCTACAGTTGGGTGAATGCAATGAGCTTAAGGGAATAAAAGAAGTTCTAATAATATCAAGGATCTATTTACATATGTACAGATCAAATTACCTGTGGGGTGGTGTATTCCAATATATATTCGGGACTTTTACATAATTTAGATTTTTAAAGTTACTTGCAAACAGTTCTGCATTTGCAGCTTCTTTTGTATAATCAATCTCCTGAAAGAAAAACCAATTGCCACCCATCAATGCCTCCTGTATCATCCCAACTAAATGCATTTCTAAAACTCATGGAAAACCACAAGATGTAATGCAACGGTCAGTATCTACAAAATGTTTGGGGTACAAAAGAGTCACCTGGTACAAGACATTAGCACACTCATCATAAATGGCAACCCAATCCCTTTTTGCACCATCAGACTTTGGATCAAATTTCTGAAGATTTTCTGCTATTACCTGAAAAAAACAAAAAACATTGCTCGACGATGTTAATAACATAGATTAGATCAGATGTGAAAACGGATACAATTTTAAGAATCGACAAACCCTTAGATTTTTAAGATCAATATCAAAAAGATCCTTGAGGCCTGGTCTTTGTACTTTAACAACCACTTCTTGACCCTTTAATTTTGCTCGATGTACTTGACCTGCATTAGATGTTAGTCATACCATAAATTGGATTATATATTGGTTGTTACAAATAACACTGCAGAATAATGAATGGTTGATTAACATGAGTTTTTTCAATGACATTTAATAAACTTGTGAATTTGTGATTACCAAGACTGGCAGCAGCTATTGGCTCAAAATCAAAATAATCAAATATTTCACTAACAGGAGCTCCAAGTTCTTCTTCAACAATGGAAACAGCAGTCTCTGATGGAAATGGAGGAACTTGATCCTGTATGCAGAGTTCATAGAGTTGGTTCATATGGAAAAAAGTTATATTTGATTGATGCAAATAACTATTAGTAGGGGGAAGTTGTATTTGTGAAGTAAAACTAACTCATATCTTTACAATTACAAACCCAAGCAAAATGGTGTATCACTTAAGCCATTTTCATCCAATTTTTAATCAAATTTTACTTAACCTAAACCATCAATAATAACTGAGATTTTAAAAGTTTATGAGATAGTATACCTGAAGTTCTGATAATTGATCAACATATTCTTGGGCAAGAATGTCTACTCTTGTTGAAAACTGCTGGCCAATTTTGATGAATGTGGGCCCTAATCTCAAAATACTCTCTTTCAACCACTTGGCTAGAGTTTTCCGTCTTTGAGCTTTCTTCTGCTCTGTCATTCCCCCTGCAGAGAACAATGACTTTAGCCAAGAACTAGTAAGAACAACAGAAATTTTTAAAAATTTGCAAATTTAATTACCAAAAGCATTAAAATAGGTTAATAAATTTCTGGAACTACGGCATCATATAAGAATGAAGAATTAAAGGGAAGGCCTCGGCCACTTCGACGTCTAAAGACATTCAGGAGCACATGCCCTGCCTTAAAGACAAGGATGCAGAAAAGGAAAAGGATCAGAAGCCACATGCAAAGATTGACCCCACTGCGTCATGTTTTCTTCAGCATCAGAGGATGAACCCTCTGCAGTTCTTTCTTCTTCCATATCCTTGTCTTCTGATCTCTTTTCTTTCTCAAAATGTGTGTACCCTCATTAAAATACCTGTGGAAATCTTCAGACGTAGAATCAGCCTCAGCCTTCCCTTTCAAAATTTCCATCGTTTAGGCAGTCTCTTCCCATTTTCAAGAGAGAAAGAGAGAGATTGGTAGTGACCTGACCCTAGATATCTAAGTAAAAGGAAATGTGATTAACTGCATCACAAAAAGAAAAAAAAACATTCCAAATAGATGAGCAAGACAATGAGATGATGGATAATACATCAATGGCCGTATTGTTTTCATCAGTTTTCTGAACTAATTTGTTGTATAAGTAATTATATATTTGTATGTATTATAAGAAAAGGAAGAACATCAATGGAGCCATGGAGGATCCCCTGATTATGATGATGGAAGAGCTAATAAACCCATATATCATGAATACTAAGGAACCCACAATTTGATGCAAACTAAAAGGTTCTTCACTTCTCCGTAAATCAAAATGATGAATAATTTTGCTACTCAAGCTAAATATAGAGAGCTTGACTTAAGTCACATTATGAATGAAAAAGAAACAAACATGCCCTTTGGTAGTATATCAAATCAGTAACAATGTTAATTAATTAAGCATAGCTGACAGGATGAAGCTAATTATTAGTTAAGGGAATTTCTAAGCATAGAGGCCAAACAGATGGTCAAAAGTGTTCTGAAAAACAGGTAGAATTCAAGGTTTGGTAAAATAATTAATCTGCAAGACTCTGTTCCTACACTTATGCCCCCTCTATGTTCTGTGTTAATTGTTATTGTTTATTTCCATAATATGGAATGAAAATACATTTGTGTAATAAGATCACATCTCCTGAAAAAAAAGGAAAGACCCAACAAGGAAATTGGAAAGTTAGGTTCTTAAATGCTGTGCGTCTCTCATAAGCACTTAAATTTAAAGCACATGGAATTTGGTTCTAATGTCTGGCTTCCAATTTTTTCATGGAATTTGGTTCTAATGTCTGGCTTCCAATTTTTTCATGGAATTGGTTCTAATGTCTGGCTTCCAATTTTTTCATGGAATTTGGTTCTAATGTCTGGCTTCCAATTTTTTACTTAGCTCACTATGTCATCAGCTTCTAAAGTCAAGAAAAGTTTCATTTAAACTGAAGGGAGAAACACAAATCATCTTGGGGCATAAAACATGGACAAATAAACCACCATGGAACTGAGTTGGTAACTAACCAGCATATGCAAATTTCTGATTGTTGAACCAAGCTTTAAAAAGAAATGTTAGAACAAAACCCCATATCTCACAAGTCCTTTGAATGGTTGAATAAGTTTTGAATCTATTCCACCGCCCAACAGGAGCAACAGATACCTACAAGAAATGAAGTTTCTATCAGGGGCAAGTGAAGTACACTAAGACGTGTTAATAAATAGAGTCTTATTTGAGTTTATCATAAAACACCCAAATCCTATTCAACTTTCAAAAATAACATTCCTAAAATAAAAGTAACACCACATCCGAATGGCATCACCACCTCAAAAGTCAAAACCACCATTGCAAGCAATCCACACCGATTAGCACTGCCTCTATATGCATACCATCTTTTAGCTTCCTATCTACAGACTATACATCAACAAATGATTCATTTCAATTCATTCATACTCACTCCACATGTTACTGTTATATAGAATCTTTAAGCTTATTCCACAAGTGCCCTAATCCCCAAATTTCTGTATCTCAATCACTAAAGTTCAACTCCCCTATTGAACCTTAAACTTTATGAAATTCAAAAAAGATTAACAGAAACAAATAAACACGAACATCAAATTAAACAGGAACATATACCTCAACTTGCCCTTTCCACTCCGCTTAAACCACGCGTCTTCCTGACCTATCTCCTCAATCGTCTTCTTCTTCCTAGTCCCACCCTTCTTCTCCACCACATCTTCCCCAACTTTCACCCTAATACCCCCATTACCATTACCATTACCATTTCCGTTAACATACTTAACAAGACTCCCATTCAAATCCCTCCGATTCTCCACAGTACCATTAACTGTATAACTCCCATTACCACCAACATCGATCTCTCCGCCTTCCTTCTCCACAACAATCACTTCTTCTCTCCGAAGAGCTCGAATTCGACCTCTGACAGCAACTGTGGTGGATGAACGATTCGATTTACGGAGAGTGTTGCGTCGGGAAACTGAGAAACGGTGTGTAATGGTGGAATTTGGGCGGAGGAACGTGAGATCGAGTGAAGCTGATGCAGAACAAGAGGATGATGCCATGAGTGATTAGGATTAGTGTGGGTTTAATTAAATGGTTGGAGGATTAAACCCTAAACCTCTGAGAGTGAATATTAAAAGGAATTGATGGAAGATGTGGTGAAGGAGATGACACAGAAACAACAGGATGATGATTGAATGATTGATGAGTGTAGAGACTGAGAGGAGTGATTGTTTAGAAGCCGATGATGGCGTTGAAAAGTCAAACCAATGTCAGCCTCTAGAAACATTGTTTGTTTGAATTTTAATAACCTAGTAATAATTTATATTGTTAAATAGTTTTAGGGGTCGTTTGAGTACTAAGATTCAATGTTATTACGATTGGATCGGACCGACCGGCCGGTCCGACCGGTTCGATCGGAGATCGGTCCGGCGGCCGGTCCGGTCAGCTACGAATCGTTTTTATCTGGTTGAACTGGCCGAATCAGTTGTCGGACCTGGAAACCGGACCGGTTCGGGCCGTTTTTTTTTTTTTGTAAAAACGGGGTGTTGAACCATAAATAGTGTATTAGATATACAAATATAGTTAAGTTTTATATAAAACTATAAAATACATATATAAATTGTATATAAATCACTTATATTTGATTATATATATAACTATATATATAATATATATATAATTATGAAGTCATCCCGTTTTTAAATCAGGTCCGACCGGTCCGACCACCAAACCAGTAAGGCATCCCGTTTGACGTCCGATCCGGTTTTGAAAACATTTATAAGATCTGACTGAGTCAGAAGCTGACTCAGTTATAAGTTCTGACTGTGTATGCTTCTGACTGAAACTTGGCTGTTTGATTTAGTATCTGACTAGAACCAAATCGATTCAGTTTTTACGTAACAATATTTCCTTTGACGGGAAAAAACCCCGTATATTTTCTAATCAACTAGAATCATAAACAACTACTATTCTTTAAATATTTCTAATGTTTATGATTAATATCATCGTAAAATAAAATCTAAATTGCAAAATGAGACGATTTCGAACGTGATACGAACCAACCCGGTACGAAACTCACCTATCTAAACCACCTATAAAATCATTTTTCTCTCATTCTAGGGCTTAATAGAAGTTAGAGAGAGAAAGGGAGAGAGGCGGCAGCCTCTACCCCCCCCCCCCCCCCCCCCGATTCCAGTGGTTTTCGGCCACCTATGGCGGCGCCGACGAGTAAACACCTATTCCGACTGGCCTCGTCATTCTGAGTTCGATAGTGACGGTGGTTTCATCGTGGAGAAAAGGTGCTCGTCGGAGTAAAACCCCTCGTCCTTCTGGCCGCGATCGTGGAGGAGAGGTGCTCGTCAGAGGGGAGAGGGTTGACGGTGGAGGTGACGGTGGCGAGGAGAGGGTAGTCGGTGGAGAAGTCGCTGGTCGCGGAGGAGACGGTCGACGAGGAACGGGTCAGCCGGGTCAGAGCTTTTGATACCTAGGTCTGGGTCAGCCGACCAGGACCCGATCAGACACGATATCAGTAACATCAAACAGGCTGACCGACTAACCGAGTCAACGGGTCAACCGGATCAGCCGAAAACAAACAGCCCCTTAGTAATCCCGAATGTTATATGGTTTAATTAAATAAAATCTAAAAAGTTTAAAAGAAATTAATTATATAATGATATTTTAAAATAAGACATTATTAGTTTTTTGTATTGTAAATAGAATGAAATTTTTTTCTCAAAATCAAACGTTTTAAAAGAATGTAATTTTAAAACTTTCTTATTATAACTTTGAAATTTAATTATTTTATGTAAATAAAAAATTTACTTTTTAAAAACACTATTTCAAAATATTTCATACTTTTAAATAAAAATATTTATTTAGAAATAGTATTAATAAAAAGATCTATTTTCCAATTTGTTAAAAAAAACTAATAATCTAAAAAGCCATGTATCCCTTCTAGTTACAATCTTATTAGAGTAATGAGATTTGATTAATAATAATCTAAAATTTTGTTTTTGTTGTTAAGAGCAGACCAGGTAACATAATTATTTATTTGTTTATATCTATTTTTCATTTGATTTCGCTCATGATTGTGATTGTGAATGAAATATGAAGTCGTACAACGAATGGAAAGAAAAACAAATGAAAATCAAATGTAAATCAATGAAGATTTTGCTACTACGATTATCATTGACAACAAAAATTAAAATTAAGATTATTACCAACCAAATTAATAGCATAAATTATTATTGGTTAATAAATCATAGTTTAAATTATTTTGATTTAATTTTTCTTCAACAATATGCTCTTAGAACATAGACAAAACTAAAAATAAATATCATATCTTTTTAAAACAAAATTTATTTCATCAAATCTAGCAAGGCGCTAGAGGACAAAACACCAAAGATACATAAAAGTTATAGATGATCAAATATGAAAATACACCAATTAAACCTTTCAACGATCCTATTTTTTACCCATAAGAGCGTTGCACAATTGATATCTTCTATCACGTTTTGATATTATGGACTAAAAATATCATATACACATGTATATACACACACTAACTTAAGTGATATTTTTATACGATTATTCTACCTCTACCAAGCATATATATGATTTTTTAACCTATCAACTAAATGTATGATTTTTACATCTATTGTTATCGAAGGCAATCGTCTTCAACTCTCCAGGATGTCAAATCATTTTGTTGGAAAAATTCATTTGGGTCGCAACAGCTTAAGGGTGGTGGGGATGCCCATGTTACACCTATCACACTGCATCACACACACATCAATCAAAACATATCATATCACACTACATTACATCACAGGTCCACACCACGTCACACCAATTTGCGGGGCACTCGTACTAAACTACATCATACTATTTTTTTAATTAAAAAAAGTACTCCATTTATAAAAATAAATTACAAATTATAAACATAAAAATACATTAAATAAATAACATAAAATTTAATAATATGACAATATTGAAACTAAAAATCTACAAACTCCCAATCATGTATCCGGACAATTTGACGTTTTCGTTCAAAGACGTTATTCAACATCAGTTAGGGGACATTGAAAGTTTTTTTTTGTTTTTTGTTTTTAAATTTGGCATTGTGGCCGTTGGGGTTGGGGTGGGGGTAGCTTTTACATTTGGCATTGTAGCCGTTGCGGGTGGGGTGAGGGTGGGGGTAGCACTTCAACGGTCAAAAAAAGGACCGTTCAACAGTCACAACAATTGTGGTGTGGGTCGGCGATGGAATGCCACGAGGCGGGGTTAAATCACGGCGTGAGGGATAGGCGGCGGTGCCGCAGCGCGGTGCCGGCCCTGCCGCGGGCTCACGGCGCAATCTTCCCCACCACCCTTCGAAGTGAGTTTGTGACGGACAAAGTATGTTATTTTTCCTTTGAGATGTTTTGAGTTTTATTTCGGTAACCATGTATTAATCTTGCACTGTCTTTTGTATTAACGATAAGACGCTCTAAGACTGAATACATGCATTGTAACTTTAGTGGTGAGGCTGAAGAGGATACACAAATCAGCATCCAGGGTATGACGGTACCACAGATGTCTACGTTCAAATACCTGGGCTCGTACGTACAGGAGGACGGAGAGATACACAGAGATGTAGCTCACCGTGTGCAATCAGGATGGTGCAAATGGAGAGCAGCATCAGGGATCCTGTGTGATAAGAGGTTCCCAGCAAAATTAAAGGGAAAACTTTACAGAGTGGCAGTACGGCCAGCTATGTTATACGGAACAGACTGTTGGGCCATAAAGAAAGCGCATCAGAGACAAATAGAGGTCGCGGAAATGTGTATGCTGAGATGGATGTGTGGACACACGAGATTGGATAGAATAAGAAACGACGCGATTCGACGGAGGCTGGAGGTGGCGTGTATCACAGATAAAATAAAGAGAGGGAAGATTAAGATGGTTTGGGCACGTAAAGCGAAGGTCGATGGTAGCACCCGTTAGAGCAGTAGAGAACATAACCGTAGAGGGTAGGAGGAATAGAGGCCGACCTAGGTTGACTTGGGACGAAATAACTAGGCGAGATATGGTAGACTTGCAGCTCTCTGAGCACATGATCGAGGATAGGAGTGAGTGGAGACGTAGAATTAGAATTAAGGACTTCTAGCGAGACCGGTGGGTAGGAAGGGTAGACGTAGATCTTGGGTAGGAAGGGTAAACGTAGATCTGTTGCGGCCCACCTGTCTTCCTATTTATGCCCTTATATGTGATTCTACCGCTTATTTGATGTATACGCTTTCTATGTATTTAAGTGATTTAAACCTGTGTGTTGTCTGACTTACTTTATGTTTGCGATTGCGACTATTATTGGTTTTCGTTACCGAGTCGGGGGTATATTCGGAAGCAGTCTCTCTATCTCCCAAGATAGAGTAAAGACTCGCCGCCACCTACCCCTCCCAGACCCTGCTATTGAGTGGGACTTACTGGGTATGTTTTTTTGTTTGTTTGTTTGTTTTTGTCTTTTGTATAAACAATTTCAAAATTTTAATACGTTGTTTCAGTAACCAATTTAACCTTTTTTTTCATTTAATATTTTTCCATTGAGATATTGAGGTTCTAAACTCTAAAGTAATCACGTAATCACAATAAGCTTTACAATGATTAATTGAACTAATTTATGCATTTGTATGGTGATCAATCGAGTATTTACGGTCAGCAAACGAGGACGATAACACAATGGGTAAATTAAGTTTATGGGTATTAAGTTTTACAATGACCAATTGAACTAATTTATGCATATACATTCTTAATTTTAACATCCAATGATAGACATTATTATTTTTATGTTACACGAACCTAACTCGGTGGTACTATGTTTTTTATTAACAATAATTTTATTGGTAGGAAATAATTATAAAGTTTACACACTGTAGGGTTTAAACACAATCACTTGATCTGCAAATACACTATTTACTTGCACACAGTATACTATTCTAGAGTGTACTATATGGGTCAGGTTTTTTAGTAGGAAACAACGTTATCATGAAAACATGTATTTCGTGAATTTTACTTCTAATTAAATTGTCACATTTTATGTGTGTTTCAATATCTGATATATTTGCAAGGGTTTTCAATTAACACACACGTACACACATACATACGACATCTTATTTTGGTTAGATTGGGGTCGTGAGAGGGGATGATAAAGATGTAACATGGACTTTCTTCTCATAGAGTACACGTTAATCCATATTATTTTACGTTTATGTCTACGCGGCCATGATATCAAAGAAAATAAATAGTGTTTTTAGTGATGAAGTGTATTCGATACTTGACTTAGGTTTTGTTTATGCTCGAAAAAGAGGTGGATCTATATGTGATTTGATATATGTAGACTAACTATACATTTTGAGCAAAATGTTGTTTCCCACAATTTGAATACATAACCTTAAGGTGACAAGACATTAAAATTACGAGTTGCTCTAAATCCGCCATCTAGTGTTTGTATGTTAAAACTATTAAAATTGGTGTCCAAAGTTTAAATCTAAACTAACAATCCACAGGCGTTGTGACGTGGGTTTTTTTAAGTCTAGCGTACTCTTGGTTTAAGTGATCTTGAGTGATAAATTTTATACACTTTACATGAAAACATAAAAATAAGTAAGAATATTAGTAAAACTTGTGCATCATAGTTTTCTTAATAAAATTTTAAAATAAATAATAAAGTAATATTTTAACGTATAATGAGATTGAGATAAACGAAATAATTAAACAACTCCTACTTAAGTCATTATATACCTTTTCAGTATATAAAAAAATAAATATATGCATTAAAAAAACAAACCTCTCTCTCTAAAGACATCTCTAAACTAAAAACACAAAATAAACAAAAAAAATATAAAAAATAATAGAACCATATTAGAATACTTCCCAAGGAAGATAAAAGAGTAGATTCATTTTTTTATAATAAACAATTAATTTTATCATCGTGCTGTATAATCTTTAAAATAAACATGTTAACTAAAAAAATAAAAAAAGAAGAGTAAATAAAAATAATACCACATTCACTATTTTGCTAAAAGCTATGAAATTACTTAAAAAACAGAGCCTAGGAAAAAGACACAACGTATCGTCCTAGTTACTTTTAATTTAATTAATGCATTAAATATTATAATTTGCAACCTTCTTTCTTCATCCATCATTTTCATAGCACAATCGTATAACGCCTCCTACATCGTCACATCCGATAACGTCAGAGATCCGAAGGCACAACCGGAGGGAGTCGAAGAAGCAGGTGAAGCAAACATCCGTGGTGGTAGTGGCGACTTTCTTATTACTTTAACTATTTTTAAATAGAAATAAGCAATGAAAACAAAATCAACCTCATATATAAGACATAAACTTGTTTTAAATGTTTTAAATAGAAATAGATAACCTATCCACGTGTGTTGCGCATGTGATGATGGACAGGGTTAACCAAGGCTTTGATAAACCATCATAGTTGGAGATGATAATGTAAAGATCCGATTTCGCATGTTTCTAATCAATACCCAAAACTGAATGGATCATGTTAAAGTCTTTTGAACCTACTAAAAAAATAACCATAGTAATAAAAATATACTACTAATCAGACTCGGAACCTGGATGGTCAGTTGCGATTGCACACTATAAACAGTAATAATTTTATAAAAAATAATTTTATCCATCTTTTGAGACAATTAATAAATTTTAATTAGAATATTATTATCATTACCATATTTTGGAGCGGTTTGCCCCCAAACAAAAATAATAAACTTTAATTATAAAACAAATTTGAGCGGTGTATAAAAAAGTTGTCATTATTAAAGAATTATTATTAATATGAATTCAACAAAAATCATTATTAATGTTACCTTATTCTTGGCATTATTAAATGTTTGATTTTACGTCGTGATTATTGTGGAACAAGTTGACTTTGTTTATTTTTTATGCAAAATGTTCAAATATAAAGTGTATTTTTGCTATAAAGTGTATTTTTGATACAAAGTGTGAGAATACAAAAATAGTAAAAAAATCACAAAGAATTATATCTCACAATCTAAATCGAATTTCCAAAAAGTAATTTCGAGCTTTTGTTCCACTAAGCCATCCTCTCTAAGAAAAAAATAAATAAAAAATAAAAAAATAAAAAATTATGTTTTTTTATTGTGTCATAAAAAGACACAATGAATTTTTTAAATTTTTTTATTTTTTATTTTTTTATTTTTTTATTTTTTTCTGAAAGAGGACGACGAGAGGAACAGACTCGGAAGTATTTTTTTAAAATTCGATTTAGATTGTGAAATATAAATTTTTTTTGTGACTTTTTTAGCCTTATTGTGTTTTCTCACACTTTATAGCAAAAATACACTTTGTAGAATAACATCACCCTATTTTGCTTCATAGGTTCTTAGAGTTAAAAGGAATGTATTTGAGAGTCAAAGGAAGCAAAATGATGAAGTTTAGGGACTAGAAGTATAACAAAAAATATATGAATAAGGGGAAAAAACCAGCCGACCGTCGTATGATGTGTCGGGTGAGCGTATCATACGTCGCCGCCGTATCAACTGACGTATGGATGGGCGTATTTGGAAAAAGGAGTTAAAAAGGTTGGGCGTATGAGGCGGCGTATCATATGCCGATTGGGTGTATGATACGTCAGTGACAGTTTCAGCATTGGATTTTAAGGAATTTTGAGTCTATTTAAATATTTAAATAGGGTTTTCAAAAAAAATCTTCCAGACGAAAATTATCAAGCTTTAGGCAATTTTTGGTGTTCCAAAGCTCCTCAGATCATCCACAGGCATTCTACAATTCAATATCGAAGGCATAATGAAGACGATGTATGGCTAGTTCGTTTTGTAATCGTTTTCGGGTGAATTATTCTTGTTAAGAAAGACTATTGGTATGTTTTCATTTATGTTTTTGTGATGAACACTGAATTGTTGAATGCAGTTAACTTTTGGTTGATTTAAAATGTTTTCTTATAAATAAAGTTGTGTGCTTGATTATTAGTTTCTAATTTCTTGAATTGTTAACTCACTAATACTAGTAGACAACTTGATATAGGTAAATTGGTAATATTGTGAACGAACGAATCTTAAGAGATTTTTTTTTGTTATCACTTTAATTAAAAGTTAAGATCTTCAAGTATAGTTTATGCAAATCCTAATAAAACATGTTAATTGTTGATCTTACGGAATTCAAAGGTTTTGATTTTTATTTCAAAGTTTGTGTCTTTAGTTTAATCAAGTTTTGCTTGTTAAACACTTTGCACTAATTCCCTGTGGAGACAATGTTACTTACCCTTACATAATAAAGGTAACTAAGACCGATTTGTTAACCTGTTTTTTATCAAGTCTCGATAACCAGATCCCCCGCACCCCATAAACTTTTTTTCTAATGATATACACACATCCAAATCCCGAGCTACCGGTGGTGGAGCTTGAATCAAACCACGGGGGGACATGATGCGAAAATAAAATTTTGAGTTAATTACACAAATAGTCCCTGTGGTTTAGCGCAATTCCCAGGTTTGGGTATTAACCTTTTTTAGTAACAGGGTGAGGTATTGTGCTTTCAATTTTGTAACGACTTTAGGTATTAACGCTAACTTCCGTTAGTTTTTTCGTTAAATTAATGTAAAATGACCAAAGTACCCTTTTGGGGCCATTTATGTAATTACTAATATCAAAGGACCATTTATGTAATTAACTCAAAAACAAAAAAAAAATTAAAAACCCAACCCAACCCACCCATCTCCCTCATCCACAACAGCCACACAATCGTGACCACCACCTCCGGCTCTCCATGGCCGTTTTGCACAATCTCTCCCGCTAGCGGGTAAAACGTCGCTAGTACCCCGCCAAGGATTTCTTGATGGTGTTCACCACTGTTTCAGGTGACATGTTGTTCTTTTCTTGTAGCAACAGAACACTCCCGCTTCAATTGGCGGTAGAAGCAGGTCCAGGTTCGACAGGGGTAGCCAGTGTGCGTTCGTCGGTGTTGCAGCTGCGGAATTGACCTCGACCACCATCCCACCCATGTGCCACCCGTTGCCGCCATCTCCCTCTCCCCCTCTCCCTCTTTCTCAACCCCACCGTCAGATCTGAACCACCCCTCGTCGGATCTGAACCACCCCACCCATCCCAACCATCCCCTCGTCGGATCTGAACTAGCATCCCAACTATAGCGAGTGCAATTATTATTGTAAAACTCTGACAAACCGAATCGAACCGATTATGAGTGAACGTAATCGTTGTCGGTATAAGTATTATCGGAACTGATATAGGTATTCGCTATAGTGGTTTCCAATGAACCGAGCTAACAATGAACAAAATCACATCACTTAAGCCAGGAGAAAGTAACCAAACTCCCGCCGTGTAGCGCGTGAGAAAACAGTAATAAATACTAAGGGGTTGTTTGGGATTGCTTTTTTTAACTACTTTTGACTTTTGGAGGGGTGAAAAGACCAAAATGCCCCTCCAAAAGTCATCAGAAGTTAAAAATTTTAACTTCTGGTAATTTTTGGAGAAGCATTTTGGTCTTTTCACCCCTCCAAAAGTCAAAAGTAGTTTAAAAAAACAATACCAAACAGCCTCTAAACAGTAAAAAGATCAAGAAAAAAACTGAAATATTGTTATTGAAACTTAATACAACAAATAAAATAGACTTATAAAAGAATAAAATTCGGTAAATAACGAGAGGGTTATAATTTGGGGCCTACTAAAGAGACGCCCTTTTGGATATCTGTACACCCTCGTCACGGCCCGTAAGAGCCTTCACGGGCCGTAATGACTGTTGGCCAATCAAATTAGTCATTCAAAAACGTAACGGCCCGTGAAGTGCTTAACGGCCTTTAGTATTCACGCCCCGTTAAGCTTTTAACGGCCCGTTAGGACTTTCGCATACGGGCCGTGAACCCCTTCACGGGTCCTATATTCACCTTCAATAATTTGACGAGATATAACATTCCTCGTTTTCATGAAATTTTGTATTTATTACGTTATTTGATATGACGTAATATTCTTCGATAGTCGTGTAATTTTGTATTTTTTACGTTATTTGATATGATGTAATATTCCTCGATATTCGTGTTAATTATGTGACGGGATGCAATATTCCATGTGAACTACTATATAAACGTTAGTTTATAAATTCATTTCATAATTCAATTTTTTACGATAACTTTGATATTCGTGTTAATTCATGTTAATATTCCTCGATATTCTTGTTAATTCGTGTTAATTACGATTTCCTTCTGGGATAGCAACTATTTATTCGGTTCGGAGTCTAACTATTACCCTGAGGAGGGTTACGGTTATTACGATGAGGGTGCTTCAAACTATTTAGGACAGTTCGCGTCCAATTACGGCGGGAATTACGGCGGGAATGACGGCGGCGATGACGGGGGTGATAACGGTGGCGATAGCAGCGGTGATAATGACGGTTCTGGTTCCGGTAAAAGAGGTTTATACGACACGAATCAGGTTATAAGATATATTATATTAATTTTACTTTCATTTAGTAATAACTAACTAACAATATAAAATTTATTAGGTTTTCTCATCTCGTGAAGAATTAGTTGATTGGGCAAGTAACGTAGGGCGAGAAAATGGGTTTGTTATTGTCACCAAAGTTCGAAAAGAAATTCGAATGGTGTGGTGGTTAAAATTTGGTTGAAATGTGATCGGGGTGGTGTATTTAAGGGAGCATCCACTCTAAGAAAAAATGGCACCAAAAAGACAAACTGTCAATTTGAATTGCAGGGCAAATACGAGATGAAGAGAGATGGGTGGATTATAGTTGTTGTGGACGATACTCACAACCATGAACCTGTTGAACATCTGGAAGGACATGCATACGCAATGAGGCTCACCGAAATGAGCTTTCTACCGTAAAAAATCTGACCGAGCAAAATATTGACCGTCGAAACATTCTAGGCACGTTGAGGGAACAAAATCCCAATAACGTGTCTGTGTTACGAACCATATATAACGCTCGGGCAAAAATTAAAAAGTCCACCAGAATTGGTGAAACCCCAATGCAGGTTTTATTTTCTATACTACAACAACATAAATATATTTACACCCCTCACATAGAAGAACCGACAAATACCGTCGACGGGGTTTTTTTTATACATCCCACATCTCACACATTATGGCGTGCGTACCCACACGTGTTGATGATTGATACAACTTACAAAACTAATTTGTATAAAATGCCATTTGTTCAAATGGTTGGTGTGACATCCACCCTGAAATCTTTTTCTGTTGCTCACGCATTCATTGATTATGAGCGTGAAGCCAACTTCAGATGGGTGTTAGAGCAACTAAAATCAACGCTGGAAGATAAGTGTATGGAGCCCCGTGTTATACTAACCGACCGAGACCTCGCTCTGATGAAAGCGTCAGTAGAAGTTTTTCCGAGTGCTGTTCGATTACTTTGCAGATGACATATTTTGGAAAATATTGCTAAACATTGCAATGCGAGTTTTTCAAATGAAGAGTGGGGTGCTTTTGAGCATGTGTGGTCGGTACTTATTAACTCTGCAACGACGGAAATATACGCTTAAAATTACGACCGCCTTTATCGCAGATTAGTGTCCAAACATTCAAGTAAGTTTTCTAGTGTTATTCTTAAAAATATATGTATATTTACATAAAAATAACTACATTTTTTTTAAATAGGAGTGCTGATGTACCTCAAAAATAACTGGTTGGACCCCTACAAAGAGAGATTTGTGTCGGCGTGGATAAATAAAAGTTATAACTTCGGTCAGCACACAACGAACCGAGTTGAGAGCCAACATTCCTTGTTGAAAAGTTACCTAAAATCAACTAATAGCACCCTGGATAGATTTATTCCTTTTATCAATAATATCTTAGTTACCCAAGAAATTGCTATAAAGAAAGTTTTACCAAAAGCAAAATCATGCTTATGATGAAAATCCGGAGGTCGTGAACAAATGGGCCGTGAGTAAATCGTATGTGTGTTTAGAGGGTGTAAATGAACAAATGGGTCGTGTGGTCGTATATATCACCCGGCCTCACGGCCAGTGACGGGACTCACGGCCCGTTACCTATTTCCAAAACGGGCCGTGACTAGTCACACGGCCCGTGAGGTTTGTAATTTTTAAAAATCAACCGTTTAGACTACACGGCCCGTTTGGTGACACTGAAACGGCCCGTAAAGACCCTCACGGGCCGTTTCATAAATTTTTTAAGTCTATAAATTCAGCCACTTCACACAAATTTACTCAATATCCAAACCATGAGCGCTACAAGTGATCAAAATACGTGGACGGATGAAGAGGAGATGACTTTAGTAAGATCTTGTATTGAAAATTCAGGGACTATCCCACCAAATTCAATATTTTGGAACCGGGTTTCAACTCGTTTTTATCAAATTCTCGAACATGAATAATATCGCACCACTCGCGAACTTAGCAACAAGTGGTTTGACTTGAGAAGGAAGGTCACGACATTTCACCAGCTCTACAAAGACGTTTACAACAATCGAAATACGTTATGGAATTATACGAATATTATGACAAGAACTCAAGAAAGATATCGGGAGAATTTTGGAATTTCTTTTAACCATTTTGCGGCTTGGATCTTTTATAAAGATCAAGAAGATTAAAAATTATGTGTTTTATTTTTGTGTTATAATAACGGTTTATTGTTTTTAATAAAGTGTACTAATAAACGTTTATGTTTTAATAAAATATTTAATTACTGTTCTACATTACACGTCTAGAATACAGTTCGTCTGCCATAAATCTTCGAAATCTAAAGCAAGCATCCTGTAAGTTAACCTCTTGCCACTCTAAAGATCTATTTTGAATCAACCTACGCAATAACATACAAATTACAACTCCCGAATCTCGACCAATATGACCGGCATTAGGAGGCCAAACGGTTTCACCCGATACTACCAGTTCTTCGATTTCTTCTTGTCCGGAGTGCTGCCAATATTGTATACGTGACAGAAAATGTAAAAAGTATGATTCGAATTGTACGAAAATCGTTCGGGCATTACGATGAATGCACCATGAATCATCACACGTATTTGGTCGGCATTCGTATGGAGAATATATACGAACTTGTAGTGAGTCCATATAAATCTTAAAAATATACCAATTTTCTTCGTCATCAGTCATTGGTACGTAAACCTACAAAACAATTTAATCCACGGTTATAAATTCATGATTTTTATTGTAAAACATGAAAACAGTATTACCGTATCAACTTTCCATAACGCGGGATATAGACAGTCACTCCCGTCGCCATATTCGTTACCCTTAGCGGACCCCGAGTATATTAAGTTAAACCACTCAAATGGGAGAATCGTCCAACGATCACTACCCGGTAACTCTTGTGTTCTACGTATTTCTTCGTATCTCCATATTGTGAGTCTATTTGTCCACGCCCGAACATGCTATAAAATAACAACTTTTTTAATTCTTAGAATTTTAAAATAAAATAAAATTTATAAAAAAAAACTTTAAATCATACCTCTGTACCTAAAGACACGTTTCCGAGTAATTCACGCCAAAATTCTAACTGAATATCGGAATTACCCATGTAATACATCCTACATGTGTGGGAATCACCGTTACGTATAAACTGAATAACATTCTCAGACCAGTTCCTCCCATTCTGCCAATTATGATTATCTATTAGATCAGGAATACTTTCCACAATATCTCGTGAGTTTGAAGAGGACGCATTTTTACGTCTTCTATTACCTTTACGAGAAGACATTTTAACTGTTTCGTTTCTCACTAACCGTTTATAACAAGTAATATATATATACAAATCAATGGTGGATTAGTGGTTTTCTTAGTTTTTTGATAAAACATGGTTTTCATTAGATCTCTCCCCCATATATATATATATATATATATATATATATATATATATATATATATATATATATATATATATATATATATATATATATATATATATTTAAGGACCATATTACATATATATATGCAAATACAAGATTTTTAAGGACCATTTTAATGATATTTTTCGATAATGAACCGGATCTGACCCGATTTTTACCCGAATCGGACCAAAACATATATTATATTATGATAGCCAAATGACCCTAAAAAATTTGCCCCCCCCATAAAAAATATTTCCGAATCCGCCACTGGTCCTCACTATAGCTTGAACTATAGAAGCGAAAGAAGTTATCGCCATAACCTTGTTTTCCTGTAGTGAATGATCGTATTCCGGTAATCAAGTAAACATTTGTGTGGTTGTGGTCCTCACTATAGCTTGAACTATAGAAGCGAAAGAAGTCATCGCTAGAACCTTGTTTTCCTGTAGTGAATGATCGTATTCCGGTAATCAAGTAAACATTTGTGTGGTTGTAGGTCAAGTGAGGTATAGATGTTTGTATTGTCATGTTGAATAGTAAAATGTAGCAAGTGATGGCATATCCACACCCTAAAATCATGGCAAAGTGGAGGAGAAATAGAGATGCAGACTTTATTCCAATGGACATTTATAGTTTCACATGTAACATATACATACGCCAACAAAAACAACCTATAGCAATAAACTAAAACACTTTTTTATAACAAGAAATAAACACAAGAATCACTTCAAAACAAACATTTAGTAGCATCCCATGGTTGATTGCATCCATCCAAGCCAAACTAATCCTCAACGCACGCAGTAATCCTTTGTGAAGCACTGCCTAGGTTTAATCATATAACGTCCTTCACAGTTTCCACCACAAGCCGGATCCATCTTATTCTTAACACCATCATAACTAGGATATTTCTTTGACTGACTCAGAAGCCGTCGATGTTCTTCACTGTCCAGTAGAAACTCGTCATCTTCTTCGAGTAGCATTGGGCACTCGGCCATAGTGCCGTTGCACTCATTTGTATACTTCTTTGATGAGGCTAAATATCCTTCACAATGATTGACCATCATGAGGGTGAATGATAGTAGTAAGATGACACAAGTGAAGAAATTGAGGATGGTGTTTCTTGATGCATGAGTTGCCATTTTTTGGAAGAAATTGTGTTGATTTGCTGGGTTATAAAGATATTGAAAATGGTGTTACTATATGGATGAAGATAATGAATGTGTGTTTCCAGTTACTTTCACGTGAATTATAAAGGCACTCGCCCTTATTTTTCGTAATTTTGGACTTTATGCTAGTTTCCAATTATCACAAAAGAGACAGATGCATCAATAATTAACTTCACACCAAAGAGGTGCATTTCTGGTTTAGAGTAGTTTTATTTAGATTTTCTGTAATAAAAATGAAGTAATAATAACAAACGGTTGATTCATCAAGGAGTCAGGCCATGAACCGCACACAAAAGAAGAAAATACAACCAGTAACACGACCCTTAAAGCGCGATATGAACTGGCTATGTTGGACTACCAGCTGAAAAGAACCCATAACATTTCAAAGTTGGTATTTTGCATCAAGATCACAAGACTCGAGCTTCTTATCAAAGTTTGAGTTCCCAAATCTCAACTATCACAGCTTTGACATTGAATAATCCAATGCATCAACAAGAAAATCTGCACATATAAAATGTATATCAGTAATCACAACTACAAGAAAACATTTTTTTTACATAATCACGTGTTATATTAGTATGTGCATAGTAATGTATGTGTGTGTACATATGAAGAGAAGAGGTTCATACCTGCATCATCTTTGTTAAAGCACATAGGAGGTTTTATTCTGAAAACATTCCCATGCAATCCACCTTTGCCAACCAGAACACCCAGATCTATATGCACAAAAAATGTATTTATATTATGTTTATTAAAAAAGACCCATTCCAACTGTTATTTATAAATGGGTCGATTCAAGTTATGTATCGCTTCAAACTAGCTTCCACCCGTACCAAAGGATTATTATTATTTTGACCTGTTATGCAACCAGTCTATTTCACAGATAAATTTCACGTGCATAAATAAATTTTCCTTCATACCGCGTAGTTTTTCAAACAAAACTGCAGTTTCGGCTTTAGCGGGTGTTTTATCTTTCCGGTCAGTCACAAGCTCAATCCCAACCATCAACCCTCTCCCCCTCACATCTCCAATTACTGAACAACATTAACATCTGTAAGAAATAATGATAATGTGAAGTCACTTCAATAACTTTAAGTTCATGAGGAAAGTTATTACTGTCAAACTTTTGTTGAAGATTCTTCAATCGGCTGATTAGATGGGAACCAACATCAGCGCAATGTTTTTGACGGTTTTCTTTATCAAGAACTTTGAGCACAGCAAGTCCACCGGCCGAACATACAGGGTTCCCTCCAAAAGTGTTGAATTGTATTTTTTGAGCCATTACTTGTGCTATTTCGGGCGTTGTAACCACAGCTCCTAAGGGTAAACCATTTCCAATTCCCTGAAATAATCAATCAAAACATGTTACTTAGATAAACCCATATATTTTCAATGCATACAACCTTCTAAATCGTTTTATTAAAACAAATCTAGAAACTTATTGTAATAATACAAGTTTTGTTAATTATTTAAAGAAAAACTAAAAAAATTGCAGGTGAGCCTAACACGAATGATGAAAGGCAGTGAAGGAATGACGAGAAGTTACCTTAGCCATAGTGACGATATCAGGAATCACATCTTGGTTTTGAAAACCCCAGTAATGGCTTCCTGTGCGGCCAAATCCCGTTTGAACTTCATCAGCAATGCAAACACCACCCGCTTTACGTACCATTTCATATACCAATTTCAAGTATCCAGGGGCCAATTCAACCGCTCCCCCAACTCCCTAAACTTCAATCAAGATTCCAACTTGAAAAAAATCTACAAAGTTTTAAAATGATATTAAAAAAGAAGCAAATTTAACACAAACCTGAATGGTTTCAGAAATAAAACCAGCAACTCTTCCGGATGTACCATGATCAATGTGATCTTGTACATCTTGAGCATATAGACTAGCATCAGATCCGAACACTCCACGATAAGGATTCGGGTTAACAACATGATGAATTTCACCCTTCAATATTTCACAGAAAATATATGGTAAACTAATAGAGCCATACAGAACCTTTGTGTTGTATGATTGCAAGGCTAGCTACTTTGTTAAGATAAGCCTGTAACTAGAGATTGCATTTTCTGTGACGGGTTAAATAGATAAAATGTAAGAATCAGCTAAACTGGAAATGAGTTGGAAAAGTCAAAAGTAACCCAAGGTGTTATCAAATGCATGAAACCACCTAAATGATTTTACTGAAAAACGTTATAATAATATAGTTTCCGTGGATCATGTCTTGTGCATTAGAATTTTTATACAATCGTAAAAGGAAAGGACAATAACATATTTGTAGGTCATCCGACATACACTCACATACTCCATATATACTTGTTTTGACCCGAACCTATTTAACTGTTACCCACAATCCACCCAACCCCACCCCTTTTCACTTGTACCTGTAAAATTTAGCTAAAAGAACATTTTTTTTCAAGATTTATTGAGTATAGATACCTGTGGTATTGGGTATTTCCATGTGTTCAACGCTGTCAATCCAATTGTTCCTGCACTTCCACCATGGTATGCATTTCTCAAGGCAATCATCCCGAGATTGCCACTGTACAGTCGTGCCATCAGCATTGCCAGCTCATTTGCTTCAGTTCCAGAATTAACAAAATACACCACCTGTTATATCGTATATTATCATCAAACTGATATTTTACAAAAAAAAAGATTCTTGTAATTATATCAACATTATTCTACATTAAAGAACATCACAGATGAAACAAAGTTTGACATGTGACTCACAGGATATGACTGCTTTTGACTTTAAATTTAGTATTTTTCTAATATCTTTTATGAAAAGTTGGCAATTGCATTGAAGACACGAGTAGTACCAATGGGCATAGCATTGTTAAAAAGTAAAGCGGTTAGAATTTGAAGAATTTTATTTAAGAGGAAGTAGGTGTGACATTAAAAGTCCGAAAAAGATTATAAGAAATGAGGGGTACATGCTACATAGGAGTCATCCAAATCAAACTTTATAATTATTTTCTTTTTTCTTCTGAAGACCTTTGACCAAACTGGTCCACATGATCCAAGTAAGCTTTAGGCTTTCCAGCCAGCGCAAGCACGGCCTCAAAGAGTTGATAACACCTGTTGGGATTCGGACCCAAGACTTATAGGCGGTTAAAGGCCGGGTCTGGTAACGGATCAAATGGATTTGGGTGAAAACAGAGATTTTGGAAGATGTCAGGTGGGGTTAGGTTGATCCAATAGACTTTTTGAACATAATTTTTTTTGAAAGTTTACCAACAGTTACCACCTCAAAAAATTATGTTCTTTGAATAAAATCAGTTAGGAAGTATTATGCACCTCGGACGAATTTCAACCTGTTTCACCCATTTTCATTTTAGCTATTTCCCCCCTAAATTTACCCCCTTACAATATTTGAACCATTGAATAAAACCATAACCCGAATCAACTGAATCATAAACAACCAGGTCGAATTGCCACTTCTAACGAAAGTTGATGCTTCGCGAAGCACCAAGTAGTACTGAATTCCCATTATGCCAATCCCTATGAGTTAAATATGTAACCAAACCTAAGGAAACCAGAAAACGTGTGTACTATAAATAAAGAAACAACCTTTAGATTTCCAGGCATTTTTGCTGCTAATCCCTCAGCAAAATCAGCAATTGCATGATGCAAATATATAGTTGTAGCATGCTGAAGAAGCTTGTTTTGTTCCTCAATAGCCCTCAATATCTCAGGATGACAATGACCACAAGAAACAGTAACTATCCCAGCAAATGAATCAAGATATCGCCTCCCGGTTTCATCAAACAAATATTGCATCTTCCCTTCAACTATATTAAGCTGCAATCAAAATTCATAAACAATATCATCACTACACTAACAACAAATCATCACTCTTTCAGTTTCAAAAACACAATTTATTAAAACTCACCTTCAATTAACATAATTAACCTCTTGTATCAAAACACTACAGATTCCTAGATTAATTCTTTCAACTAATTACACACATTATTGTTTCTAATCAACGTCATAAACTGTCAAAATCCCACATCAACCATTCTATCAGTCAAATTTAGGCAAAAATATTGCAAAATTCTTGATCTTCTTTTTGATTTGATGCATACATATACTGATATATATACCTGCATATCTGTCAAAATCCCAAATCAACCACTCTCTCAGTCAAAATCAGGCAAATATATAGAAATTCTTGATCTTAAAAAAAAGATTGATTTGAAGCATACATAAACTGATATATATACATGCATAACTGTCAAAATCCCACATCAACAATTCTATCAGTCAAATTTAGGCAAAATATCGCAAATTCTTGATCTTTTTGACAAAAAGATTGATTTGATGCATACATATACTGATATATACACATGCATATAGTGGTGGAGATGATTATATTACAGGCTTCTGGTAGTAATGGAAGAGAGAAGGGCCAAGGTACTTCTTTCGTTTTTCAAACACTTGATCGGCCGATGGGCCTTTGTACGGCACCGGTTGGTAATCGAACGGAGGGAGCTCCGGCGCCGGCGACGACGAAAAAGGCTGCCGGAGGGAAGAAAGATTAGAAACCCATCTGGGATTAGTGAAGCAATCGAGGTTTTTTCTGTTCTTGGTGATGGTTCTGTGAATCGCCATTGTTTTGTGGCGAATTTGTGAGGGTTTAGAGGTGAAGATGAGAAAAGTGGGATGTAAAGGGGGTGGCGTTATGTAATCAAAGTTGATTAATAGTTTAATGTGATCTTTATGGCAATTTGTGGGTGAGTGATGTGGAATGAGTTTGGAATAAAGATTCTCTTTATCCATTGAATCACCTGATATGCGTGTTGTATAAAAAATAAAATTTAAAATTTAATAATCCAAACTATTAATCTTAACTAATAATTTGATTATTATCGATTCGAATTTTTGATTTTGTTAATAATAATAATCTTAATCTAACTGTTTGTTATCTCCTTTAGTTCTTTATGACGTATCAGGTGACTTTAGTAGCGATGTGTCATGTTATTACATAATTAATATAAAATATACATGTGTATCACTTAAAGTTTGCGTCTCTTTGTGTGGATCCAAGTAACTCAACCATCGACAAAAATGTTACGTTGAATAACTTCATAAATTGATATTTTATAAAAAAATTGAGTAATATAGTCATATTTTTAATTAAAACTATGTTATGGAACCATTCACGAGCCATGTCAAGTGATATGTCATAAAATCTAACGGAGTTAACGAACAATTAAAATGAGACTGTTACTATTAACATAATTGAAAGTTAAGATTAATACTGGTCAATTTGTTAGTTGAGATTAATATCGGTCAATAATCAATAGTTTTTTTTATTAAAATCCAATTTTCCTATAAAAAATGGGTAGTTCAGCCCCATTGATCGGTCAATGACAGGTTGCCTCGTATTCAGGACATCTTTAGCGATGTGCGCTTGCCGAAAATGAAACACGTTGGACTCACGTCGAACATGAGTAGGAATGTAACTTGTCGGCTTCACTAGCATTACATTCATCTTTCTACCACTTGCGCTAAGTTATGTTACGTAACCTCTAAAATTGTAAGTGAGATAGATGACATGTAAATGGAAGTGAATAGAAACTCGTGGGTGATATCTATACTTTGTGATAGGTGGAAAAATCTACAAGGTTCGGTTACGACGACTTTTACATTAATATTCATCTCATGGAGAATAGACGTCGAAATGCTATAAACATAGGTACGTCGAAATGGTAAATCTGGAATTTTATAAAACATAATATTTTAAAGGATCGTAAAAGATTAACAAAAGAACTTTAATAAAAAACATTAAAGCAGATTTGGCGTCTTCTTCAATGATTTGTAAATCATCACGCATAACTCCATTTTGATGATTTTACACATTAACATTGATAAAAAAAACACATCGCAATGATATACCCCTAATTTTATAAAACATCATTTTAAACATTATAATAAAACAAAAGAAAACCAAGAGAATTATGAATGGGCCAAGTGTCAAGTTTTGATTGGTGGAATAAAAAATAAATAAATAAAAGAAAACAAATAAGGTATAATTTTTTTTAACAGCAAAAGATTTTATTATCACCAGGAAAATAACTCACAATCTAACAAGATGTTAAAAGGTCAGATTACAATCACCCATACATCTGATTCTAATACGTGGAGTTTCCACCTGTTTCATTCAACTCCTTAGAATTTGAGCGGTTTTTAATCCATAAGAAACTTAATCCTTACAAATAAGGTATAAATGATAAGCTTATTATCCCTACAAATAAGGTATAAATGATAAGTGTATTTAAAGTTAGAGGATACATATAGTAACTGTTGGAAAAAATGAATGGAAATTATGTTTTTCCATTATGAATATAATTGTAAGCATGATGGTTGATTAAAACATTGAATGTAAAATTTCATGTTGTCCCACATTGGTGGGATAAAAAGAATGAGAGTAGTTTATAAGTGGGAGTGTAATGGAGATAATATCTCCTATACAAGTAGACACACCCAGTGACTGACAGGAGGGCCTGTAAGGGCCCGACGCGCACGCGCGCCCGCGCCCGGGGCCGGGGCGTGGGCGTGGGCGTTGGCGCTTGGTCGCATTGTGGCGGTTTGATGGCGGCACTTGGCACTTCGCACGCTCGCATCGCCGCGAGCCGCTTGAGAGCCGGTTTAGTATTTTTGAACTCCAAAGATTATAACTGTTCGTATGTGCCATGTGCCAAGGTCACTTCGTATTCATGGATGATTAATAAGTCTTTAATGCTATCAGACTCCTTTTTGTCCATGTGCTAGCAGACTCTTGAGGTTCCATGTGCCAAGGGTCCATGTGCTAGCAGACTCTTGAGGTTCCATGTGCTAGCTTAGGTGACTCTTGAGGTTGCATGTGCCAAGGTTAAAACCTGAGTAAAGAGTTCACAATGTTACATACGAAAAACTGAGAAACACACAAAAAAACTCTCTCATCGTCTTGTAATCAGCTGCATGAGTTGCAGTAATCCTTCTGCTTCATCGCAATCTTTCCCATCCTTAGCAGAACTCCACGTCGTTGTTTCAGGTATTTCTTCGGGTGCTAGGCTAGTCCCGGCAGTACACACTGCTTCGGCTGTTGTACCCTGGGAGACAGACGGGTTCACCTGGGTGGCCTGAAATCTGTTTTAAGGGACCGCTGTTGAACAGCAACCCTCAGCCACATCTTTAATTTTAGTTGTTTTGTTCATTTACAGATTCGTTTCGAGTGATTCTATATGTTTTTGTTCAACTGATTTTATATGTTGCTTGGCTAAGATTGATGAATTGTACAATCATTGTTGATGTTATTTTGATCGCGTCATGATTTCTTAATTCTTTACATATTGTTGTACAATCATTTTCATAATTCTATATATAATATATAAACGGGTTCCTACAAACTTAAAACAGAAATTTTAAAACCTGTTTTATGCTATATTGATTTGTATAACTATATTCAAACTTTGTGTAAGTTTGAATTTAATCTGTCTCCATATTTTGGTGTTATTATAAATCGTGTTTTAAAATTTTACGTTTACCAAACTTTGTGATCAAAAGTTAGGAAATTGATCATTGGTGATGAGTTCACTAAATTGATTATTTGTTAATCAATAACTGATTCCTTTTAATCGTTGTTTCAGAAATGTCTACTGAAGCTGAACAGACGAACTCCACCACAGGACCTATGACCTCCTCTACTATGGGACCATTGGTTGGTACCCAGGTTACGCACGCTGTGGCTAACCATGCTGAGAGGCCTGAGAAGTTTTCCGGTTTGAACTTCAAGAGATGGCAACAAAAAATGTTGTTCTATCTCACTACTTTGAGCCTTGCAAGGTTCTTGACTGAGTCCCCACCTATTCCTGAAGGAGAATCTGATGCTCAGACACTGATTGCTGTCCAAGCTTGGCAGCATTCAGAATACTTGTGCCGTAACTATGTGTTAAATGGACTGGCTGATTCGTTGTATAACGTCTACTGCAAGATAACAACTGCTAAAGAGCTTTGGGAATCTTTAGAGCGCAAGTATAAAACAGAGGATGCTGGTACAAAAAAGTTTGTGGTGGGAAAGTTCTTGGATTACAAAATGGTTGATTCGAAGACTTTAATGTCTCAAGTTCAAGAGCTGCAGATTATCATCAGTGATCTCCTTTCTGAAGGAATGACTCTTGGTGAGACATTCCAAGTGGCTGCTATGATCGAGAAGTTGCCTCCAAGTTGGACCGACTTCAAAAATTATCTTAAGCATAAGCGAAA
Organism: Flaveria linearis; assembly: GCA_024085815.1. NCBI lineage: Eukaryota > Viridiplantae > Streptophyta > Magnoliopsida > Asterales > Asteraceae > Flaveria > Flaveria linearis. Next base: position 65,302,127 of record CM044006.1, read on the forward strand.
GGAAATGACTATGGAGGATTTGGTGGTCCGTCTTCGAATTGAGGAAGACAATAGACTGGCTCAAAAAGGAAGTCACGTGGATGTGGGTGCCAAAGCCAATTTGGTGGAACATAGGCAATCTTCATCTAAAGGAAACAAGTTCGATAAAGGTAACAAAGGGTTTAAAGGCAAAGGAAAAGTGGATCTTGGGCCTAAAAAGGGTGGTGTGAAGAAAAAGTTTAGCATTTTTAAAGGTAAATGCTATAATTGTGGTGAAAGTGGTCATCGTGCTGATCAGTGCAAAGGCCCGAAAAAGGCCAAAGCACACATGATGGAGGATGATATTCCTATGGTAGCTATGATCACTGATCTCACGGCTATGTCAGAAGACGTAGCTTCAGAGGTTAATGTTGTGGCAAACAAGCCACAAGCTTGGTGGGTTGACACTGGAGCAACCCGACATGTTAGCCCAGTGAAGCATATCTTTAGAAATTTTAAAGAATTGTCGGGTGATGAAAAGCTATATATGGGAAACGCTGCTACAGCAGACATCAAAGGGGAAGGTGAAGTGGTCCTCAAGTGGACCTCGGGCAAGGAGCTCACTTTGAAGAATGTTTTATATGTTCCTGATCTGCGCAAGAGTCTTGTGTCAGGATGGCTTCTCAACAAATTTGGTTTTCGTTTAGTGTTTGAGAGTGATAAGTTTATTTTGAGTAAACGTGGTATGTTTGTTGGTAAGGACTATGCCCAAAATGGTATGTTCAAACTCAATGTAATGGCTATTAATAAGAATAGTAATGAGAATGCATCTACTTCTGCTTACATGATTGAGTCTTTTGATGTGTGGCATGGTCGTTTGGGTCACGTAAATTATAATTCGATGCGTCGTTTAATTAATTTAGATTTCATACCAAAATTTTCAATTGATTCAAATTCTAAATGTGAAACATGCGTTGAGGCCAAACAGACAAGATCGTCATTCAAGACGGTTCTAAGAACAACTGAACCCCTTGATATGATTCACACTGATGTGTGTGACTTAAAAGCAATTCCCACTCGAGGTGGTAACAAATACTTCATCACTTTCATTGATGATAGTACAAGATATTGTTATGTTTACTTACTTAAAAGTAAGGATGAAGCAATTGACAAGTTTATCTTGTACAAAGCCGAGGTTGAGAATCAGCTCAATCGGAAAATCAAAGTTGTAAGGAGCGACAGAGGTGGTGAATATGTTTCACCGTTTGTAGATATTTGTGGAAAAAATGGAATAATCCATGAACTCACGGCTCCTTATTCCCCACAATCAAATGGTATGGCGGAACGAAAGAACCGCACATTAAAAGAAATGATGAATGCTATGTTAATAAGCTCTGGGGTGAGTCAGGACATGTGGGGGGAAGCCATATTATCGACTAATTATGTCCTGAACATGATACCCTTAAAGAACAAAGATATAACACCATATGAGTTATGGACAAAGATGAAACCTTCATATAAATACATACGAGTGTGGGGGTGTCTAGCAAAAGTGGTCGTGACACCACCAAAGCGCTTACAAATAGGACCTAAAACTGTGGATTGTGTATTCATAGGTTATACACGTTCTGGTGGGGCACTTCGGTTTTTGGTGCACGATTCAAAGAATCCTGGAGTATGCAAGGATACTATCATAGAGGCAAAGAATGCTTCATGGTTTGAACATGTGTTTCCTTGCTTGCGAAAAGAACAAGCTGGTCCCTCAAAACCAGGTGATGAGTTCATTCAAGAGAACCAGGCTGCTCCCCACAATGACTTTGAAATAGATGAATCTCAAGAACAATCTGGAAATGAGGAGGTTGAAATAAGAAGAAGCAAAAGGCAAAGGACTGAGAAATCCTTTGGACCTGATTTTCTTACTTATATGGTTGAGAGTGAACCTCAAACCTACCAAGCTGCGGTCACTTCTTCAGAAGGACCTCAATGGAAAGAAGCCATCAAAGGTGAAATTGAATCTATCTTACAGAATCATACCTGGGAGCTAGTAGATCTTCCTCCTGGGTGCAAACCACTTGGATATCGTTGGATATTCAAAAGAAAGTTTAAATCAGATGGCTCCATTGACAAGTATAAGGCAAGGTTGGTGATCAAAGGGTATAGACAAAAGGAGGGTCTAGATTATTTTGACACCTACTCGCCCGTGACACGAATAACCTCAATAAGGTTGGTGATTGCGATTGCTGCTTTGAGAAATTTAAAGGTGCATCAGATGGATGTAAAAACCGCATTTCTAAATGGTGATTTAGAAGAAGAGATTTATATGGAGCAACCAGAAGGGTTCTCCGCTCCTGGCCAGGAGGGAAAAGTTTGCAAACTCGTGAAATCTCTTTATGGGTTGAAACAAGCTCCGAAGCAGTGGCACCAAAAGTTTGATCAGGTGATGCTTGAACATGGGTTCAGGATCAATGAGTGTGATAAATGTGTCTACGTGAAAGACACATCCCGAGGCTATGTTATTTTGTGTCTATATGTGGATGACATGCTTATCATCGGCAGTGATGATAACATGGTAAAGTCAACGAAGGATATGTTGAAAACAAGATTTGATATGAAAGACATGGGTATAGCAGATGTGATCCTTGGAGTTAAGATCATAAGGACCCAAAATGGTTTGGTCCTAAGTCAATCTCATTATGTTGATAAGATCCTTGAGAAGTTCTGTGCAGAAGACACAGGTGTCTCCTTAACTCCGATCGATACCAGTCACCGTCTATCAAAGAATAGAGGTGAAGGGGTCAATCAGTTGGAATACTCAAGGGTCATTGGAAGTTTAATGTATCTAATGACATGTACAAGACCAGACTTAGCTTATGCTGTGAGCAGACTAAGCAGATACACAAGTAATCCAAACTCTGAACATTGGAAGAGCATGACAAGATTACTAAGGTACTTGAGATACACGAGAAATTATGGTCTACATTATGGCCGTGATCCAGCTGTCATGGAAGGATACAGTGATGCCAACTGGATATCTGACATTAAAGATTCCAAATCCACAAGTGGATATGTATTCACTCTTGGTGGAGCCGCAATATCTTGGAAATCATCCAAACAGACTGTCATAGCTAGGTCCACCATGGAATCAGAGTTTATTGCATTGGACAAAGCTGGAGAAGAGGCAGAGTGGCTGCGTCAGTTCCTAGAATATATTCCGGGATGGCCTAAGCCGGTAACGGCTGTGTGCATATACTGTGATTGCCAATCGGCAATTGGAAGAGCTCAAAGTGTGATGTACAATGGGAAGTCAAGGCATATACGACGCAGACATAACACGATACGACAACTGCTCTCGACTGGGGTTATCACAATTGACTATGTGAAGTCAAAGGATAACATTGCGGATCCGTTAACAAAAGGGTTAAATAAAGAGGCAGTGCATAAGTCGTCAAGAGGAATGGGACTAAAGCCCTTGGGGTAATTTGTTCGAAGGAAACCTAACCTAGAAGACTGGAGATCCCATGACCTAGGTTCAATAGGACAACCTAATTGAACAAATTATGGTCACTGTGGGGGAAAGCCCAAAACACAAAGGGAGCAGCATGCTTCCGAGACCATTCCTATGTCAAAACAGTGACAAAGAAGGCTAAGCCAATGGCTTTTAATGATTTATGACAAAATCACCTATGTGAAGAGAGAAGTGGGGTCGCTTCAAATGGAATTATGGGGTGCGTAATTCCTAGAGCTCTCACAGAACCAGGCAAGTGTCCATGACCATAACGGACACACCAATGAGGGTCTAGCCAGACTAAGGAGAGAATTGTGTGAAGGTGTAATAACGTCTACACACAGAGGGACTGGTTCAAAGACATCGCGTCTACCAGTCGCTAGGAGGCTAAGTGCACTTCACAACGGAAAGTTCAAAGGGAACACCTACTTATCCGGCAATACTTGACTGTTGAAGTTATATCGAGAAACCATGATGAGGAGTAATTTCCATTCATGTGGGGGATTGTTGGAAAAAATGAATAGAAATTATGTTTTTCCATTATGAATATAATTGTAAGCATGATGGTTGATTAAAACATTGAATGTAAAATTTCATGTTGTCCCACATTGGTGGGATAAAAAGAATGAGAGTAGTTTATAAGTGGGAGTGTAATGGAGATAATATCTCCTATACAAGTAGACACACCCAGTGACTGACAGGAGGGCCTGTAAGGGCCCGACGCGCACGCGCGCCCGCGCCCGGGGCCGGGGCGTGGGCGTGGGCGTTGGCGCTTGGTCGCATTGTGGCGGTTTGATGGCGGCACTTGGCACTTCGCACGCTCGCATCGCCGCGAGCCGCTTGAGAGCCGGTTTAGTATTTTTGAACTCCAAAGATTATAACTGTTCGTATGTGCCATGTGCCAAGGTCACTTCGTATTCATGGATGATTAATAAGTCTTTAATGCTATCAGACTCCTTTTTGTCCATGTGCTAGCAGACTCTTGAGGTTCCATGTGCCAAGGGTCCATGTGCTAGCAGACTCTTGAGGTTCCATGTGCTAGCTTAGGTGACTCTTGAGGTTGCATGTGCCAAGGTTAAAACCTGAGTAAAGAGTTCACAATGTTACATACGAAAAACTGAGAAACACACAAAAACAACTCTCTCATCGTCTTGTAATCAGCTGCATGAGTTGCAGTAATCCTTCTGCTTCATCGCAATCTTTCCCATCCTTAGCAGAACTCCACGTCGTTGTTTCAGGTATTTCTTCGGGTGCTAGGCTAGTCCCGGCAGTACACACTGCTTCGGCTGTTGTACCCTGGGAGACAGACGGGTTCACCTGGGTGGCCTGAAATCTGTTTTAAGGGACCGCTGTTGAACAGCAACCCTCAGCCACATCTTTAATTTTAGTTGTTTTGTTCATTTACAGATTCGTTTCGAGTGATTCTATATGTTTTTGTTCAACTGATTTTATATGTTGCTTGGCTAAGATTGATGAATTGTACAATCATTGTTGATGTTATTTTGATCGCGTCATGATTTCTTAATTCTTTACATATTGTTGTACAATCATTTTCATAATTCTATATATAATATATAAACGGGTTCCTACAGTAACTTCATAAAAGTATAATATAAACTTACTAATAACATGCTTAATAAGCTTGTGTCATTATCATGTACTTAAACACTTCTAACACGCGCCTTTATATTATATATATTGTGTCGTGCAATGTGTACCGACCTTTACAAATATTATATGTAATGTTCATCAATATTTCAATGTTAAACTGATATGTGTGTATTGAATAATGTTAGGAACAATATTAAAAACAATAAAATTATATGTCATGTTCATCAATATTTCAATATTAAACTGATATGTGTGTACTGAATAATGTTAGGAACAATATTAAAAACAATAAAATGATCGTAAATCAAATCCCGACATATAGAAGTTTTTGATCGGGCAAAACGTGTCGCCTTGTGGCAAACTGTCATGTTTTCCTAGGGAAAATAAATTAACTATGAAATATTTAAATTATAAGATTCGTTTTGCTAAACGAAAATTGAGCGTGTTTAACTAGTAACATGACCGGTTAAACATGTTATTCAAATAATAAACATTTTGGTAGATTGAAAGTTTTTAGACACATGTTTAATCGTGTCAAGATCATGTTGACTCATTCATGAGATGAATTCATTTACCTTAAACTCAAACCCATTTAACTTTATGTCAAGTCATGTCGTGTTAGCAGGTAATGGCGGAGCAACCACCCCATTGGAGGAGGTAAGGGTGAAAGTAATTTTTTTTTTGAACGACCAACGAAAAATCTTTTATTCATAACTAGCAAGTTGCAAAAAGTACACCAAGTTTTACACCACATACATGAGGAGTGCCCCGAACATACTATTTCATGTACTTACAACACCAAACCTAACAAATCAAAATCTCTCCATCGGCCCCACGTGATATTCTCCATCTTCCCTCTACCTTTTACCCAAATAAAACTTCTTTCCTTTATGTTATCGACCACCAAACCCAACGGGAGTTGTACCCTTTCAAAGACTCTTTTATTTCTAACTTCCCATAACACCCAAATTGTAACAAAAATTATAGCTTGTATCACCTTCTTCCATTTGTTAGAACCATGAAAACCGGAGTGAACATCCACAAGGTCTCGAATTGAAAGTGGGCAAAATCTAGGTAATCTACACCATCGGGTCACTTCGCTCCACACTTCTTGAGCCCATTCACAAAACAATAAGATGTGATCTTCATTCTCCTCCGTCACTCCGCATATTGGGCACAAAGAGGATGGCACCATGATGTTTCTTCTCCGTAGAGCTACCATGGTCGGTAGCCGATGTAATTCTGCCCTCCATGCAAGGACGGAGAGCTTGCTTGGCACCCAATCATTCCACACCGTTGGACGAAACTCATCACTGCACCTGTATTGCCACATTCTATCTTTTATACTTGTAATGGAAAACTCCGTATTTCCCCCTATATTCCACGACCATTGGTCACTTGATTCTGAAAGTATTATGCTTCCAAGTACTGCCACTAAACCATCCAACTCAGTTTTTTCCTCAACCGAGCCTACCCTCCGTTTCCATTTGAAAATTGGTCTGTTGCTTGATCTATCAACCCGGTCCGACAACAAGACCAACTTGTGCCTTTCTAACCCAAACAGCAGTGGGAACCGGAGGTATAATGGGATATCACCCTCCCAGTTATCAATCCAAAACATTATTGATGATCCGTTGCCCGGTACAACTTTTATACTGCTCGAAATCCTTATGCCATCTCGCTCTAGAGCACCATTACTCCTTGTAATATTACTCCAAGGACCGGGTATAGATATCTTTGCTGGAATGACATTCCATGATCTTGATGAACCATGGATTGACCAAATAACCTTCTTCCATAACCCTACCTTTTCCGCTTTGAATCTCCACCACCACTTTGCTAACATGGCGACATTATTATCACGTAACGAACCCAACCCGAGCCCTCCATAATCTTTGGGTTTAATAACATGTTCCCATGCAACCCACTTGATCTTCGTAACCTCCTCATCCCCTCCCCAAAAAAATGACCGCCTGAGGTTCTCCAATTTGTCGATAACTTTCAAAGGTGCCCTGTAGAGTGAGAAATAATACACCGGGAGGGCATTTAGAACTGATTTTACTAGCACCATTCTCCCTCCCACCAATAAGGTTTTTGCCTTCCAATTAGCAAATTTAGCTCGAAAAGTATCGATAATAAGCTTCCAGTTCTTGACTAGATTCATATTGGCCCCCACTTGAAGCCCGAGATACTTGAATGGAAAAGATCCAACTTAACAACGAAGGAATGAAGTGACCTGTAATAATTCCTCGCTATCGACTCCAATCCCAAAAATGCTACTCTTGAGCAAGTTGATTTTCAGCCCCGAAGCAATATAGAAGCATCTTAAAATGCGGTTAAGGTTTTTGACATAATCGATCGACCACGAGCCCAAAAAAATCACGTCGTCAGTGAATAAGAAATGGGTCAGTTTCGGCCCATTCCCAGGGCAATTGATGCCATGATACAGACCGATGTTTGCTGCCTGATTTATCACCGATGTTAACGCCTGCATTGCTATTATGAAAAGGAACGGGGACAACGGGTCACCCTGTTTAAGACCCCTTTGAACCGGGAACTGTTGTGTGGGCGCACCATTTACTAATACAGAAAGATAACCTGTCGACACGATTGCTTCGATCCAACGTCTCCATTTCAAGGGAAAATTCATTTGTTGTAAGACCGAGTCCAAGAAACTCCAGCTTAACGTATCGTAAGCCTTCTCAATATCTACTTTAAAAAAGAATGCTTTGATCTTAGTCTTTCTTAACCATCCAAGTATCTCATTCAGGATTAAAGGGCCATCCATAATACTCCTATTTGCAATAAAGGCAGTCTGCTCCGGTGAAATAAGATCGTCTATTTTCTCTTTTAGTCTCCTCATAAGTACTTTAGAGATTAACTTATTGATGCACCCGATTAGCGAGATTGGTCGAAAATTAGCCAAGTCGACCGGATCCGCCACTTTTGGAATTAGCGTTATAAATGAAGCCATGCATGAAGCAAAAATCGAACACGTGGAGTGGAAATGATGAAATAAATCAACAAAATCTTCTTCCAAGCACTCCCAACATTTCTTTATGAAATAGAAGTTAAAGCCGTCCGGCCCTGAGGCCTTGTCACTGCAACAATCCTTTAAAGCCATTTTGATTTCCAAACTAGCAAAAGGTTTTATCAACTCCTGCTCATACCCTTCTTCGATTCGAGGAATATTGTAGCAAGTTATGGTTGGTCTATGACACATTGGCTCTCGGTATCTCTCCTCGAAATATTGGAGCACCATCTCTTTGATTGCCACCGGGGAAGATACCCACGCACCATCAACCATGAACCCATTTATTCTATTATTTCGAATGTTACTTTTGATGGTTGAATGAAAATAGGCAGTGTTCTCGTCTCCCTCCACAGCCCACCGCTCCCTCGATTTTTGTCGCAAGTCCCTGATTTGACCCTCCTCGTACACTATTAGAAAGTCTTGAACTTGGGCTCTTCTTTCCACCAATTGTTGGGTTACTTGGCCATCATCCATCTTCTTGTTCAGTTCCGAAAGCTCCAGTTTCATCTCATTAATAGTTCCAAACTTTGATCTATTATCTTGCTCAATCCATCGTTTTATTCCTTTTTTAAGGAACTTCAGCTTTGCAGCCAACTTTTTATCATCATCCCCATAAAAGGTAAAACATTACATAAGGACACTACATAATCCTTAAAACCCCTTCTCCCAAACCATGAATTATAAAATTTAAATGGAATGGGTCCAAAATCATTTTGGACAATTGATAGCACAATCGGACGATGATCAGAGTGATTAGGCGATAATGCAACGACCGATGCCGTGGGCCACAGATCCGCGAAAGCATTACAGACCAGGAACCGATCTAATTTACTTTGTTTTCGCCTATGGTTTCCAACGTACGTGTACTTAGCCCCGCCCATTGGATATTCGACAAGATTTCCATCATCAATAAATCTATTAAACTTTTCCGCTTGTGAAGCAATGAACTCAGAATTGAATCTTTCACTCTGTTCCCGAACCTCATTGAAATCCCCACAGAAAACCCATAATCCGGGCATAGACATCTTTGTGTCCAGCAGCACCTTCCATAATTCCCTACGAGCTGCTGGATCGTTAGGAGCATACACATTCACCATATTCATCAGAGCCGCAGTAAGTTTTAAATTTCCTGAGATAATCAAAAAATGAGGGTTCTTGATAACCCCTGTTTTAAGAAACGTCCTCGGGTTCATAGACACCAAAGTCCATTTGACCGATCATCAACTGTACTGATTCGAACTCAAAACTTGATTTTCCCCAAAACTGGCTCACCGTATAAAGAGGGCTTTTATCAACCTTTGTTTCTTGAATAGCTACAAAATGAATACCATAGCTAGTTTTGATTCCTCTCACCCATTTGGCTTTGCACGGGCTGCCAACCCCTCTAACATTTAAAGACAAGATATTCATTGATCTGATGTAATGATCCCTTACCCAATAATAGCCGCTCTGACATGATCCTTATAGCCCGCTATTTGAAAACCTGTCGCCACTCCTACACGCACGGTTTCATTCGTTTCTTCGTACAGGGGGTTAGTTACCTCATCGCCCCCTTCTTGAGGCTCCTGGTCTTGACGATCCTCTTGGACCAGTGGGTTCATCGCCACATTCACTACAGACTCAACAGCAGCCCTAGTTGATTGAGCGGATAATGAGTTATTTAGATCAGGTAACTTACTAGGCTGAGGAGGCGAAGACACAACAGGTGGATCCGGCCCAGTGGATCTGGCCCAGGTGCTGAAAATGGGCTGTGTATACTTGGGCTACGAGACAATCTGGGCCGTTTCCTTGAAAGTTTATGGGCTTGTTGGCCCTCCCAACCACCAGAGCCCATATTGAAAGTTACTGGAATGTGAGTGGGACATTGGTCCCCAGTTCCCGATTTTTGCGGCTGTACATTGGAACTTCCACCATGCATAGCTCCCGCCCCATGCAACTGGACGTTTGAACTTCCCACCGGCTGTACATTGGAACTTCCACCATGCATAGCACCCGCCCCATGCAACTGGACGTTTGAACTTCCCACCGGAGATGGGGTTTCTTCCGGTGAAGCTTGATTGATTTTTCTCTGGCCAAAGGATGTTTTATCCTCCAATGTATTTTTACAAAAGTCCGGGATCCATTCTTTATCGCACTCTGAGATCCATACCTCAAAGCTTTCCGATCTCCATTTAACAGTTATCTTCTCATTTATGCGCTTTCCAGATGATGTTAACACCTTACATCTCCCCACCGAATTATCCGACCTGTTCTAGGAGAATTCTGATTGTAACACACGACCCCCAGATGCCTGGGCTATCTTCTGGTAAACCACACTTTCACGGAGTATAATGGGAACACCATGGATTCGAATGTTTGCAATCCTTTCTTGTGGTACAACTTGTCCAGACCATTCAATCGCTACAGCAAATACTCCCTCCCACATTTCATGTTTTGTATCTAAGAACTCCCTTACATGTTTCTTATCTTTAAGAGTAATCAACACTGTAAGCCCCCCAACATATGCAATAGCAACGGTCGGGTAGCCAACCTAAGTCAACACCGATTTCACGTCATGCAGCTTCTCAATATCTATTGCAGACGCTAATATTGATCGCCGCATGCAATACTTCGAAAACAACGATGGATCATCGTCCAACTCCAACTTGCACTCTTCCTGGTCCTGTTGTCTTGGATTGACCCCCACCATCACTTCTTTATACGTTCTCCCTTTGAATGGTGGATGTCTGTAGGACGCTTGAGCCTTTGTTGATTCCATGGGTTCTTAAGCAGCTTCCTTTCGGCTTTCTTTTAAAGGATTAGGGGAGTAATTGATCAGATAATGATTTCTATCAAATCTGGCTAAGTTTACTGAAAGTTTAGCTCCATCCCACTTAACGTTGTTAAGTTCTTCCTCCATAGTATACGGTTCCCGAACATTTTTAAACTTCACAAATCCAAAACAAGACCTCTGCTTGTCTTTTTTCTTGCCATAAAGGAATCCACCAGCTCCCCAAATTTCTCAAACATTCTCCACAATTTGGTTGATGTCGTTCCTTCCGGGATGTTTGAAACAAAAAATGTTGTTACGGATGGATGATCAGAAAAATGTCAATGGTTTGAGTTCTTTTTCCTGTAAGCTACCTTCTGCCAGCCTTCATCTTCCTGGTTCTCACCGGCGACGCTCTGATCGTTGACTCTTCGGCTCCCACTCTTGCGCTCCATTCAAATGTTACTCTATAAATTAATAACGAAAGTAAATTGTTTTAAGCGGGCGAACTCTACATGTGTTAAAAAAACACTACCGGACCAAAAATTTATATTATAGGACTGAAAATTAACACTAGTGATGAAAAACCAGCCCTCACTAAGCTTCGCCCCTGATGGTAAGTTATCAGTTCTGGACCGGGTCTTGACCCGGTTCGAGTTGTCGTTGCTTCAACTCCGAGAGTGAAGAATCATATGTAGATGTTGGAAGTGAGCGAGCGGGACTCCCTGCCCCTCTGTTAGTCGAGGATGATACAGGTGACATAAATATATGTGTATATTGACCATAGTTTATCACTCATCCCAGAAATCCCCAGGTACGCATAACTGGTCTCGCAATGAGATTTATACGATATGCTTGCCTTAGCCCGAAGGCCTTTTGCAAGGAAATCCAGAATACAGGTGTCTATGTGTCACACAAATGGGTAATGTTTGATCATTCAGTAATGTAATGTTAGCATGCCAGGAGAATGTTCGTACAATAGTTGCAATCATGTAAGAGTATCTGTGCAATACTAGTTTTGTGTCTAAAGCTATAGTCTAGATGCAAATGCAATCCTAGTTCTCTATAACCGGTGGCTCTGATACCAATCTGTCACACCCTCAATTTCCACAAACGGGGTTTTACCGTTAGGCGTGTGACATACCAGGATCTCAGACACGGTCATATCCAACGACACTATATGAGTTTAAAAATAAACGTTTGACTTAAATCAGGGTAAACAATAAATAAGTTAAACATCAGTGCGGAAGCGAATAAACAAAATGTAAACAATACATAAAGTCTGAAAATGCTATATCAAAACAATATTTAATGCAAGATAATGAATCTGTTGAATGCATGTCCTGAGTGCGTTCCTTAATCGTGCGTTCCTTAATCGTGCATCATGAGCTTAAGCGTTCCTGTGACCTGAGAAAACATGCTAAAGTGTGTCAACATAAAGTTGGTGAGTTCACAGGTTTTATCCCAAATAAAAATGTTTGTAACTGTTCGACTGTCTGCAACTGTTCGACTGTTTGTAACTGTTCGACTGTTTGTAACTGTTTGACTGTTCGAATGGTATAGTAATTAAAGCATATCGATAGGTAGCTAGCCTATAATCATGTTACTTAGCGTTTCGAACCGAAGCTGACTGTTTGCGTGTCCTATATGTTTGTTGTTTCCCCGTCACGTCTCGCAAGACAGTGACAAATGTTAGGTCAATAATGCACCCGTTTGACCTCCAATCAAGCTAGCGCGACTAGCCCGGGCGGGGTTTGTCAGGCCTAGTAGTACTACTCAGTATTACCTCGCTACACATTATTAACGGTTCGAGAGTGTCAGGACTGTTTGTATGTTTGCACTAACGTAACAGGCGATATCAATAATACTAAAACCATTCATAAAATATGTTTGCATGTTTTCTCCCCCAAAAGGAAAGAAAGTAAAAGGGGGCCGTGAAACTCACCTTGAACTGATGTAATGAAATGAACAATGACTTCAAAGAATGATGGCAATGCACGATCAAACAAGATCAACACCTATTATTAATCGTAATTAAGTTTTTAAAATGTGTTCAACGCGACTACATACATTTGGTCAGATTCGGGTCGGTTCGATTTGACGCGCAACACGCACACAAATAGATATATCTATATGTTATAAGATTTAAGTTTAATAATACGATTAACGTTAAATCGAGGATTAGGATTTCATTTGATATTTGGGGGTTTTAATATCTAATTTAAATAAAATGATATAAACGGTTATGTTGTGATCCCATGAAAGTGAAATATACTATTTGATCATTTTAATTTAGAGAAATAAAAAAGGAAACATTAAAGTTTAAATACAAGTTTTAAATAACCTTTATATATATATATATATATATATATATATATATTAATATTCATGCTTTAAACAATAATATATAGATAATGTTTGGCCCTAAATAATAATTTAGTGATTTATCCCCTTATTTAAAGTCTATTTTTATAAAAATGGCTATTTATAATATTTATAAATAATATTTTATAAATATTATTAAGGTGTTTTTAATAAAAAAATTTATAGAAATTAACTAGGTAACCTTTTAATAAACAAAGTTTATAAAAGTTGTTTTTATAGTTTTTAAGAATTTTTGTATATTTTTAAAAGCTTAAAAAGGCATTTAAAAAATAAATGTGGGTGCACGGGTTCGAACCCGTGACCCCAAGGATAGCAAGTGAACCGGGAACCAGTGAACCAAGGCATACAGCCGCGATGGTTCTTGGTTCCCAAATCTTTTAAACATAGTTAACCAAATTCCCCAAATTGCTATGAACCCTAACTCGAATCGAAGCCAAATTGAACATCAAATTGTTGTTGTTAATCGAATTAAGGTTAGGGCTATGATTCCTTATGTAAAACCGAATGTATGGGTGTAATCAATTACCTGTTTTGAAGTTCAATTGATGATGAACAGGTAAGGGAACAAGTCGCGGCCAACCCAATTTCTTTCGATGTGCAAAAGCAGATAATAATCCAATTAATTGGGCAGAAAGCTTCTAGTACACTCCGAGATCAAAAGCCCTCATTCAATTTTGGTTTATGATGCCACTAAGACTACTGTCGACTATGTTGCAGGTTCGCGACAGAGGTTAGATTGAATGTGATGTGTTTGTATGTTTTCAGATCAAACGAACTCAAAGGAAGTTTATATAGGATTAAACATTCGTTAGTGCAGAGTTAATTTAATCGTTAATGGGTGTAATGCGCGATAATGGTTGAGCTTTCGGCCGAAAGTAGGTTCAGTGGGTTGATCACATTATCGTCTTCAATTATTCAAATTTCAGTGGCCCACGAGTTCGAATCATGCATTAGAATGTGTCGGGATGGTTTGATTTGATTAAAATCGACTAAATGTGGGTATTTGGCTTCGCCGGAGGCTCGCCGGAGATGGTAGCCGGCGGTGACAGGGTCGACGGTGGGGGTTTGGGTTGATTTTAAAATAATTACACGAATGGTCCCTGTGGTTTACTATGTTTAACATTTGAGATTTAAAGTTTTGTTTTAGTTTTATTTAATTTACAGATGGAGTTTAAAAGTTATTATTTTATGATCAAAAAGTTATTATTTACTACTTTATTTTCTCATTAATATTATTATCATTGATTTTGATATTATTTTTATTATCAATATTATTATTATTATATTAATAAAAAGTAATATAAAATCACATAAATAAATCACGAATTTTTCCGGGTTGTCACATCATCCCCCTGTTAGAGGAATTTTCGTCCCGAAAATTAAGATGTACTGGCAACATCCTTGAACCAGCTAGGATACTTGCGCATCATTTCGTCCTCTCGTTCCAAAGTGAACTCAGGACCACGCCGGGAGTTCCACCGAACTCTGCCAATCGGAATTTTGCTATGCTTTAGTTGTTTAAATTTCCAGAATATAATTTCGTGGTAAGGTGATAAGACCAACAATAATAAGAAAGGTTATCCGTCGGAATTTAAGAATCCCAAACGTCACCATATGAAACGATCTTAACGCATATCTTGTGAATATGTATTTCTCCTTTGACCAACCATCGGTCTAAGAATAATACGCTATGCGAAGATCTTGGAATGAGTTCACGATGATGGTTAAGGATATCATTAAAATCAGAAAATGAATCAACCGTTCAAAATGACACTCGATGTTTTAATGACATACCACGGTATACAAATATTTGAAACAGATACAGGTCAATTTCTCAACCCGTTATTCCATATGAGTCCATATGATATTAGTCAATCGGTATATAATGCACCAATTGTCATCATGACCTTTAAAATAAGAAGCATTTAGTGAATGAAAAGTTAAACAGGAGATTTTACAGGAACACAGAGGTTAGGTCTTGTCATATGTGAAGGTAAGACACTTGGACACATACCAAGTTACGTCTTTTCCTTTAGGCCAAACCCATGTCTACAAGTTACGAAGGTTTATGAACCTTTATATCCACATCGCAATGAGGATAATAACGAGTCTTGTTGTTCAAATCCAAAATAGAATTTTAATGATTTTCAAGGTTAAGGATTCAAAAGCGATTCAAGAAGTGACGCGAACAATAGAAAAGGTACTTGTAAACATGTTTTGCAAGGTAGCAATATCCAAGTAAGTTTACATACGCAGTTCACAAACCATAAGCACATCTGAGAACATTTATATGACTAGAAAGTCATAAGTTGATAATATCTTTAGCAGAGAGATTGTTTAGGAAGGCTACCATCGCACAATCACGTTTTGATGATAACTCAAAATGAAAGTCGATAGATAAGGAATAAATGATTCCGTATAGCTAGGTCAAAACATTAGGATAAAGGGAGAGTAATCGATTTAAGAATCTAAGTGCTCCAAGCTTAGAATAAAAATCAACCTAAAACGATTGGGTTGCTTTTCAGGTTCAGAGATCATGCTTTGGTTTGATAGGTCGAATCACCTTCTCCTGACGGACTATCTTGGTTTCATTCTTCGATAACCAATTCATACGGTATTAAGTCTATGTCAAGGACATGATCTTCGTGTACTTTTGTGTAACCTCTAATTATTACCATTGGTCATTTTAACAGAGTAAATAATTTCTAAACAACTAGGGTTAATGCTAAGCTAAAGAATAATTCCAGAAGAATCCAAGCTTATTATCAACCCTGGTATCAAATAGATGTGTAGCTATTGATGATAAGGTACGTATATGTAACAACATTTAGTCTTGTCGAATGTGGCTTGCTTCAGTCGTAAATGTATGACCGCGTAATGTATTACCTTGATTTATATGACCTTTATTTCCATAATTTAACTATTCTTACTTTCTAGTTATAGCCATTTCCTAATTCTGATTGTTTCTAACTTGTCCTGAGGTCCTAATCGACCTAGGGCACACTTTATGGTAATGGTCGGAACTCCAACCTTCTTAATGTTCCCGTTTAACGCATGTTAGCTTAATCGTATTAACCAACATAGCTTGGTTCACAACATTGGCATTCTTGTCTACCTTACCGCTAGATTGCTTGTTCGACTCTCCAACTTCTTTATACTACTCACTAGATTTTCCCAGTGTCCTTCTTAATTCTATTTGGTCTAATGTCATAAGGTATGACATCAGCTTTGTCAATTCATGGAGTTTGTCAGTATAAAGAGCATGACCTAACCCTACCATTACACGATTTTAGAATTACAAGTTACATCAGTGTAACAAAGGAAAAATCATGCTTTCAAGCTTAAGATCAAAGTTCGAGATAGCAGAATTTGTTATGATGGTGTTCAAATCTTGGATGGTTTAAATCGGGAAGACGAAATCAAGGACAAAAATGATTGATATCACAATGAGATGTGAACATTCGATTCACACTCGATGGGAATACATGGATTTCTCAAGATATGAGGTCAGCCATAACCTTATTGAAGACACGCGTACTTATCAGTGATCACTCATCTCAAGGGTTTCGAGTCAAGTAAATGGATTCAATGATCAAATCAAATCACCATTTACACTTTGCCTAGACAAAATACCCCGAGAGGTAGGAATTCCATCTTTCTTCTTCATGAATAGCACAGACGCTCTCCAAGGTGAAGAATTTGGATGTATGAAACCCTTGTCTAACAGTTCCTACAACTATTTCAACAATTCTGGGAGTTCGTTCGGTGCCAAGCGGTACGACACCCGAGTGATAAGGGCAGCTCTCAGGGTCAACTCGATCTGAAACTTTACTTGCCTGTGTGGAGGAAGGTCAGGCAAGTTCTTGGGGAATACCCCAGGAAAATCTTTAACAATTGGAATTTCTCCAAGTCTATAACTAGGGCTAGAATCGCTGAGTTCCCTTTCCTTAAACACTTCTGAGTCTTTATGTAAGAGATGATGCCAACACAGCACCACTCTTATCGCCGTCGACCTTGAGTATCTCTCTATTAGGCAAAGGTAATCGAATAAGTTTCTCACGACAAATGATTTCGGCTTGTTTCCTGGACCATCAATCTATGCTGGCTACGATACCGAAGATATCATAGGAAATCAGATTTATATCGAACGAATGTCTAGACAAACCTAGATTACAATTGTTAAGCATATGGTGGCGGTTATAGTTCTACCATCGGTTACTTCTATGGTATATTCTAGAACTTAAGCTGGTAAGGACTACCTCTAGCAGTCCACTCAAGTTACTGGGTATGAAACTTTCATCGGCACTCGAATGAGATAATGCTAAAGCAGAACTATCATTTCTATCGGTTTCCTATCTTCTTGTGCCTTGGAAAGTTTCTCCCTAAATACACAGGTTGTCTGCACTCATACCATCCTTTGTGTGTTATTTGTGGTTGAGGAGACTTGGCCTAGATGTTCACACGACGGTTCTTAAAGCTATGTGCAAATTTCTCTACAGTGCCCTCAAATGTTCTT
This sequence comes from Flaveria linearis, assembly GCA_024085815.1. Classification (NCBI taxonomy): domain Eukaryota; kingdom Viridiplantae; phylum Streptophyta; class Magnoliopsida; order Asterales; family Asteraceae; genus Flaveria; species Flaveria linearis. The sequence continues at coordinate 65,319,885 of CM044006.1, forward strand.
ATTGCACAAGTCATTGGGAGGGATAGTTGCACCTGTTGCTCATAATGGAAAGGCTGAGATATATTGGACGGGGTCGTCATAATGTCTTGCTTTTTGGTCCTACGCCAAGCGTAGTAAGCCAGAAAAATCTGATTGGATTCCCACCGCCAGGGAGACAAACGAATGTAACTATGCTTAGATATCAAATGAAATGAATGCTGGAACGCTGAAATTTCCGAGACTCTAAGTCTTAAGATCAATCCAGTGAACAAGGACTACACGCGTCAAGAAAATTATCACTTTATTGCAACTTTTGAAGATCTGGCACAATGTAGATGGATAGTGTTACACGAACACTGAAATGCTAAAAAGAGCACGTCTCATAGAGACTAGGGCTAATGTCATAACACGAGTCTCATTAAGGCTCGGGGTAAATTGAGAACTTTCATACTAGTAGGAATGAAGGATTTGTTTGCATATCGATAGTGAGGTTTCATGAGAACCGAGACCTCATGTCTCCAAGTTTAGAAGTGAAAATTTGTACTGATTATAACCGTTATCACCCAATAGAGTTACCAGAATTCTTATGCACGACAAATTACAATTACGTGTGCACCCGTGATTCTAATTTGCTTTGCATAGTCATTCATGGTTCCTCCCATTCAAGATAACATACCTTGTCAAGTACCGAGTGCTATCTGTTAAGACTAGAGAAGATGATAGGGCATGTTGGAAGTAGAAATAAGTATGATAGAGTTAGAAAAGTAATGTGTGTTGTTTTGTCATCGTTAGGTTTAAAGAGTTTCGTGTTCCCAAGTGGTAATGTTAGGTTCGAGTTGTCGTTGCTTCAACTCCGAGAGTGAAGAATCATATGTAGATGTTGGAAGTGAGCGAGCGGGACTCCCTGCCCCTCTGTTAGTCGAGGATGATACAGGTGACATAAATATATGTGTATATTGACCATAGTTTATCACTCATCCCAGAAATCCCCAGGTACGCATAACTGGTCTCGCAATGAGATTTATACGATATGCTTGCCTTAGCCCGAAGGCCTTTTGCAAGGAAATCCAGAATACAGGTGTCTATGTGTCACACAAATGGGTAATGTTTGATCGTTCAGTAATGTAATGTTAGCATGCCAGGAGAATGTTCGTACAATAGTTGCAATCATGTAAGAGTATCTGTGCAATACTAGTTTTGTGTCTAAGGCTATAGTCTAGATGCAAATGCAATCCTAGTTCTCTATAATCGGTGGCTCTGATACCAATCTGTCACACCCTCAATTTCCACAAACGGGGTTTTACCGTTAGGCGTGTGACATACCAGGATCTCAGACACGGTCATATCCAACGACACTATATGAGTTTAAAAATAAACATTTGACTTAAATCAGTGTAAACAATAAATAAGTTAAACATCAGTGCGGAAGCGAATAAATAAAATGTAAACAATACTGAAAGTCTGAAAATGCTATATCAAAACAATATTTAATGCAAGATAATGAATCTGTTGAATGCATGTCCTGAGTGTGTTCCTTAATCGTGCGTTCCTTAATCGTGCATCATGAGCTTAAGCGTTCCTGTGACCTGAGAAAACATGCTAAAGTGTGTCAACATAAAGTTGGTGAGTTCACAGGTTTTATCCCAAATAAAAATGTTTGTAACTGTTCGACTGTCTGCAACTGTTCGACTGTTTGTAACTGTTCGACTGTTTGTAACTGTTCGACTGTTCGAATGGTATAGTAATTAAAGCATATCGATAGGTAGCTAGCCTATAATCATGTTACTTAGCGTTTCGAACCGAAGCTGACTGTTTGCGTGTCCTATATGTTTGTTGTTTCCCCGTCACGTCTCGCAAGACAGTGACAAATGTTAGGTCAATAATGCACCCGTTTGACCTCCAATCAAGCTAGCGCGACTAGCCCGGGCGGGGTTTGTCAGGCCCAGTAGTACTACTCAGTATTACCTCGCTACACATTATTAACGGTTCGAGAGTGTCAGGACTGTTTGTATGTTTGCACTAACGTAACAAGCGATATCAATAATACTAAAACCATTCATAAAATATGTTTGCATGTTTTCTCCCCCAAAAGGAAAGAAAGTAAAAAGGGGCCGTGAAACTCACCTTGAACTGATGTAATGAAATGAACAAGAGCTTCAAAGAATGATGGCAATGCACGATCAAACAAGATCAACACCTATTATTAATCGTAATTAAGTTTTTAAAATGTGTTCAACGCGAGTAGATACATTTGGTCGGATTCGGGTCGGTTCGGTTTGACGCGCAACACCCACACAAATAGATATATGTATATGTTATAAGATTTAAGTTTAATAATACGATTAACGTTAAATCGAGGATTAGGATTTCATTCGATATTTGGGGGTTTTAATATCTGATTTAAATAATATGATATAAACGGTTATGTTGTGATCCCATGAAAGTGAAATATACTATTTGATTATTTTAATTTAGAGAAATAAAAAAGGAAACATTAAAGTTTAAATACAAGTTTTAAATAACCTTTATATATATATATATATTAATATTCATGCTTTAAACAATAATATATAGATAATGTTTGGCCCTAAATAATAATTTAGTGAGTTATCCCCTTATTTAAAGTCTATTTTTATAAAAATGGCTATTTATAATATTTATAAATAATATTTTATAAATATTATTAAGGTGTTTTTAATAAAAAATTTATAGAAATTAACTAGGTAACCTTTAAAATAAACAAAGTTTATAAAAGTGGTTTTTATAATTTTTAGGAATTTTTGTATATTTTTTAAAAGCTTAAAAATGCATTTAAAAAATAAATGTGGGTGCACGGGTTCGAACCCGTGACCCCAAGGATAGCAAGTGAACCGTGAACCAGTGAACCAAGGCATACAGCCGCGATGGTTCTTGGTTCCCAAATCTTTTAAACATAGTTAACCAAATTCCCCAAATTGCTATGAACCCTAACTCGAATCGAAGCCAAATTGAACACCAAATTGTTGTTGTTAATCGAATTAAGGTTAGGGCTTTGATTCCTTATGTAAAACCGAATGTATAGGTGTAATCAATTACCTGTTTTGAAGTTCAATTGATGATGAACAGGTAAGGGAACAAGTCGCGGCCAACCCAATTTCGTTCGATGTGCAAAAGCAGATAATAATCCAATTAATTGGGCAGAAAGCTTCTAGTACACTCCGAGATCAAAAACCCTTATTCAATTTTGGTTTATGATGCCACTAAGACTACTGTCGACTATGTTGCAGGTTCGCGACAGAGGTTAGATTGAATGTGATGTGTTTGTATGTTTTCAGATCAAACGAACTCAAAGGAAGTTTATATAGGATTAAACATTCGTTAGTGCAGAGTTAATTTAATCGTTAATGGGTGTAATGCGCGATAATGGTTGAGCTTTTGGCCAAAAGTAGGTTCAGTGGGTTGATCACATTATCGTCTTCAATTATTCAAATTTCAGTGGCCCACGAGTTCGAATCATGCATTAGAATGTGTCGGGATGGTTTGATTTGATTAAAATCGACTAAATGTGGGTATTTGGCTTCGCCGGAGGCTCGCCGGAGATGGTAGCCGGCGGTGACAGGGTCGACGGTGGGGGTTTGGGTTGATTTTAAAATAATTACACGAATGGTCCCTGTGGTTTACTATGTTTAACATTTGAGATTTAAAGTTTTGTTTAGTTTTATTTAATTTACAGATTTAGTCCCTGGAGTTTAAAATTTATTATTTTATGATCAAAAAGTTATTATTTACTACTTTATTTTCTCATTAATATTATTATCATTGATTTTGATATTATTTTTATTATCAATATTATTATTATTATATTAATAAAAGTAATATAAAATCACATAAATAAATCACGAATTTTTCCAGGTTGTCACACTCCACCACCACCCGCGCTGCTCCGCCATCGGCCGCACTCCACCACAGCCTTCGCCGCCGCCGCTTGGCTGCTCTACCACCGCCGTCGTCGCTCCCTGCTACCATAGCCACCACCACCACTTCTAATTTCAGGTAATAACCACTTATCTTCTAGTTTTTGTGTTAATTTATGTTATTATTTGAAATTAGGTTTAGGAAGTAATAAGTTTAGCAATTTATGTTTGTAAGTTTAGTATGAATCTTGTGAAAAACAGTAAGGAATATATGTTTGTAGCAATTTATGTTTCGTCCTAATTAGCTTTTTTTAATGTTTGTATATCAGACATGAAGTTAAAGGATGTGAAGTTATCTAGTTCTATAAGTTATGTGACAACATTGAAGTACTTCAGGTTAATAATAGAAATTAAAATTATAAAAATAGAGATCCATTAGATCGTAACCAAATACTTATCTCGGTGAAGAGTAAATGTGAGTATAAAATGCAAAGAAAGAAAAATAAACAATAGTGAATAGGAGAATCGAAACAGCGACCTACCCTTCAAGTATTAAGAGGTTAAACCAACTGAAGCGCTTAGCGCTTAGTTACCTACATTTAGATGAAAAATTATAGATAATAGGTTAAATCCACACTTCCCAATAGAGCGGAACTTATAATAAACACGTCGTGAAAGCCAATTTAAAACCAAGTGAAGTAAGAAAAATATAATATATTTAACTCGTAAAATATGATATATTTAACTCGTATCAATTGTAAATAAACTTATATCAATACATAATCTAAACTTCAGGTGAAACAAAATTAAAATCAAACAAAAAAATGTTCTTTATGTAATGATAGATCAGAAATTTTGAAATTTCTTCGAGTTGGGCTAGCACCTCACCGAGCTTGTACAACTATTTCTCGTGTTTCTAATTTACTTCTTTTCTAAGAGTAATAAATAAGAATTATTTTTTCAAACAAACGTTAAACTAAAAAAAACACAAGTCACCACATAACTGTTAATGGGTTATGGTTATCGTAACCCCTCTCGCCACTGCCATGCATACATACACAATAAAACAAACAAATAAACAAACATACCAAGTGTATCCCGTTTAATAGCAGGGTCTGGGAGGGGTAGATGGTGGCAAGTCTTTCCTCTATCTTGGGAGATAGAGAGACCGCTTCCAAAGAGACCCCCGACTCGGTAACAATAGCAATAGCCAAATTTCGTAAGAAAAACATAACCCATTAACAATATATATATTATTTAAAAAGTTAAATTACAATCTCGTAATGATGGGAATTTATGTGTAAACATAGATAAAAATAAACATGTCGAGAAAGCCAATTTAAAAACAAAGTGAAATAAGAAAAACATAATATATATATTTATATATATATATATATATATATATATAATATATATATATATATATAGGGTTGGGTTCATATGAGAACTCTTAGTTTTTATGAGAACCCTTTAACCCTTCTATTAGCCTTGATTTAATATAAAATTCTAGATACCAAATCAATGGTCAAGATCTAATAAGGGTATTTCTGTAATTTGACTTTTTCACTTTATGCTTTTGTCAGATTCTTTTTCTTGAAAACTACAACCACACATCAAATCTTAAAAAAAAATTTAAATCCATATCTAGATCCATTTATAAAATTATTTGATTCATCTCAAAATTTATGGTGGTCAAGTAGGCGACAAAGCAGTTCGAGAGATTTCAAAGAACGCAATCGGTTTTGAAGAGGAAGCTTGTCACTCAAGACTCCACGAGACGCTTGCAGGCTATCATCCGTTTCTTTGCTTTTTAGTTCGGCTGTCCAATGGGACGCCATTTGGGAGACCTTCTTTCCATCGGACTACCACACCATTTTAACGCAGTCGGTGGCCAACGGTGGTTTTTCGTTCAACTTCTCTTCGAAGAAGCAGTTGTACTTTTGTCTCTGTGATCATCCCATCATCCCATCATCATCGCGTGAGTAACCACCACCATACTGTCGGGTTTTCCAGCTTGTTGTAACCATCACGATTCAGATCTTGGTTCTCTTTCTCCATTACAAATCATACCATTTCAGATCTATTTGTTTATGGGTTTTTCTTTTCTTTCAATTTCTGCATTTTTGTGTTTGTAGCATTCAAGAGAATCCATATTTGGGTTGTTTATTTTCAAATCTAGTGTCAAATCAATAGGGTTTCATCTTTTGTGCTTTTTATCTTAGTACAAGATCTGGAGGTTTCTAGTATACTTACAAAAGAAGTTGTAGTTTTAATTTGCTTTACATTGGTGTATAAATATATGTTTTGTGTTAATTTTGTTCCAGACGTTTGCTTTATATATTTTATATATTAGTTTGCAGATTGATTTACATTATTTTACATTGGTTTACAATAGTTTATATTGGTTTACAGTCTGGTTTCGTGATAGTTTTGCTATAAGTTACAGTAGTATAATAGTGTAACTTGATGTAAGTATGTACGAGTAATAGTTTTTTGATCTACATTAGTTAATATTTGGGTTGTTTTATTCCAGATGTAGTGCTAAATCATTAGGACATGGTGTAATGTCGTCTGAATTACATTTAAAAACGTTTGATTTACATTGGTTAATGATTCTTTTGTGTTTACAGATCGTTTTACATTGGTTAATATTGGTTTACATTAGTTTACACTGGTTCATCTTGATATAATGTTGTTCGGTTGTTGTAATGATTATGTTACTTTTAGTTGTATTGGTGTAATATCATGTATTTAACAGCATGACTAGATATTTTGTACAACTTTGCTAAAGATTATACTAGTATAACATAATGTAATATTGTTTGTTATAAATTTGCTATATGGATAAACAATGTAACATTGTAATATAATATAACTACGTATGAATAAAACCTTTTTTACAATACTATAGTAGAATTAAAGAGAAAAATATGATGAGTTTAATGGTGTATTTTTTATAAAAAAATTATAATTTTAAAAAAGTTATGAGTGTTTAAATAAAAAGGGGGTAAAGTTTTTAAATATAAAGATTAAAGAAATAAGGGGATATAAGGATGCCACTTGTCATAATCTTGTTAAATCTGAATTTTAGTGGGTGAGTTAAATGACTTTTATGCCCTTTTGTAATAAAAAAATATTTGACAAATCTTATCCATTCATTTCTTGATCTATGGTTAGGATTTAGTTAAAGGGTTCTCACAAAACTAAGAGTTCTTATTTGAACCTTATCCTATATATATATATATATATATATATATATATATATATATATATATATATATATATATATATATATATATATATATATATATATATATATATACTCATTGATTTTAAATAAACTCTATATCAATATATAATCTAAATTTCAGGTGAAACAAAATTAAAATCAAACAAACAAAATTCTTTATGTGATATAAATCACGTTATCCTATATATCCTATCTATTAAATTTGCAATGTAAATGAATAGTTGTGTTTGTGGTGTTTTTCTTTTTGGTCACAACATTAAATTTGCAATGTTAATGAATAGTTGTGTTTGTGGTGTTTTTCTTTTTGGTCACAACAGTACATTTGAGTGGTTTGCATTTTGCACCCTCGCCTACAAGTTTTTATAGAAAAACAAAATGGAAGATTCCTCCATTCACTAATCTGGTTTATTCTAGAGAAAGAAAAAGAAACTTCTGTCGTCAGCCGCCTAATCTGCCTTGTTGTCGGTGACGGTGCATCCATCGCCATTGTGTCTACATGGGGATGGTTAGGTTTTATCTCAGGAAGGGCAACTACTGTTGTTCTACCAGTTGTATATATCGCCACCGCCGAGGAAGTAACTGCCGGCATACAGATCGGCGGCTGTCGCTGATGCCGACACGATTGCCACTGTGCCTGCATAGTGGTGGTTAAGGTTTGTTCACCTAGATCGATTGCGGTCGGTTGCGTGGCAACTGGTAGAATTGAACCGGCTTCCCTGTTGCTATTCTTGGTGGCACAGGTCACTATGGCGGTGATGGTTTAATTGTTGCATCTCTGTGTCGCCGATCATCATGGTTGTCTTGGTGGTGCACTATGTTGCCGCTCTGCCTCCCCTTTGTGGTTGAGGTGAGCAGGCGGCGGTTCTCGACTATGGTTAGGCTTGATGGTTGTGGTCTGACCGCCTATATTGCTCCTTCTTCTTTTCTCCACGATATCCTTTATTAGGATATTGGACTGGTACTGGTGGAAAATTCTTCCTTTATGATGAGGATGGCCTTACCACTGAACCTATTACGCGTATTTTGCATGGTTTTTGTTGGTTTGTTCAATGATAATGAGGACGGCCTCACTTGAGTACCCCATTAAATGTGGTTAATTTGTTATTCGAAGCTTTGTTTTGAAATTTTTAGATTTAAAAAGTACTCATCTAGTCTAATAGTGCTACTATTTCTATTAATTTGGGTTCTCCTTTGAATGTTTAGATCATTGCTTTTGTTCAATGATGACGAGGAAGCCCTCATCCGAGAAACCTTTCGTTTTTCTTTGATTTTTGTTTGTTCGTTGCTTAGTTTGAATGTGTTCTAACTGTTGCGATGACGATTTAACAGGGTTTCTTCTCGAGCCTTAAACTCAGGCAATGACGATGTAATAGAGTTTATTCCCGAGCCTTAAACGTTAAGCGGATACATTTGCATTTAACGGAATTTATTCCTGTCGCTAAGCGCAGGGAGAATAAACCTAAGGAGGCGTTTGGTTCGCGGAATTTGTTGGAATTAGAATTGGAATTTGAATTTGAATTAGAATTCAAAGGAATTGCATTTGGAATTCAATATTTTCCAAAGGATTTGGAATTCAAAGGAATTGGAATCTATATAGGGAATTTAAATTCCAAATGCATTTCTTGTGCCAATACATTTATAAAGGAATTGGAATTTATCACCCGTTGCAAACCGCCACCACCTCAATGACCACCGATCATCGCCGCTACATACCACCGATCGTCGCCGCCGTCACCGTCGACAATCGACGCGACCACCAACAGCGCCGTTGCCGAAAACCGACCGCCGCCGCCGATCGACCACACCAACCGATAACGCCCGTCGTCAAGACACGGTTCAGCAACGACGGTCGGTGACAATCGACGATTAGGGGTGGCGGTGGTCGGCGTCGGTGGCGGTCGGTGGGCGGCGGTGACGGCAATTGGGGTCGGCGGTGGTCGGGGTCGGCGGGGTCGGGGTCGGCGGTCGGTGACGGACAATGGCAGTCGGCGGCGGCGGTCGGTGATGGACGGCGGCGGTCGGCGGACGACGACCGTGGTCAGTGATCAGGGGCGGGCAGCGGCGTCGGGGATCGGGGGGCGTCACAGTCGGTTGGCGGTGGGCGGGGTGGTAGGCGGTGGTCGGTGGTTTGGGGCGGCGGGGGTTAGGGTTGGCGGGGGGCGGCGGCGGTCGGCGGTCGGGGTTGTCAGTAGTGTCGGTTGGCGGTGAGCGGGGTGGTAGATGGCGGTTAGTGGTGGAGGCAAGAGTCGGTGGAATTTGAAATCCTTCAATATTTGGAAGGATTTTGAAATCCTTTATTTGAAGGAATTTGAGGGAATTAATTCCAATTCCAATTCCAATTCCTTTTTCAACCAAACACGTGAAGAATGGAATTCAAATTCCAATTCCAACGAATTCCTACCAACCAAACACAATGACCAGTGGGATTTAGATTCCAATTCCATTGAATTCCATTGAATTCGTGCATACCAAACGCCTCCTAATTTTTTTAAAATCTTTTGAGTTGGGCTAGCACCTCACCCGAGCTTGTGCAACTATTTCTCAAGTTTCCTATTATACTTATTTTAAAAGTAATAAATTTGAATTAATTTTCCTAACAAATTTTAAACTAGAAAAAAGAAAAGCACAAGTTACCACATAACGGTTAATGCATGGGTTATGGTTATCGTAGTAACACCTCTCACCACTGCCATGCCATAAGTCAAGATCAAACTAGTCATACATACACAATAACACAATGTGTCAATATAGATATTATTTAAAAGTTTAATTACAATCACATGCAATGGCCTAGTGTTAATGTGCATGTCCCTTACACAAATTACATTGGATTCAAGCCTCGTAAATTTAAGTTGAAGTAGCGTAATGTTATATTAGCTCCCTTCAAAAAATTAAAAAATCTAACTAAAAGCGTATCTTACAATATTAAAGTAGAAGTAAATTATGATATAAAGAGAAAATTGCAAAAAAGACCCTGTGGTTTGATCATATAGCAAGTTGGTCTCCAAATTTTAAAATTTGCAAATTTAGTCCAAACATTTAGAAGTTTGTTGCAAATTTAGTCCCCACCGTTAGTGTCCGTTAGGTTTTAACGATCTAGGGACTAAATATGCAATATGATCAAACCACAGAGACTAATTGTGTAATTTGCTCAAAAAGTTTTAAAAAAATATGAAAATCGAATAAATTTAAAAGAAATTAAAAATAAACATAATAAATTCAAATAAACATCAATAATAAATTTCAATAAATTAAAAAAAATTAAAATATAGGTTAAAAAATCAAATCAAATTCAAAACTAAATAAAAGTAAAAATAAAGCGTATGTAAAAAGAGAAAGCGAAAAGTATTGAAAAAAAGTATGTGATTAAAATAAAAATTAAATAAAAATAAAAAATACAATCAAATAAACATTTATAAAGTTCAAATAAATATTGGAAAAATTTATATTAAAGTTAAAAAAAAAAAAAAAAAGGTTCGATCTCATTTTTTGTTTTTTGGATTTATACTTTATAAGGTTTTTGTATTCTTCGATTTAAACATGACATATGAACTTTTTTAAAAATACTTATAATAAAAAAACTTAAGCATACTTCTCATTTTAAACTTTCTTTGCTATTTTAATGTTCACTATTTACATTAATATAACACGTTTCGTGTTATTTGGCGTTAAAACAACAATCTATATATTATTTTATGCTTGAACAATCAATGTGAAAACTAAGTGTGATAAAATGAATGACATTTGAGTATCACTGATCATTGATATCATCCCCCGCCATTATTCATTATCTCCAATTACCGCTATCATTGACTACCGAATCATTGTCTTAAATGCTACCGATTAATACCCACCGCTCAAGTTAACATCTCTAATCACCGATTAGTTGTTGTATATAATTATGAAGTTTAAGAAAACGAGAGACATTTAGGCTTTGGTTGTATTTTGAGGTTAATTTGTCATAGGATTTGTGGTGAACAAAGTGTATAAAAGAAATGTGCTACATTTTTAAAATGAGAAAGTGAATTAGATTAAATGGTTAATAGACCAAAATACCCTTTAACCCTATTTTCTAGTTTTGTCACATGTCACACCCTCATTTCTTCTTAGGCAAAATATATTTTTAGTGGAACCTTTCCTCTCTCTCTCTCTCTATTATATATATATATATATATATATATATATATATATATATGTATATGTGTATATATATATATATATGTATATATATAATAGGGATCCATTCAAATGAGAACTAGTTTTTTAAAAAAAAACCAAAGAAACCACTTCCAACCAATTATAATTTTGTTTGTAAATATATACTTTTTTAATATTAATTACATGTAAGGGCATAAAAGTAATTTAAACAATACAAATTGAATTTATTAAAATAACTGTTCTGTGACAACCCGAATTTTTTTTTCCGGTTAATACTAATTAAACTAACTTCTCCGTTTATCGCGAATTAATCTATTCTACTATTAAATAATAATAATAATAATAACAATAATAATAATAATAGTAATTTATAAAATTTATGAAATTTAATAATAATAGTACTTAAAAACTTGGGTCCAGGGGTGAGTTTGTAAATTTTGAAACTTGATTTAAAATACTTCTCACATGAAATAACAAACCAAGAAAACCACAGGGACCAATTGTGTAACTTATGAAATTACAACCCAAACCCCCCGCCCATCCCCGCATTTCCGGTCGCCGGCCGGCGAAGCTCCGGCGCGGCTCCGGCGACCCCCAAACACTCCATAAACGCAGCTTTTAATCAAATCAAACATTACCAACACCTTCGCGTGAATGTCTCGAACCCGTACCCCACTTGAATTTGAATATTGGAATCGGGTTAGTGTGATTTCCACTTTCGACCGAAAGTCGGCCGACCATCCACCAATATCACGCATTACACCCATTAATGATTAAATTAACTATGCACTAACGAATATTTAGTCCTATATAAACTTCCTTCGAAGTTCCATTTCATCCAAAACAAACACAAAACACTCCATTTCATCATCTTCATCTCGCGACCTGTTCTTGGCGTCTCCGGCATCGAATTGAATTCAAAACAGGTAATTGATTACACCCATACATTCGGTTTACATGAGGAATCATAGCCCTAAACTTAATTTGATTAACAACATCAATTGGTGGTTCAATTTCAAATCAGTTGAAATTAGGGTTCTTGATTTGGGGATTGATTTGGGTTTGTGTTTAAAGGAATTAAAAGCTGTGTCTTAACGCGGCCTTGAGCCTTGGTTTACTGGTATGCGTGTGGGTGTGCGGATTGGAGGTCCCGGGTTCGAACCCGGGCACCTTCTTTTATTTTTTTTAAAGCCCTTTAAAGCTTTTAAAATTCCAGAAAAATTATAAAAATTATAAAAATAATTTTTAAACTTAGTTTATATTTTTGAACACCAAATAAGTTTCTGGATTTTCTTAGTTAAATAATTGTTTTAAAAATATGTTAATAAATATTATTCTTGTTTAAACCTTACTAAAATGAGTTTCAACTAAGAAAATAATTTCGGTTCAAACAATTATTATTTTAAAATCGTGGTTGTCCTAAAATAATTGTTTAAATTTTATATTTAACGCTGTCATTATAAATTATTTCTTTTTAGATAATAATGGGACTCGAAAACAATAAACCTTTATAAAAGTAAAGAACGTTATATTAATTAAAGGTTTTGTCATAATAATTATAGAAATCATATTATCTCGCCAAGATATTTACAAATATTATTACTTATAACAAATTACCATCACAATTGGTTTAGATTAATATTATCGATATTAATCTATATGTTATTCTAAAATATTTAAACATACGTGTATAATCTTCCTAATGGAATCAAAATGCAAATAAATACTTTGTAAACTTAATACCTATTAAAAAACCCCATAATCCTAATCCTTGATTTAACGTTAATTTCAAACTTAAATCTTGTAACATATATACACCTATTTGTGTACGTGTCACGTGTTAAACCAAACCAACCCGAACCTTACAAACATATTGATTCACAGTGAACACATATTAAAGACTCGATTACAATCAATAATAGGTGTTGATCGTGTTTGATCGTGCATTGCCTTGTTCTTTGAAGTTCTTGTTCATTTCATTACATCAATTCAAGGTGAGTTTACGACCCCACTTTTACTTATATACTCTTTTGGGGGAGAGAAACATGCTGTTTTCATAAAAGTTACATTACACTGGATTTTTTTTGTAATACTACATATACTTGATACTATGGTGTATACTTGCCCAACGGACCGTTAATATGGACTTAACGAGGTAATTGTTAGTACTACTACTGGGATTGACATACCCCACCCGGGCTAGTCGCGCTAGCACAACGTTCGTCAAACGGGTGAACGGTTAGCCTAATTACAAGTGTTGTGGTGGGACCACATCCGGGCCTGGTTTATTATTTTATTACATGTCAGTTCGGCCGCGCCTTCATACACATAGTGATCATTATGGACTAGCTACCCATTATATGCTTTAATTACTAAATCCGGGGATTTCATTATACTTATCGGATTGATAAATCCGGGGATTTCATTATACTTATCGGATTGATAAATCCGGGAATTTCATTATACTTTTCGGATTGATAAATCCGGGGATTTATTATACTTATCGGATTGATAAATCCGGGGATTTCATTATACTTATCGGATTGATAAATCCGGGGATTACATACTTGACGGATTACATAATCCGGGAATTACATATTTGACGGATTGCATAATCCGGGAACTTCATTACTAATAATTACTGTTTTCTGATAAACCTGTGAACTCACCAGTCTTGTACTGAGATTTTTGCATGTTTTCTCTCAGGACATTGATGTGGCACGTCTAGGAGCACAACATCCACTGCATGTCATTCTGCGTTCATCTTAAACTATTTTCAGGATTTAATTTGCATTTACTTTACATAAATTGGATTGGACGCGTGTTTGCGTGTTCCAAAACTATTGTTAAATGTTTTCCTGTTTTCGCTTCCGCATAACTTAAATATATTTGGTTTGTTTCATTAAATTAAACAACTTATATGATTGTAATTATCGAGTCGTTTGGTGTAACTGATGCTTATCTGAGATCCTGGTTGTGTCACACGCCTGACGGTAAAACCCCGTACGTGGATTTTGAGGGTGTGACAGATTGGTATCAGAGCATTAGTTATAGCGAACTAAATGGACTTGCATCTCATTTGCATTGCATTTTAGACTATAGCTGGATTTGCATTAGTTACACACACATAGATTTCTAAGCTATGTTTACTTAATTTAGTTGCCTGAAAACTTTTGCCTTAACATATCCCTGTGCTGTGAGTCACGGGAGGGTTTGAGTGCCTAATTCAAGTGATTTCAAACTCCAAAACCTCGATTGTTATTAATGGTTTCAAAGTCTCGTCAAAGTCTGTGTCTTACAACTTGAACACATGCAATGCTGGAAGAGTAAGATGCCTGTATCTCGGGGTGTTCTGTCTAGGCAAGGTATTCGCATATATCCAAATCAACCGATGGACCTGTTTACCTTACCTGGGAACCCTTGGGATGAGTATCTGCTTATAGGTACGCATGTCTTCAACAAAGTTGTGATTGACCCAATACTTTGATTAGTCAACGTACTCGCTTTGATTCTCGAATCAAACGAATACACTCGGAACTTCTATCATTGATGACCACTTGTAACACCCGGACCTCCAAAGAGTCCGTTTAAGTTAATTAAACATGCGGAATTTGGACCCAGAAAATTTCATTAACATTTAACTCCCAAAATATGTGTTTCGTGTCAACCGACACTCAAAATGAAGTTTAACCTTCCATTTACATAAACACGTGATAGGAAGTTTCAAAATAATATTAACACGTTAGTTTCTACAAAAGAAACGTGTATGCAAGTCCCGTTCGATCCTTGTATGCCCCATCGATCACTTTAGCCTTCCGGTCCTGTAACACCTGAAAACACACGTTTAGACATCCATTAGTTCATAAGAACTAAGTAAGTACATTCTAACATTCATTTCGGGTCTTTACGGGGGTTTAAACGGACTCGGAACGCGTTAAATCGATAATTGCCAAAATCTGAGAATGGACCCTACCGTAACTTACGGTGGGTACCGTAAGTTACGGTAGCCCCAAATTTTGCTACGGTGGAATCCTACTGGCTTACGGTAGCCCATTTCGTCCAGGGACCTACCGTAACTTACGGTGCCACCGTAAGCTACGGTGGACCCTGCAGCAAAAACATCATTTTTGACCCGTTAAGGGTCGTTTCGCGTTCCCGAATCACCCCTTTCGATCCCGATTGTTCCAAACACCCGGAAATAACATATTTTAACCTATACGTGATTCCACGGAGTTTCAACGAGTCTAACCCGACTCTTGGCAACATACAAAATTTTTCTATTTATTTGGTATTTAATGCCTTAATTAACCCAATTATGGTTCGTTTGTTCTTTAGAGCTTTTGACCGTCCCGACTACCATGGAACCGATCAATTATAACATATTACATATGTTTGGTGAGTTCTTAGACCCAACCCACCCCATTTGCTTATCAATAACGCAAATTTCCTTTTTATACCCAATTTGACCCGTATAGGGTCAAATCCCATTTTAATGAGCGGTTTGCCATTCTTTCGCGAACGACCGCTTTCCTTGGCGTTACCCAACGTTCACACACATTGCAAATCGTAGGGATAACCCTTTACCCTAGTGTTCACACACGATGTGAATCACTTTAATCCGGGTTTGTCCTTGGCGTTACCCAACGTTCACACACATTGCAAATCGTAGGGATAACCCTTTACCCTAGTGTTCACACACGATGTGAATCACTTTAATTCGGGTTTGTCCTTGGCGTTACCCAACGTTCACACACATTGCAAATCGTAGGGATAACCCTTTATGTTCACGCACGTCGTGAATCGTTTGTCATAGAAGCTCACATACGGTGCAAGTCAACTATTTATCCTTTTTAAACGTGTTTCATTTTGTTTGAGCTTATGAGCACATGGTCACACACATTGTGACTCATGCCTTTACTTTGTTATGCTCAATTTAAAGAATGTCTTACCTTGAGTCCGGAAGGTTTAAGTGGTCAATTAAACGTGTTCCTTGCCGGTTCCCTTGGATCCGCTTGCCACACCACTTCCTATTACCATTTCAAGGACCCATTTAACACATAACATTCATTTAATCACACATATGGTCTATTTGACCATTTAACACCTTTAACCTACAATCTAGGCTTTCACATTGCACATTCCTTGCAATTAAGTAGTTCATTCATGTTTTTCATCTCATTGGAGCATTTAATCAAACACCTTATGTGCATAACTTAACATATCGGTTATTAACTAACTTTTAAACATCATCAAGCTAGTTTTACACCCAAATCACATAACACACATGTGATTCATCAATTTCAACCAAAGGTTATGCACCTAATCACATTTCTACAAGAATGAACATGGATTCTACAACTAGAAACTAGTTTACATGAAGAATCCTTAGTTTAACCTTCTAGTAACTAAACCCATTTCCATGGTTCATGTAAACCTTAAATTAAGGAGCAATTACACATCTTGTTACCATAATACACACATACACATGATCATCTAGCACTATAACACTAGGGTTTCATGTTTAATCCACCAATTTCTACACCCATGTGGGTGACGATTTTACACCTCAAGAAACAAAATAACACTTACTTGTAGCTCTGATGAGATGAAGAATGATTTCTAAGGGTCAATTCGGATCTTGCACTTGAATTACCAACAATTTGAGCATGAGATGTCAAAACCCTTCTTCTCCTCTTCCCTTGTGTGTGTAAACGTGAGTGAGAAGAATGAGAAGACAATGCTCATCAAGATGTATGGCTTGCCATACATATCCATGTTCAAGTTTCATCAATTGGCAAGATCCACCCCTCTAGTATCATTTTTCATGTTTCCACCACTATTAACTAACTAGTAAATCTTCTAGTTAATTCTTAAATATTTACAATATTTAACACATGATACATTAATTGTATTTTTAATTACATAATACGAAATTCGGGTCGTTACAAGTCTCCCCCTCTAAAGAGAGTTTCGTCCCCGAAACTTTACATACTAATCAAATAGATGAGGATAAGACTTCCTCATTTCATCTTCCGATTCCCAAGTGGCATCGGACCCCTTACGATTCTTCCATTGCACCTTCACCTGATTGAGTGTTTTGTTTCTCAGTTGCTTGACCTTTCTATCCAAGATAGCCACCGGCTTCTCGATATAGTTCAATCTGTCATCAACTTCCAAGTCCTCGTACGGGACATAGGCTGACTCGTCAGCCAAACACTTCCTCAAGTAAGATACATGGAACGTGTTGTGAATTCCTTGAAGCTCTTCCGGCAATTCCAGCCGATAAGCAACTTTACCCACACGTGTGATGATTTTAAACGGCCCGATAAACCTCGGACTCAACTTTCCCCGCTTCCGGAATCGTATAATACCCTTCCATGGGGAAACCTTTAACAACACCAAATCACCCACCTCAAACTCGATAGGGCGTCTACGCTTATCCGCGTAAGCTTTCTGACGGTCTTGCGCCGCCTTCATGCGAGCACGGATTTGCTTAATCTTTTCATCCGTATTCATTATCGTATCGTGGCCCGCGAGTTCCGTGGACCAATTTCTCCCCAACAAATGGGAGTTCGGCATTTTCTTCCATATAAAGCTTCATACGGAGGCATCTCGATGGTGGAGTGGTAGCTATTATTGTAAGAAATTCCGCCAAAGGCAAGTACTCATCCCAACTACCCCAAAGTCAAGAACACACGCTCGTAGCATATCTTCTAATGTTTGAATGGTTCTTTCACTTTGTCCGTCGGTTTGGGGATGGTATGACGTACTTAGCAATAGCTTTGTCCCCATCTCCGCTTGAAATTTCCTCCAAACTTGGAAGTAAACCGTGTGTCTCTATCGGACACAATCGACACGGGCACCCCGTGTCGTGACACTATTTCGGTCACGTAAACCTCCGCCATTTTCTCCGAATTGTAAGTCTCACGAATAGGAAGGAAATGAGCGCTCTTGGTCAATCGATCGACAACAACCCATATCGCATCGTACCCTTTCTTCGTTCTTGGAAGTTTAGTAATCAAATCCATTGTTATCTTTTCCCATTTCCATTCCGGAATATCCAACGGTTGCAATTCACCCTGAGGTTTTTGATGTTCCGCCTTCACTTGCAAACAAGTTAAGCATTTCTCCACGTATTTGACAATATCGCGTTTCATGCCCGGCCACCAATAGTTAACCCGAAGGTCTCTATACATCTTAGTCGCTCCCGGGTGAATTGAATACTTGGATTTATGGGCTTCATCAAATAGATCATTCTTCAAGGTACAAGTAGGTGGTATCCAAACCCGACCCCATCTTGTTTTCAATCCTTGACTATCATCTTCCAAGTTTTGAGTTTGACCTTTGATTCGATTTTTCTTCAATTTTCCTCCTTTAGCGCTTCAGTTTGTGCTTCCTTAATTCGTTCAACCACTTCGGATATAACAGTTATCTTCATTGCGGTTATTTTGATAGGAGTATGATCCTCCTTTCGACTCAAG
Organism: Flaveria linearis; assembly: GCA_024085815.1. Lineage (NCBI taxonomy): Eukaryota > Viridiplantae > Streptophyta > Magnoliopsida > Asterales > Asteraceae > Flaveria > Flaveria linearis. The sequence goes on from CM044006.1 coordinate 65,338,646, forward strand.
GCGTCAGCCACGACATTGGCCTTTCCCGGATGATATAGGATTTCACAATCATAATCCTTTAGCAATTCCATCCACCGCCTTTGTCTCATGTTTAACTCCTTTTGCGTAAAGAAGTACTTTAAACTCTTATGGTCCGTGTAAATCGTACACTTACACCATATAGATAATGCCTCCAAATCTTTAACGCGAACACCACCGCGGCTAGTTCAAGATCATGGGGGGTAGTTTCTTTCATGCACTTTCAGTTGTCTCGAGGCATAAGCAATCACCTTGCCCCTTTGCATTAGAACACAACCCAAACCGGAGTAGGAAGCATCCGAGTATACCACAAAATCGTCGGTTCCCTCGGGTAAAGACAAAACCGGAGCTTGAGTCAATTTCGACTTTAACTCTTGAAAGGCTTTCTCTTGCTCTTCACCCCATAGGAACTTCACCTCCTTCTTGGTAAGCTTGGTTAAAGGAGAAGCAATCTTAGCAAAGTCTTGAATGAATCTCCGATAATATCCGGCTAACCCAAGAAAGCTTCTAATCTCCGTGGGAGTCTTGGGTGGACTCCATTTGGTTACCGCGTGAATCTTTGTGGGGTCTACGTGTATACCCTCCGAGTTTACCACATGACCCAAGAATTGTACCTCTCGTAACCAAAAGGCACACTTGGAGAATTTTGCGAACAATTTCTCCCGACGAAGCGTTTCGAGAACTTCACGCAAGTGACAAGCATGATCACCCTCATTTTTAGAATAAATAAGGATATCATCTATGAATACAATGACAGATCGGTCTAACATGGGTCGGCACACCCTATTCATCAAGTCCATGAATGCCGCCGGGGCGTTTGTCAACCCGAAAGACATCACAAGGAACTCATAATGCCGTATCTAGTACGAAATGCCGTCTTGGGGATGTCTTCTTCCTTTACCTTCAACTGATGATAACCCGACCGTAAGTCGATTTTTGAAAACCACGATGCACCTTGCAACTGATCGAATAGGTCATCAATCCTAGGCAATGGGTAACGGTTCTTAACCGTCACCTTGTTCAACTCTCTATAGTCGATACACATCCGAAGACTTCCATCCTTCTTTTTCACGAAAAGAACCGGTGCTCCCCATGGCGAAGTACTCGGACGTATGAACCCCTTGTCTAAAAGATCTTGCAATTGTGTCATTAACTCTTGGAGCTCTGATGGCGCCAAGCGATAGGGAGCCTTGCAATGGGTTTAGCTCCCGGGGTTAGGTCGATTCGAAACTCGACCTCCCGTTCCGGTGGGACTCCCGGCAAATCCTCCGGAAAAACATCTGGAAAATCCGAACAACCGGAATATCTTCCAACACTTGAACTTTCGTTTCCGTGTCTATTACATAGGCCAAGAACGATTGTCCTCCATGGCTCATGTATTTCATTGCCTTGACCAAAGAACATAAAGCTACGCCACCGCGTTTTGCACCTTGGATTATTACCTCATAACCACTCGGAGATATCAATTGGATGCACTTGCGATTGCAAACTATATGGCGTGGTACATGGAAAGCCAATCCATACCAATCACTACATCAAACTCCCCGAGTGTCATGGGTATTAAGTCGACCGAATACTCCTCACCTTCGATGGTAAGTATGCAATTTCGATAAACGTTGAACACTAAGAACGTTTTTGAATCCGCTACCTCAATCTCTAAAGGACTAGGTAAGTTGTCTAACACCATGGAAAAATGACTCGCAAATTTAACCGAAACAAACGATCTATTAGCACCCGAGTCAAATAGCACATAAGCAGGTAGTGAGTTGACGAGAAAGGTACCCGTCACAACGTCGGCTATAGATTTGGCTTCTTCAGCCGTAATCAAGAAAGTTCTCGCCTTAGCTTTTCCTCCATCGCCCTTTTTCCCCGAACCTTGAGCAACCGAGGATTGACTTGTACCATCCTTCTTTAGTTCCGGACATTCGCTCTTTTTGTGGCCCGGTTTGTAACATTGTAGCACACACTTAACGGGCTTGTGCATTGAGATGTCGAATGGCCCGACTTTCCACACTTGAAGCAATTTTTAGCTCCGTATCTACAAACTCCCCCATGCTTCTTTTTATAAATCTTGCAATGTTTGGAGTCTTTGTCGTTCCCAGACTTGTTTGATGAGGATGAAATCTTGGCTTTCTTAGACGAACCCGTCTCCGTTTCAGCCGCACGCTTCTCCCCACGATCAACTTGCCTTTTCAATTCCGCTTCTCGATCCCTAGCACAATCGATAAGCTCTGCTAGAGTTTCACATTTGGACGGTGTAAGAAACCTCTCGATATTTGGCACTCAACAGCCCATAGTAGTGGTTAATCCACCTTTCTCATCCTGGAGCAACTGTGGGCAAAACTTGGCTTTGTCGTAGAAGGGCCGTGATGGTATCAATACTTTCATCTTTTTGTCGTAACTGTAGGAATTCTTCTGCTATTCGGTTGATAGCGGCTTGTGGGCAAAACCGCTTTGTGAACAACTTCTTAAATTCTTCCCAAGTCATACTTTTGATACCTTCCCGCCCCTCTCATCCCGTTGCAATTCCCACCAGTCTTTAGCTCGTTCCCGGAGTTGGCTTGCAGCAAACCTCACTTCATCAGATTCTTCACAGTGTGAGGTTTCAAAGGCACTTTCCATATCTTTGATCCACCTTTGACTAAGTAGTTGGATCTACCTCACCCTTGAACGTTGTAGGTTGCATGCAACGAACTCCTTATAGGTCACTTTCTTTGTTGGCCTTTCAGTTTCTTTGTCAGCCTTCAAGCCACAAACTCTTGTTGAATGAGATCCCGTAGATCTCTGCGTACATCCTCGATGTATCCCGGCAATAAAGCCTCAAAAGCCTTGCCAACTTCTTCTGACCAACGTTCCGTGTTGCATCATCGGGATGGGGTCTCGTGATTCTCTATATGATCACGTGATCGTCACCAGCCATGACCTAAGACTGTGACAATTTACCTTTGCGTTAGTACCATGTACGTAATCTATAGCATATACACCGATGCTTATGATTCTACTACTATCACTAGGGCCTAACCCTATTCACACAATACCCATTTCCATCCTTAAGTTTAAAACAACATCCCTAAGAATCCATTCGCGTGCCTTCGATTGTTGTTAGACTGGCCAGGCCTAGCAACAAGCTCACCACACGGATGCCTTCTTAGTTCCATTATTCCAAACTTAAGTCAAGAAGCTAGGTTCAATCAATTCATATGATTCATATCATACATACATCATGCATATATCATACATATATCATACATGTGTCAATCCTGTTACGTTTATAAACGGCACACTAACCTTGTACCTTTAGGCTCAGTGATCGGCTTCTTGGATCGAACGCTTGCATTTCTCATATCTAGAGCTCAAAAGTTTGAGTCCAAGTGTTCGCGACGCACTTGAATCTCTCAAACCGTTGGCTCTGATACCAACTTGTAACACCCGGACCTCCAAAGAGTCCGTTTAAGTTAATTAAACATGCGGAATTTGGACCCAGAAAATTTCATTAACATTTAACTCCCAAAAATATGTGTTTCGTGTCAACCGACACTCAAAAATGAAGTTTAACCTTCCATTTACATAAACACGTGATAGGAAGTTTCAAATATATTAACACGTTAGTTTCTACAAAGAAACGTGTATGCAAGTCCCGTTCGATCCTTGTATGCCCCATCGATCACTTTAGCCTTCCGTCCTGTAACACCTGAAAACACACGTTTAGACATCCATTAGTCATAAGAACTAAGTAAGTACATTCTAACATTCATTTCGGGTCTTTACGGGGGTTTAAACGGACTCGGAACGCGTTAAATCGATAATTGCCAAAATCTGAGAATGGACCCTACCGTAACTTACGGTGGGTACCGTAAGTTACGGTAGCCCCAAATTTTGCTACGGTGGAATCCTACTGGCTTACGGTAGCCCATTTCGTCCAGGGACCTACCGTAACTTACGGTGCCACCGTAAGCTACGGTGGACCCTGCAGCAAAAACATCATTTTTGACCCGTTAGGGTCGTTTCGCGTTCCCGAATCACCCCTTTCGATCCCGATTGTTCCAAACACCCGGAAATAACATATTTTAACCTATACGTGATTCCCACGGAGTTTCAACGAGTCTAACCCGACTCTTGGCAACATACCAAAATTTTTCTATTTATTTGGTATTTAATGCCTTAATTAACCCAATTATGGTTCGTTTGTTCTTTAGAGCTTTTGACCGTCCCGACTACCATGGAACCGATCATTATAACATATTACATATGTTTGGTGAGTTCTTAGACCCAACCCACCCCATTTGCTTATCATAACGCAAATTTCCTTTTTATACCCAATTTGACCCGTATAGGGTCAAATCCCATTTTAATGAGCGGTTTGCCATTCTTTCGCGAACGACCGCTTTCCTTGGCGTTACCCAACGTTCACACACATTGCAAATCGTAGGGATAACCCTTTACCCTAGTGTTCACACACGATCTGAATCACTTTAATCCGGGTTTGTCCTTGGCGTTACCCAACGTTCACACACATTGCAATCGTAGGGATAACCCTTTACCCTAGTGTTCACACACGATGTGAATCACTTTAATTCGGGTTTGTCCTTGGCGTTACCCAACGTTCACACACATTGCAAATCGTAGGGATAACCCTTTACCCTAGTGTTCACACACGATGTGAATCACTTTAATTCGGGTTTGTCCTTGGCGTTACCCAACGTTCACACACATTGCAAATCGTAGGGATAACCCTTTATGTTCACGCACGTCGTGAATCGTTTGTCATAGAAGCTCACATACGGTGCAAGTCAACTATTTATCCTTTTTAACGTGTTTCATTTTGTTTGAGCTTATGAGCACATGGTCACACACATTGTGACTCATGCCTTTACTTTGTTATGCTCAATTTAAAGAATGTCTTACCTTGAGTCCGGAAGGTTTTAAGTGGTCAATTAAACGTGTTCCTTGCCGGTTCCCTTGGATCCGCTTGCCACACCACTTCCTATTACCATTTCAAGGACCCATTTAACACATAACATTCATTTAATCACACATATGGTCTATTTGACCATTTACACCTTTAACCTACAATCTAGGCTTTCACATTGCACATTCCTTGCAATTAAGTAGTTCATTCATGTTTTTCATCTCATTGGAGCATTTAATCAAACCCTTATGTGCATAACTTAACATATCGGTTATTAACTAACTTTTAAACATCATCAGCTAGTTTTACACCCAAATCACATAACACACATGTGATTCATCAATTTCAACCAAAGGTTATGCACCTAATCACATTTCTACAAGAATGAACATGGATTCTACAACTAGAAACTAGTTTACATGAAGAATCCTTAGTTTAACCTTCTAGTAACTAAACCCATTTCCATGGTTCATGTAAACCTTAAATTAAGGAGCAATTACACATCTTGTTACCATAATACACACATACACATGATCATCTAGCACTATAACACTAGGGTTTCATGTTTAATCCACCAATTTCTACACCCATCATGTGGGTGACGATTTTACACCTCAAGAACATCAAATAACACTTACTTGTAGCTCTTGATGAGATGAAGAATGATTTCTAAGGGTCAATTTCGGATCTTGCACTTGAATTACCAACAATTTGAGCATGAGATGTCAAACCCTTCTTCTCCTCTTCCCTTGTGTGTGTAAACGTGAGTGAGAAGAATGAGAAGACAATGCTCATCAAGATGTATGGCTTGCCATACATATCCATGTTCAAGTTTCATCAATTGGCAAGATCCACCCCTCTAGTATCATTTTTCATGTTTCCACCACTATTAACTAACTAGTAAATCTTCTAGTTAATTCTTAAATATTTACAATATTTAACACATGATACATTAATTGTATTTTTAATTACATAATACGAAATTCGGGTCGTTACAAGTCTCCCCCTCTAAAGAGAGTTTCGTCCCCGAAACTTTACATACTAATCAAATAGATGAGGATAAGACTTCCTCATTTCATCTTCCGATTCCCAAGTGGCATCGGACCCCTTACGATTCTTCCATTGCACCTTCACCTGATTGAGTGTTTTGTTTCTCAGTTGCTTGACCTTTCTATCCAAGATAGCCACCGGCTTCTCGATATAGTTCAATCTGTCATCAACTTCCAAGTCCTCGTACGGGACATAGGCTGACTCGTCAGCCAAACACTTCCTCAAGTAAGATACATGGAACGTGTTGTGAATTCCTTGAAGCTCTTCCGGCAATTCCAGCCGATAAGCAACTTTACCCACACGTGTGATGATTTTAAACGGCCCGATAAACCTCGGACTCAACTTTCCCCGCTTCCGGAATCGTATAATACCCTTCCATGGGGAAACCTTTAACAACACCAAATCACCCACCTCAAACTCGATAGGGCGTCTACGCTTATCCGCGTAAGCTTTCTGACGGTCTTGCGCCGCCTTCATGCGAGCACGGATTTGCTTAATCTTTTCATCCGTATTCATTATCGTATCGTGGCCCGCGAGTTCCCGTGGACCAATTTCTCCCCAACAAATGGGAGTTCGGCATTTTCTTCCATATAAAGCTTCATACGGAGGCATCTCGATGGTGGAGTGGTAGCTATTATTGTAAGAAAATTCCGCCAAAGGCAAGTACTCATCCCAACTACCCCCAAAGTCAAGAACACACGCTCGTAGCATATCTTCTAATGTTTGAATGGTTCTTTCACTTTGTCCGTCGGTTTGGGGATGGTATGACGTACTTAGCAATAGCTTTGTCCCCATCTCCGCTTGAAATTTCCTCCAAAACTTGGAAGTAAACCGTGTGTCTCTATCGGACACAATCGACACGGCACCCCGTGTCGTGACACTATTTCGGTCACGTAAACCTCCGCCATTTTCTCCGAATTGTAAGTCTCACGAATAGGAAGGAAATGAGCGCTCTTGGTCAATCGATCGACAACAACCCATATCGCATCGTACCCTTTCTTCGTTCTTGGAAGTTTAGTAATCAAATCCATTGTTATCTTTTCCCATTTCCATTCCGGAATATCCAACGGTTGCAATTCACCCTGAGGTTTTTGATGTTCCGCCTTCACTTGCAAACAAGTTAAGCATTTCTCCACGTATTTGACAATATCACGTTTCATGCCCGGCCACCAATAGTTAACCCGAAGGTCTCTATACATCTTAGTCGCTCCGGGTGAATTGAATACTTGGATTTATGGGCTTCATCAAATAGATCATTCTTCAAGGTACAAGTAGTGGTATCCAAACCCGACCCCATCTTGTTTTCAATCCTTGACTATCATCTTCCAAGTTTTGAGTTTGACCTTTGATTCGATTTTTCTTCAATTTTCCTCCTTTAGCGCTTCAGTTTGTGCTTCCTTAATTCGTTCAACCACTTCGGATATAACAGTTATCTTCATTGCGGTTATTTTGATAGGAGTATGATCCTCCTTTCGACTCAAGGCGTCAGCCACGACATTGGCCTTTCCCGGATGATATAGGATTTCACAATCATAATCCTTTAGCAATTCCATCCACCGCCTTTGTCTCATGTTTAACTCCTTTTGCGTAAAGAAGTACTTTAAACTCTTATGGTCCGTGTAAATCGTACACTTTACACCATATAGATAATGCCTCCAAATCTTTAACGCGAACACCACCGCGGCTAGTTCAAGATCATGGGTTGGGTAGTTTCTTTCATGCACTTTCAGTTGTCTCGAGGCATAAGCAATCACCTTGCCCCTTTGCATTAGAACACAACCCAAACCGGAGTAGGAAGCATCCGAGTATACCACAAAATCGTCGGTTCCCTCGGGTAAAGACAAAACCGGAGCTTGAGTCAATTTCGACTTTAACTCTTGAAAGGCTTTCTCTTGCTCTTCACCCCATAGGAACTTCACCTCTTCTTGGTAAGCTTGGTTAAAGGAGAAGCAATCTTAGCAAAGTCTTGAATGAATCTCCGATAATATCCGGCTAACCCAAGAAAGCTTCTAATCTCCGTGGGAGTCTTGGGTGGACTCCATTTGGTTACCGCGTGAATCTTTGTGGGGTCTACGTGTATACCCTCCGAGTTTACCACATGACCCAAGAATTGTACCTCTCGTAACCAAAAGGCACACTTGGAGAATTTTGCGAACAATTTCTCCCGACGAAGCGTTTCGAGAACTTCACGCAAGTGACAAGCATGATCACCCTCATTTTTAGAATAAATAAGGATATCATCTATGAATACAATGACAGATCGGTCTAACATGGGTCGGCACACCCTATTCATCAAGTCCATGAATGCCGCCGGGGCGTTTGTCAACCCGAAAGACATCACAAGGAACTCATAATGCCCGTATCTAGTACGAAATGCCGTCTTGGGGATGTCTTCTTCCTTTACCTTCAACTGATGATAACCCGACCGTAAGTCGATTTTTGAAACCACGATGCACCTTGCAACTGATCGAATAGGTCATCAATCCTAGGCAATGGGTAACGGTTCTTAACCGTCACCTTGTTCAACTCTCTATAGTCGATACACATCCGAAGACTTCCATCCTTCTTTTTCACGAAAAGAACCGGTGCTCCCCATGGCGAAGTACTCGGACGTATGAACCCCTTGTCTAAAAGATCTTGCAATTGTGTCATTAACTCTTGGAGCTCCGATGGCGCCAAGCGATAGGGAGCCTTTGCAATGGGTTTAGCTCCCGGGGTTAGGTCGATTCGAAACTCGACCTCCCGTTCCGGTGGGACTCCCGGCAAATCCTCCGGAAAAACATCTGGAAAATCCCGAACAACCGGAATATCTTCCAACACTTGAACTTTCGTTTCCGTGTCTATTACATAGGCCAAGAACGATTGTCCTCCATGGCTCATGTATTTCATTGCCTTGACCAAAGAACATAAAGCTACGCCACCGCGTTTTGCACTTGGATTATTACCTCATAACCACTCGGAGATATCAATTGGATGCACTTGCGATTGCAAACTATATTGGCGTGGTACATGGAAAGCCAATCCATACCAATCACTACATCAAACTCCCCGAGTGTCATGGGTATTAAGTCGACCGAATACTCCTCACCTTCGATGGTAAGTATGCAATTTCGATAAACGTTGAACACTAAGAACGTTTTTGAATCCGCTACCCAATCTCTAAAGGACTAGGTAAGTTGTCTAACACCATGGAAAAATGACTCGCAAATTTAACCGAAACAAACGATCTATTAGCACCCGAGTCAAATAGCACATAAGCAGGTAGTGAGTTGACGAGAAAGGTACCCGTCACAACGTCGGCTATAGATTTGGCTTCTTCAGCCGTAATCAAGAAAGTTCTCGCCTTAGCTTTTCCTCCATCGCCCTTTTTCCCCGAACCTTGAGCAACCGAGGATTGACTTGTACCATCCTTCTTTAGTTCCGGACATTCGCTCTTTTTGTGGCCCGGTTTGTAACAGTTGTAGCACACACTTAACGGGCTTGTGCATTGAGATGTCGAATGGCCCGACTTTCCACACTTGAAGCAATTTTTAGCTCCGTATCTACAAACTCCCCCATGCTTCTTTTTACAAATCTTGCAATGTTTGGAGTCTTTGTCGTTCCCAGACTTGTTTGATGAGGATGAAATCTTGGCTTTCTTAGACGAACCCGTCTCCGTTTCAGCCGCACGCTTCTCCCCACGATCAACTTGCCTTTTCAATTCCGCTTCTCGATCCCTAGCACAATCGATAAGCTCTGCTAGAGTTTCACATTTGGACGGTGTAAGAAACTCTCGATATTTGGCACTCAACATGCCATAGTAGTGGTTAATCCACATCCTTTCATCCTGGAGCAACTGTGGGCAAAACTTGGCTTTGTCGTAGAAGATGGCCGTGATGGTATCAATACTTTCATCTTTTGTCGTAACTGTAGGAATTCTTCTGCTATTCGGTTGATAGCGGCTTGTGGGCAAAACCGCTTTGTGAACAACTTCTTAAATTCTTCCCAAGTCATACTTTTGATACCTTCCCGCCCCTTCTCATCCCGTTGCAATTCCCACCAGTCTTTAGCTCGTTCCCGGAGTTGGCTTGCAGCAAACCTCACTTCATCAGATTCTTCACAGTGTGAGGTTTCAAAGGCACTTTCCATATCTTTGATCCACCTTTGACTAAGTAGTGGATCTACCTCACCCTTGAACGTTGTAGGGTTGCATGCAACGAACTCCTTATAGGTCACTTTCTTTGTTGGCCTTTCAGTTTCTTTGTCAGCCTTCAAAGCCACAAACTCTTGTTGAATGAGATCCCGTAGATCTCTGCGTACATCCTCGATGTATCCCGGCAATAAAGCCTCAAAAGCCTTGCCAACTTCTTCCTTGACCAATTCCCGTGTTGCATCATCGGGATGGGTCTCGTGATTCTCTATATTGATCACGTGATCGTCACCAGCCATGACCTAAGACTGTGACAATTTACCTTTGCGTTAGTACCATGTACGTAATCTATAGCATATACACCGATGCTTATGATTCTACTATCACTAGGGCCTAACCCTATTCACACAATACCCATTTCCATCCTTAAGTTTAAAACAACATCCCTAAGAATCCATTCGCGTGCCTTCGATTGTTGTTAGACTGGCCAGGCCTAGCAACAAGCTCACCACACGGATGCCTTCTTAGTTCCATTATTCCAAACTTAAGTCAAGAAGCTAGGTTCAATCAATTCATATGATTCATATCATACATACATCATGCATATATCATACATATATCATACATGTGTCAATCCTGTTACGTTTATAACGGCACACTAACCTTGTACCTTTAGGCTCAGTGATCGGCTTCTTGGATCGAACGCTTGCATTTCTCATATCTAGAGCTCAAAAGTTTGAGTCCAAGTGTTCGCGACGCACTTGAATCTCTCAAACCGTTGGCTCTGATACCAACTTGTAACACCCGGACCTCCAAAGAGTCCGTTTAAGTTAATTAAACATGCGGAATTTGGACCCAGAAAATTTCATTAACATTTAACTCCCAAAAATGTGTTTCGTGTCAACCGACACTCAAAAATGAAGTTTAACCTTCCATTTACATAAACACGTGATAGGAAGTTTCAAAATAATATTAACACGTTAGTTTCTACAAAAGAAACGTGTATGCAAGTCCCGTTCGATCCTTGTATGCCCCATCGATCACTTTAGCCTTCCGGTCCTGTAACACCTGAAAACACACGTTTAGACATCCATTAGTTCATAAGAACTAAGTAAGTACATTCTAACATTCATTTCGGGTCTTTACGGGGGTTTAAACGGACGGACTCGGAACGCGTTAAATCGATAATTGCCAAAATCTGAGAATGGACCCTACCGTAACTTACGGTGGGTACCGTAAGTTACGGTAGCCCCAAATTTTGCTACGGTGGAATCCTACTGGCTTACGGTAGCCCATTTCGTCCAGGGACCTACCGTAACTTACGGTGCCACCGTAAGCTACGGTGGACCCTGCAGCAAAAACATCATTTTTGACCCGTTAAGGGTCGTTTCGCGTTCCCGAATCACCCCTTTCGATCCCGATTGTTCCAAACACCCGGAAATAACATATTTTAATATACGTGATTCCCACGGAGTTTCAACGAGTCTAACCCGACTCTTGGCAACATACCAAAATTTTTCTATTTATTTGGTATTTAATGCCTTAATTAACCCAATTATGGTTCGTTTGTTCTTTAGAGCTTTGACCGTCCCGACTACCATGGAACCGATCAATTATAACATATTACATATGTTTGGTGAGTTCTTAGACCCAACCCACCCCATTTGCTTATCATAACGCAAATTTCCTTTTTACCCCAATTTGACCCGTATAGGGTCAAATCCCATTTTAATGAGCGGTTTGCCATTCTTTCGCGAACGACCGCTTTCCTTGGCGTTACCCAACGTTCACACACATTGCAAATCGTAGGGATAACCCTTTACCCTAGTGTTCACACACGATGTGAATCACTTTAATCCGGGTTTGTCCTTGGCGTTACCCAACGTTCACACACATTGCAAATCGTAGGGATAACCCTTTACCCTAGTGTTCACACACGATGTGAATCACTTTAATTCGGGTTTGTCCTTGGCGTTACCCAACGTTCACACACATTGCAAATCGTAGGGATAACCCTTTACCCTAGTGTTCACACACGATGTGAATCACTTTAATTCGGGTTTGTCCTTGGCGTTACCCAACGTTCACACACATTGCAAATCGTAGGGATAACCCTTTATGTTCACGCACGTCGTGAATCGTTTATCATAGAAGCTCACATACGGTGCAAGTCAACTATTTATCCTTTTTAAACGTGTTTCATTTTGTTTGAGCTTATGAGCACATGGTCACACACATTGTGACTCATGCCTTTACTTTGTTATGCTCAATTTAAAGAATGTCTTACCTTGAGTCCGGAAGGTTTAAGTGGTCAATTAAACGTGTTCCTTGCCGGTTCCCTTGGATCCGCTTGCCACACCACTTCCTATTACCATTTCAAGGACCCATTTAACACATAACATTCATTTAATCACACATATGGTCTATTTGACCATTTAACACCTTTAACCTACAATCTAGGCTTTCACATTGCACATTCCTTGCAATTAAGTAGTTCATTCATGTTTTTCATCTCATTGGAGCATTTAATCAAACACCTTATGTGCATAACTTAACATATCGGTTATTAACTAACTTTTAAACATCATCAAGCTAGTTTTACACCCAAATCACATAACACACATGTGATTCATCAATTTCAACCAAAGGTTATGCACCTAATCACATTTCTACAAGAATGAACATGGATTCTACAACTAGAAACTAGTTTACATGAAGAATCCTTAGTTTAACCTTCTAGTAACTAAACCCATTTCCATGGTTCATGTAAACCTTAAATTAAGGAGCAATTACACATCTTGTTACCATAATACACACATACACATGATCATCTAGCACTATAACACTAGGGTTTCATGTTTAATCCACCAATTTCTACACCCATCATGTGGGTGACGATTTTACACCTCAAGAACATCAAATAACACTTACTTGTAGCTCTTGATGAGATGAAGAATGATTTCTAAGGGTCAATTTCGGATCTTGCACTTGAATTACCAACAATTTGAGCATGAGATGTCAAACCCTTCTTCTCCTCTTCCCTTGTGTGTGTAAACGTGAGTGAGAAGAATGAGAAGACAATGCTCATCAAGATGTATGGCTTGCCATACATATCCATGTTCAAGTTTCATCAATTGGCAAGATCCACCCCTCTAGTATCATTTTCATGTTTCCACCACTATTAACTAACTAGTAAATCTTCTAGTTAATTCTTAAATATTTACAATATTTAACACATGATACATTAATTGTATTTTAATTACATAATACGAAATTCGGGTCGTTACACCACTGTAAGATATGTTAGCCTGATAGGAGGAGCCGGGGTGATCATGCAAAGCAAATTACCATTACGGGTGCACACGTAATTGTAATTTGTCGTGCATGCTAAGTCCGGTAAATCTGGTCGGGAGGTAACATTGTAGTCAGTATAAGTCATCATTCCTACACGTTGAGCAAGAAAGCCTCGGTTCTCATAGAACATAGCCACTAATGGAAACTATTTATCAGTTCTATTTGTAGGAATGCTCACACTTACCTTGAATTTGGACGAAATTCAAACTATGACATTTATGTTAATCCCTCAGATTCGGACTGATTCTCTAGCTTGTCTATTTCTTTAAATCTTTGAATTTCTCATCCTTTTCATTTCAAGACAAAAGGTCTATTTTCGTACGACTGATAGCTTTTGATATTTGGTAATTAAAAGAATGTCTGGAAGAGGATGTGAACATGGGAGAAGTAACGATCATGAACATTACAAGTTTTCTATTCTATACCCTAGGGAGCTAGGATCATAATTCTAGTAAGACCTTGTTAAGGGTAACAAAACATTACTAACACTTGCTATTACTTAAGTCCTGTCCTACTTAGGGCCTTCATGGTATTTCCAATCATGACATTGACCTTACCCTTTATAAGACATTCCTCCACTTAGTAATTTTAGTAACTAAGTAACTGATTGAATACTTAGAATGAAAGTGGACCATAAGAAATGTATAGGAGCGATGATACTCTCCACACATACAGTACGTTACTCTTTGAAATGATGCTTATATATAGGGTTAGTAGGTGAGTTCAAAGCCTTGGTGATTGAGTACTATTACTTAAGGAATGAAATGCAAAAGTTAGAATTGTAATTCTAAAATCGTGCAATGGTAGGGTTAGGTCGTGCTCTTTATACTAACGAACTCTTTGAATTGATAAAGCTGATGTCATACCTTATGACATTAGACCAAATAGAATTAGGAAGGACACTGGGAAAATCTAGTGAGTAGTAGAAAGAAGGTTGGAGTTCCGACCATTATCATAAGTGTGCCCTAGGTCGATTAGGACCCCAGGACAAGTTAGAAACAATCAGAATTAGGAAATGGCTATAGCTAGAAAGTAAGAACAGTTAAATTATAGAAATCACAGATCCGGTAAAAAAGAGAGAAAAGATGGTAAAACTAAGGGAAGAAATAGCTGTACAAAAGGCCAAGGAGACAAAACTTAATAAAACTGTTCATATTACAGAGGAAACGATGAGAGCAAAACAAATACTAGCCACCATGTCACACGAGATAAGATCTCCATTATCAGGGGTCGTTAGCATAGCAGAAATTCTATCACAACAAAACTTGATAAAGATCAGAAACAACTTTTGAGTGTCATGTTGTCTTCTGATGATCTAGTCCGTGACATCCTCGACTTTTCCAAAGTTGAGTCAGGAGTTCTGAGGTTGGAAGCCACAAAATTTAGGCCAAGAAGAGGTGATGTCCCAGTGGAGGTTAATGGTGATGTTTTACGGATTAGACAAATTCTCACCCACTTGATCAACAATGCTATCAAGTTTACCCACCAAGAAAAGGTTCAGAGTAATCTTTATGTAATAGCAAATCCATTATCTCATAACGTCGAGAAATTAACATGCACCTGTTTCAAATATTCGTACACCTTGGTATGACGTTAAAACATCAATCGTTATTCTGAATGATTGATTCATTTTCTGTTTTAATAATATTCTTACCATCATTGTGGACCCATTTCAAGATCTTCGCATGGCGTATTATTCTTAAACCGATGGTTGGTCAAAGGAGAAATACATATTCACAAGATATGCGTTAAGGTCATTTCATATGGTGACGTTTGGGATTCTTAAATTCCAACGGATAACTTTTCTTATCATTGCTGGTCTTTTAATGATTTCTAGACTACACCATACCATAAAATTATATTCTGGAAATTTAAACAACTAAAGCATAAGCAAAATTCCGATTTGTCAGAGTTCGGTGGAACTCCCGGCTGATCCTGAGTTCACTTGGGAACGAGAGGACGAAATGATGCGTAAGTATCCTAACCTGTTCAAGAATGTTGCCAGTACTTCCTAATTTTCGGGACGAAAATTCCTGCAACAAGGGGATAATGTGACAACCCGAATTTTTTTTTTCCGGTTAATACTAATTAAACTAACTTCTCCGTTTATCGCGAATTAATCTATTCTACTATTAAATAAATAATAATAATAATAACAATAATAATAATAATAATAGTAATTTATAAAAATTTATGAAATTTAATAATAATAGTAATTAAAAACTTGGGTCCAGGGGTGAGTTTGTAAATTTTGAAACTTGATTTAAAATACTTCTCACATGAAATAACAAACCAAGAAAACCACAGGGACCAATTGTGTAACTTATGAAATTACAACCCAAACCCCCCGCCCATCCCCGCATTTCGGTCGCCGGCCGGCGAAGCTCCGGCGCGGCTCCGGCGACCCCCAAACACTCCATAAACGCAGCTTTTAATCAAATCAAACATTACCAACACCTTCGCGTGAATGTCTCGAACCCGTACCCACTTGAATTTGAATATTGGAATCGGGTTAGTGTGATTTCCACTTTCGACCGAAAGTCGGCCGACCATCCACCAATATCACGCATTACACCCATTAACGATTAAATTAACTATGCACTAACGAATATTTAGTCCTATATAAACTTCCTTCGAAGTTCCATTTCATCCAAAACAACACAAAACACTCCATTTCATCATCTTCATCTCGCGACCTGTTCTTGGCGTCTCCGGCATCGAATTGAATTCAAAACAGGTAATTGATTACACCCATACATTCGGTTTACATGAGGAATCATAGCCCTAAACTTAATTGATTAACAACATCAATTGGTGGTTCAATTTCAAATCAGTTGAAATTAGGGTTCTTGATTTGGGGATTGATTTGGTTTGTGTTTAAAGGAATTAAAAGCTGTGTCTTAACGCGGCCTTGAGCCTTGGTTTACTGGTATGCGTGTGGGTGTGCGGATTGGAGGTCCCGGGTTCGAACCCGGGCACCTTCTTTTATTTTTTTTAAAGCCCTTTAAAGCTTTTTAAAATTCCAGAAAAATTATAAAAATTATAAAAATAATTTTATAAACTTAGTTATATTTTTGAACACCAAATAAGTTTCTGGATTTTCTTAGTTAAATAATTGTTTTAAAAATATGTTAATAAATATTATTCTTGTTTAAACCTTACTAAAAATGAGTTTCAACTAAGAAAATAATTTCGGTTCAAACAATTATTATTTTAAAATCGTGGTTGTCCTAAAATAATTGTTTAAATTTTATATTTAACACTGTCATTATAAATTATTTCTTTTTAGATAATAATGGGACTCGAAAACAATAAACCTTTATAAAAGTAAAGAACGTTATATTAATTAAAGGTTTTGTTATAATAATTATAGAAATCATATTATCTCGCCAAGATATTTACAAATATTATTACTTATAACAAATTACCATCACAATTGATTTAGATTAATATTATCGATATTAATCTATATGTTATTCTAAAATATTTAAACATACGTGTATAATCTTCCTAATGGAATCAAAATGCAAATAAATACTTTGTAAACTTAATACATATTAAAAACCCCATAATCCTAATCCTTGATTTAACGTTAATTTCAAACTTAAATCTTGTAACATATATACACCTATTTGTGTACGTGTCACGTGTTAAACCAAACCAACCCGAACCTTACAAATATATTGATTCACAGTGAACACATATTAAAGACTCGATTACAATCAACAATAGGTGTTGATCGTGTTTGATCGTGCATTGCCTTGTTCTTTGAAGTTCTTGTTCATTTCATTACATCAATTCAAGGTGAGTTTACAGCCTCACTTTACTTATATACTCTTTTAGGGGAGAGAAACATGCTGTTTTCATAAAAGTTACATTACACTGGATTTTTTTTTGTAATACTGCATATACTTGATACTATGGTGTATACTTGCCCAACGGACCGTTAATATGGACTTAACGAGGTAATTGTTAGTAGTACTACTGGGATTGACATACCCCACCCGGGCTAGTCGCGCTAGCACAACGTTCGTCAAACGGGTGAACGGTTAGCTTAATTACAAGTGTTGTGGTGGGACCACATCCGGGCCTGGTTTATTATTTTATTACATATCAGTTCGGCCGCGCCTTCATACACATAGTGATCATTATGGACTAGCTACCCATTATATGCTTTAATTACTAAATCCGGGGATTTCATTATACTTATCGGATTGATAAATCCAGGGATTTCATTATACTTATCGGATTGATAAATGCGGGAATTTCATTATACTTTTCGGATTGATAAATCCGGGGATTTTATTATACTTATCGGATTGATAAATCCGGGGATTTCATTATACTTATCGGATTGATAAATCCGTGGATTACATACTTGACGGATTACATAATCCGAGAATTACATATTTGACGGATTGCATAATCCGGGAACTTCATTACTAATAATTACTGTTTTCTGATAAACCTGTGAACTCACCAGTCTTGTACTGAGATTTTTGCATGTTTTCTCTCAGGACATTGATGTGGCACGTCTAGGAGCACAACATCCACTGCATGTCATTCTGCGTTCATCTTAAACTATTTTCAGGATTTAATTGCATTTACTTTACATAAATTGGATTGGACGCGTGTTTGCGTGTTCCAAAACTATTGTTAAATGTTTTCCTGTTTTCGCTTCCGCACAACTTAAATATATTTGGTTTGTTTCATTAAAATTAAACAACTTATATGATTGTAATTATCGAGTCGTTTGGTGTAACTGATGCTTATCTGAGATCCTGGTTGTGTCACACGCCTGACGGTAAAACCCCGTACGTGATTTTGAGGGTGTGACATGTTCCCTCTACATTAAGAACGTAACCACGATCGTATTCTTCCTGATCTGCATTTCATTGCAATTGGGAACAAAAAAACATCACAATTAAAATTTATAATTCGAGATTCTGAAGAGGATTATCAAACGAAGGATTTTTGCAGGGCTATATAAAATATTGGGAGAAGATTCATTGCTGCATAATGTGTAAGAAATAAAGACCAATGTAAACCTGTGGATTGAGTCGATCAGTGGAGAAGATTCATTGCTATAGGGAGAAATGGAGAACAGGGGACACGTCGATCAGTGGTTAGAACAGGCGAAACGGGTTTAAAGAGGTTGATAGATACGACACCTTATGTGAATTCGTCAGAAGTAAATGACGGAATGGACAATGTCGAGATGAGGAACAACATGTCAAATAAGAATTTGATAATGTCGAATTCAGAAATAATAAAATAAAGGAAAAGAGTTAGTAACAAGCAAGGAACTTGCTGCGGATTGGATCGATGATAGGGTTGGGTGCAATGAGGGAAGAATGCACGATGAAACTTTTGATACTATAAGAAATTGGGATGATTCAGGAATGATACTTCATTTGGAATATGTTAACCTAGCTTTTGGAAAAATGTATTACGAATTATGAGTAAATCATAACATTTTCAAAACATCAACTTATTTTATTATGTTACAGAGAAAAAAATATGTTTTTAATTATTTATGGTACTGATTATGGGGTGAGCAAAATTCAGATCTTAGTTGACTGCCATCATGGGGATTTAAAAAATATGCTTCTATGCATAAAAAAGTCAAAACTATTAGATAAAAAAATTAGGTTGTTAGACTATAAAAGGTATTAAAATGAGGTTAAATTTATATGACAATTCATATTCAAACAAGAATGAAGATTAAAATTGGATGTTAAGAAGATCATTAATTTTATAATGATTCACATTGAAATTTTAAAAACTTGATTAAGCTGTTTAAGGATTTGGATGTTAAAACATGGTTCGCAAGCTAATATCATAAACTATACTCGTTTACGTTATCGCAGGTGATGAAGAGGCTTACAAAGCTAGTGAACCAAACGTTATTTACTCCCCAAATGGTTCAACCTATTAGATTCCTGTAGTACCAGCAAATTTAAACCCTGTTGTTGGTGAATGTTATTTAACATTCCAAGAAGCTAAGAAGATGTATGATGCATATGCTCATTGTGCAGGGTTTTCGACAAGATGTAGCACTGTAAAGCGTAAAAATGGAGATATAACACACCGATATATAGTTTGTAACAAGTATGGAAAGTCGAGGACAGTACCTATTGATACATTAGAAGATAAAAGAGGTGAACCATCAAGGAGAATGAGTAACTATAAGATTACGAACTGCAAGGCGAGTGTAAAGTTTAAAATCACACCTGAAACTTCACAATATTGTGTGTGTAAGTGTTGGATCATGATAAGGCTGGTGCAACCAAAATCACTTCATAGTCATCTTTGGTACTACATTCAAAGGCTTCCGAAGCTGAGCAAGAGATCTTCCGAAAGTCTGAAGAACAACTGAAGATATCTACTGAAGGCAGAAGCTGAAGTCAACTACTGAAGACAACAGCTGAAGCCAACAGCTGAAGATATCTACTGAATGCAAAAGCTGAAGTCAACTGCTGAAGACAACAGCTGAAGCCAACAGCTGAAGACTATCTTCCGAAGACAAAGTCTGATGAAAGAGCTGAAGACAAAGTCTGAAAGCTTCCGAAGACAAAGTCTGATGAAAGAGCTGAAGACAAAGTCTGAAAGCTTCCGAAGACAAAGTCTGATGAAAGAGCTGAAGACAAAGTCTGAAAGCTTCCAAAGACAAAGTCTGATGAAAGAACTGAAGACAAAGTCTGAGCTTCCGAAGACAAAGTCTGCTTCCGAAGACAAAAAAACTCCAAGCCTCGGAAGAAGCAGTCTTCTGAAGTATAAGTGCCTTCGGAAGAAGTTATTCTTCCGAAGCACTTTATCCTTCGGAAGACAATGCTATGTCCAGCAGATAAAAGTATGGTCCCTGTCAGTCCGCATGCAGACCTCTGACACAGTCCGCATGCAGACCTCTGACACAGCATGGGTTCTTCCTAAAAGACCATGCTGTTGACCACACTTTATTCTACTGCTCACCTTTTTATGATAGTACATGTTACCAACTTTAGTTGGTGACAAGGTAAGTCAGGGACATGTCCTGACTACCAACTCTCAGGCAAAATGTCTGAAAGACCTCACCTAGAGTCTTGTAGTATAGATGTAAGGTTAGAGGTGTCCAGCTGGAATCAAAGTATTCCCGGCTGTAGGTAGTATTATATATATCTTCTCCCTGTAACTCTTTAGATAAGCGATTTGAGTCCAAGTGTCTTGTAATCCTTTGAGTTGAGAAGCAATATATAAAAGTACCTTGAAAATTTACTTGCTGTGTTAAATTTTTTACTGCTTATTACTTGATATATTGTGATCAACTCTTCATAAGACTGCTTGCTGAGTGTTGATTCACAGTGAGTTGAGAGAAAAACCACCAGAAATTCGATCCCTGCAATTGGTATCAGAGCACCAGGCTCTTGATTGTGAGATCTTACCATCCTAATCAACCTGTTTTTCACTCCTCACCACAATCCACTCACTCAAATGGCTGCTCTATCCAAGGCTGATATGGAAACCGGTACCTTGACCAAGTCCCCCATGATCACCCCTGAAGATTTTGACACATGGTGTATCAGGATGGAAGGCTTCATCAAGTGTCAAGATTCAAGGATGTGGGACTCCATTGTCAATGGTCCTTTCATACCAAGCACTACATCTGCCACTGGTAATCGGATCATCCCAAAAGATGTTGATGATTACTCAGAGGAAGATAGGAAGAGAATAGAGCTAGATCAAAGGGCTATGACTTGTCTCCAAACTGCTCTCCCCAACTCCGTCTATAGACGCTTCAAGAAGTGCAAGACTGCTAAAGATTTATGGGAAGCTTTGAAGCTGATGTATGAGGGATCCAAGGAAACTCAAGAGAACAAGAAAGATCTCTTGAAGCAGCAGTTTGAGAACTTTACTTTCAAGGCTGGTGAGACCTTGACTCAACAATACTTCAGGTATGTTGAGCTAGTAGATACTCTGGCGGACATTGGAGTAGCTCTTGAGAACAGAGACATAGTTAGGAAGTTCATGTCTTCGCTTCCTAAACTATGGACTCAGAACTGTGTTGTCATTAAGAGAACTTCGGACCTTAAGACTCTTTCTCTCACAGAGTTGTATGGTATCCTAAGTGCATTTCAGATTGAGATGAACATACAGAACTCCTCTGACCACTCCAATAACCAACTGAGTTCAGCCCTTCATGTGGTTGAAAAGGAAAGCTTAGAACCACAGCATCAGTTGCTATGCTACCCTGAAAACTCACATACTGGACCCTTCATTACTCTACCTGAGACTCCAAAGTCTCAAAAGGTTCAACACAACTCCTTTCAGGACGGTTGTGCCTTTGTCTCTGGAAGTGGACACTCTGGTGATTTTCAATACTGCTTTGATGATCTTGAGTGCTTCAGTCCAGATGATGTGGAGTACATGGACATTGTCCAGCAGATGGCTCTTTTAACTTATAGAGCGAAGAAGTTCTTCAAGAGAACTGGAAGGCAATTCCCTCAAAACCCAGTCAACAGCAAGTTTGGGTTTGATAAGAGCAAAGCAAGGTGTTACAACTGCAACCAACTTGGTCACTTTGCTAGGGAATGCAAGGCTCCAAACAACCCGGGAACCCCACAGGCCTCCACACATCCCACTGCTCCCAAGCATGAAGAAAAGTCAACTGAAGCAGCTGCTGTTGCTCAGGAAGTTGACTGGAGCTTCATGGTACAGGATGTGACTCCCGCTCAAGCACTCATGGCTGGAACAGATGATGATCAGGTATATGAACATCTTTGTACTGCTGCCTGTATTGCTAAAGTTAAATTGTATAAGGATTACATTTCGAAAATCAGATCTGAGGTTGAGTCTTTAAATGTGCTAAAATCTGACTTTAAGAGAGATGAATCTGACTATCAAAGGAAAATTGATGAGTTAGAGAAAACTGTGTCTCTTTTAAAACATGAAAAGACTAACTATAAGACTCAAATCAAAGATCTGATCTCCAAACTTTCTGAAGTTCAAGCCCAGTTAGTCACAGCTGAGGCTCAGGCCAGGAAGCAAGCTATTGCTGAGCAAAGCTTCCAAACTATTCTTGCATCAACCTCTCATTCCAAAATGTTTTATCAAAACAAAGAAGGGTTGGGAACCAGTGAAATAGCTCCACACACTCTTATGAGTCTATTAGACTACCTAGATGTGGTACTGAAGAGCAAGAGGTACCAACTGCTGACCCTTCTCCATTGGAACTAGAGGATGAAGTGAAAATAGTGGCCTCCACAGGGGAGAAAGAGGAGGATACACCCATCTCCACCTGTGATGATCAAATCCTGACCACCAAGGCAAGAAGAAGCAGAGCTAAAGTTGCTAGAAGGACTGCCAAGAAGGTTGCAGAGTCCAAGCTTAAGTTTGACCCTAAGCAAAAGGGTGTCTTCATTTCTGCCGGATTTCAAGTGGTAGGTACTCCTGATTCAGGAAAGGAGTGTAGTACCAGCACTCCTGTCCTACTGAAGGATCAGAAGTTGAAAGGGAAAGTTGCTGATGAAGAGAAGAAACCCAAGAAACAGCAACCTGCAAGTTCCCAGAAGACTAACATTGCATGCATAATGTGTGGTCTGCATAACCATATGGCTAAAGATTGTTACTACAATCCAGCAAGCACACATTATGCAAATAATGTTAGAAAGGAAGGAGTCAGAGAAGGTTTCTCAGTTGGACCACTTCAAAAGGTCCAAATGATGAAAAAGGGAAATTTAGTCTCGGAAGCCAAGTTGCTTTCGGAAGAAACTACTTCTTCCGAAGGGAAAATGGCTTCGGAAGCCAAACCTTCTAAGGTTCGGAAGAACAAGAAGGCTCCCTTGAAACCATCTCAGAAGAAGACTACTTCGGAAAAAGGTGGTGAAGGCTTCTTCCGAAAAGAGAGAAGCTTCGGAAGAAGACCATGCTGCAAAAGCTTCAACAAGCTCATCCTCAAAGATCAACCAAAGGATAGATTGGAAGATCAAGGAAGATGCTGCAGCCCAAACCTCTTCTTCAAAAATGACCTCTATTGAACCCATTGCATATCTTTTGGTTCAATTATGTCACTATCTTTGGAAGAGCCCGAGACCTGCAAGGCTTGGGCTTCCAAACAAAACTAACCATCTCATCTTATGTGTAGGGACATCCATTTGACAAGAACAACAACATCTGGATTGTAGATAGTGGATGCTCCAGGCACATGACAGGGAACAGATCTCTCCTTCAACAATTCCAGAACTTTGATGGAGGGCCTGTCCAATTTGGAGGTGAGGCCGGAGGATATATTTCTGGCAGAGGAAGTATATCCAATGGCAAAATAAACATTGACAAAGTCACTTTGTCAAACAGCTTGAACACAATCTGTTAAGTGTTTCTCAATTCTGTGACCAGAAGCATCAGATGCTTTTCACAGAACATGAGTGCATTATCCTCAGACCAGGGATGACAATTCCTCCTGAATTGGTGCTTCTCAGATCTCCCAGGAAAGGGGATATGTACAAGCTAGATATGAACAACGCTTCTCCTATGGGTGAGGTATCATGCTTTCTTTCCAAAGCTGATAGTGATGAGTCAACACTATGGCATAAATGCATGTGTCATGTGAATTTTAAAACAATGAATAAATTGGCTAAAAATAACTTGGTACATGGTTTGCCTAAAAAGGAATTTTTCTGCAAAGATAACTGTGTTGCATGCCTGAAAGGGAAACAACACAGATCATCTCATAAATCCAAATGTGTTAACTCTATCACTACTCCATTACACTTATTGCACATGGATCTCTTTGGTCCCACAAGTATAATGAGCATTGGAAGGAAATCATACTGCCTTGTGATAGTTGATGATTTTACAAGATTTACATGGGTATTCTTTTTAAGAAGTAAAGATGAAACTGCTGAAACTTTAAAATCTTTTATTCTTAAAATAGAAAATCAAATTGATCACAAGGTTAAGATTATTAGAAGTGATCAAGGGACTGAGTTTAAGAACTTCGTTCTTGACTCATTCAGTGACTCAAAAGGGATTGCCAGACAATATAGTGCTCCCAGAACTCTTCAACAAAACGGTGTTGCTGAGAGGAGGAATAGGACACTTATTGAGGCTGCTCGGACCATGTTAGCTGATTCAAAGCTGCCTCTAACATTCTGGGCAGAGGCAGTCAGCACTGCATGCTATGTGCAGAACAGGGTTCTTGTAGTGAAGCCCCATGGAAAAACCCCTTATGAGTTATGGAACAAGAGGCCACCGTTCATTGGCTTTCTAAGGTCCTTTGGCTGCAGGTGTACCATACTTAACACAAAGGACAACTTAGCAAAGTTTGCTGAGAAGTCGGATGATGCTATCTTTATTGGATACTCTTCTAGCTCCAAAGCTTATAGAGTATACAATATCAAGAATCAGCAATTTGAGGAGTCATCCAACATAGTTGTTAATGAGCACACTCCTTGTGTTAGGGGGAATGGACCTGAGTATATCTTTGATTTAGAATTGTTTCCAAACTATTCTAAACCATCTTGTGAGAATGTTTCAGCTGGAACATGTGCTCAAAGTGATGCTGATGCTGATGCAGGTCAACTATATGAGCTTCCCAGACCTATTCCAAATTCTCCAAGAGTTGAAGGGCGACAAGCTCAACTATTCACAGATCTGACAGTGTAACTATCTCCAGAAATAGTGAAGCTTCAACAAGTGAATCACTTGATCAACCTCAAAGTTCCAGGTGATCCACTACAACACCAGGTTGAGGGAAGTGGTATTTGAAGGAACAAGCAACTGTTAATACTACTTCACAACCAACCATTGATGATGTTTCTCAATCATTCAATCAGTCCTCATTGAATGACTCTGAAACAGCAGTTGGACAGAGTGATCCAGTTCCTGATCAGAATATGTCTAACCTAGACTTATCTCTGCAACTGGAAGTGATTCCTCGTCTTAGGATTCACAACACTCATCCAACTGAGAACATCATAGGGAATGTCTCTGAGGGTGTGAGAACAAGAGGACAAACTCATCATGGGAATGTCTGCTTGTACTTATGCTTCCTGTCTCAGATGGAACCAAAGAAGGTAGAAGATGCCTTAAAGGATAGTAGTTGGGTTGAATCGATGCAGGAGGAGCTGCTTCAATTCAGAAGACAAAAGGTCTGGAATTTATGCCCACTACCATCTGGTCAAGTACCCATAGGCACTAAATGGGTATTCAGGAACAAGAAAGATGATAGAGGCTTGATTATCAAGAACAAGGCAAGACTAGTAGTTCAAGGGTACACCCAGGAGGAAGGAATCGATTATACTGATGTCTTTGCACCTGTTGCAAGACTTGAGGCAGTTAGGATCTTCCTTGCTTATGCTGCATCCAAGAACTTCACAGTCTACCAACTTGATGTCAAGTGTGCTTTTCTATATGGGGATATAGATAGGGAAATCTATGTATGTCAACCTCCAGGATTTGAAGACCCACAACACCCCAACTATGTGTGCAAACTGGATAAAGCTCTATATGGGCTGCACCAAGCACCTAGGCTGTGGTATGAGACCTTGTCTCAGTTTCTCCTGAAGAATGGATACACTAGAGGTACCATTGACAAGACTCTTTTCATCAGAAAGAGTGGAAAAGACATTTTGCTTGTACAAGTCTATGTTGATGACATCATATTTGGTTCTTCAAACGACCAAATGTGCAAGGACTTTGAAAGCATTATGAAGCAGAAGTTTGAGATGAGTTCCATGGGAAAAATGGACTTTTTCCTTGGAATGCAGGTGAAACAGATGAAGGAAGGGTTCTTCATAAGTCAATCTAAGTATGTCTCAGACATCTTAGAAAGATTTGAAATGAAGGACTGTAAACCAGCCAAGACACCCATACCCAGAAACCATAATCTTTGCCCTGACCTTGAGGGGGAGGATACTGATCAATATCAGTATAGAGCAATTATTGGTTCTCTGATGTATCTCACTGCAAGTAGACCAGATATCATGTTTGCCACATGCATTTGTGCAAGATATCAGGCTGCTCCAAAGGTGTCTCACCTAGCTGCTGCAAAGAGAATCCTCAGATACCTCAAAGGAGCACCTAAACTAGGTCTCTGGTATCCAAGAAATAGTGATTTCAATCTCTATGGATACTCTGACAGTGACTATGGTGGCTGCAACATTGACAAGAAATCAACATCAGGAGGATGTCAATTTCTAGGTGGAAGGATTATCTCATGGCAATGCAAGAAACAATCCTGTGTCTCTACATCAACTGCTGAAGCTGAATACATTGCTGCTGCTAGCTGCTGTGCTCAACTGCTATGGATTCAAAATCAGATGTTAGACTATGGGTTCAACTTCATGACTACTCCTATCCATATTGACAACAACAGTGCTATCTCCATTACTGAGAATCCGGTGAAGCACTCCAAGACAAAACACATCGATATCAGGTATCATTTCATTAGAGATATTCATGAGAAACAGCTGATAAAGTTAATCAAAGTTGACTCAAATGAACAATATGCTGATTTGTTCACAAAGGCATTTGATGAACAAAGATTTAAGTATCTCATATCAGTAATTGGGATGATAAACATTGAATAACTACCTCTTTTGAAAACCTTTTTAATGAGTAATGTCTTGTGTCAATACAATTTAAGCCCTGTTACAAAAGATCTTTAAACTATTCCAAGTGTAAATTCCTTCCGAAGAGGAACTAACTCTCGGAAGATATTCTTGAATATCTTCCGAAGCTAAATTCCTCAATGGAAATTTTCTTCTCGGAAGAGTTTTTGGTCTCGGAAGAAGCGATTGATTTTACATCAGATCAGATCTACTTCCGAAACTTATAAACTCTTCATTCGGAAAGACAACTTCCTTCGGAAGCAATGCCTTGCTTCGGAAGATAAAGTGCCTTCAAAGGACAAGAAAATACCTTCGGAATGTTTTACCCTCGGAAGTAAAGGATTTTATATGTAACGGATATCTTTTGGGCCCCACTCTGTAAAAAGTAAAGATTTTGTTGATAATGTCAGATTATTTAAAATTATCCTTGCCGCCAACATCATTTCTCCGCCGTAAACCACCATACCACCCACAGTAACCCCAAAACAGTTACCCTATTACCACCACTACCACTATTCACCCCTTTTAAATAATCTTGACTCATCAATTTCATCTTCTTTTACCACTTTACAGCCCTAACTGTTCCCTTCACTGTCAAACCTCAATTCATCCAAATTTCAAGCTTACCTTTTCTCCAATGGCGCAAAACCCTCAGCACAACCAAGTCGTTACTTGACTCGTCAAGGGATGCCGACTTCACCCAAATCATCACCTTTCTCACCGAATCCACCTACCTCACTGCACTCACAGTTAACCCAACCGTATACTCCAACCATATGTCAGAATTTTGGAGCAACGGTGAAACTACAGTGCTGAACGGGGTTCGAGTCCTGAGAACCCGAGTTTGTGGCCAAGAGTTGGTCATCAATGAACAGCTCATCAGGGAGCATCTCGAGCTTCACGATGATGGGCTCCTACTGAGTTCCCCAAGGAAGACGTGGAAGGCACCTATATCCTCATGGGATATGGAGGCGATGTCAGCAGGTCTACAGTATACAAGTTCAACTTCTCTTACCATTGGAAATTCCTGCTGCACATTGTTCACTGCCTCTCCAACAATCAGGGGGTTGGGATCAAATCCCATATGAACTAGGATGCCTAGTTCATAGGTTGGTGAGAGGCCTCAGATTCAACTACTCACAATTTGTTGAACAACCTAATCGCCAATCTGAGCAGGGATACATTCTTCATGTATCCCCGATTTCTTCAACACATAATCAACTGTGAGATGGAACCAAGCAAGCTTGTCTGCGCAGCTGCTCTTCTTGTTCCACACATGAGGCCTACCATCTTCAAGATACTGAAGAAGATGTCCACCAACTTCACTGGACGGTACACTCCATTACCTCCAGAGATGACTGAGCGCATAGCTCCTGGTGACATCCCTGTTAACCCCACAGGTGATGAACCCACACCAGCAACATCCACCACAATACCAAAACCTTCTTTACCCATCAAAGCCACATATCAGAGACGCCCCAAACGAACCCTTGTTCAATCTACTCTGATTGAACAAGCTCCTTCTGTTCACACCCAAAGGACTAGAGTGGAATCATGGGCTCCCACTCATCCGAGGTCACACCATCCTTCACAATTGACCTCAATGTGGGTTTTGAGCCTCCTCAGTCTCAAACCCCTGAGCCCGAACCCCAAGCCTTTAGCCCACAGGGTGAGTCTCTACACTCCCCTGTGCAGCCTTCTAGGGACAGCCCCACCATAGGCTCAATGCCTGTAGACATTAACTTAGGTCCCGGGTCAGTAGGACTAACCACCCTCTCTTTCACTGACCTTTTACTCCGAACTGATGAAGAGCTTACATCTCTCCATGGCCATGAAGTTGATCTACAACACCCACTGAAAGATCAACAGAGCCAAGAGGGATCCCTTGTCTCTAGCCCCCATCAGAAGCCAGCTACTGAGGTGAGTCCCACTGATGTGGAGGGGACTCATGTAGACTCAGCTGCCACTACTCAGAGTCTCTCATTGAGCTCTCAGGACAGTGGTAACATCATTAGGACTGAGGCTACGGCAACTTTGCCCATTAACATCTCTGACAGAGATGACTCTGAGCAAAGGAAACCAGGGTGCCAAGAAACCACATCTGGTGGTGAGAGTGAGCATACTAGGTATGTTATCTCATCTCCTCATGATTCTTCATATGAAGATGAGGGAAGTATGCAACTAACACTTCAGTACTTGCTTTCTAAGGTCTCCAACCTGGAATCACAGGTGAAGATCTTAGAATCAAGGACTGCCACTCAGCAACTTGAGATTAACTCTCTCAAGGCTCAACTAGCTGAGAAACAGACGGAGAGGTCTGTTAGGCATGTACCAATCCAGGTCTCAATGACTTCTTCCTCTAGCCATCTAGCTCTCAAGATGATGCTACCAAAAAGGGGGAGAAAGTTCAGAGACAAACACCTATGGAACCACAGACCCAATTCATTTCCACCCAACTAATCACACTACCTGAGTCATCTCAATCCTTTCTGGAGATTGACTCAAGGATGCTTCAAGATCTCTATAGACTTTTCACAAAGTTTGTATTGAGATCATCCCTAGAACAGCCCAGCCCCGACACCACACTTGCATACTTTGGGGCTGAGGAGCTTCAAAGACTGACTGCACCTTCTACCACTGTGGAAGAAGTTGGTCAACCTAAGGTCTTCATGGAACCTGAGATTAGCTTCGAAGGGGAAATGGGGACTGATGGCCTAGCAACTAAAACAGATGGGACAGAACTTGCAGCAGTCTCATCTTCTGAAGCTCAAGCTGAAGCTTCCGAAGCTTATATGGAAGTCTCGGAAGAACAAGAAAAGTCTTCCGAGGCCGAAATAGAAGCTGCGGAAGGCTTATTTCAGATGTCCGAGGAACTGACCATCACAGATGTCATTGCTGAAATTGCATCTGAGGTGAGCAGGGAGGACATTTCTGACATTCCTCCAACCCAAGCACCAGCTGAACTTCTCTCTCAATCACAACCCTCCATCCAAGAACCACCACAGTCAAGCACCATCAAAGACAAAGGCAAAAGAAAATTGACTGCGGAAGAGCTTCAGGAGGAGGAGAAGATTGAGAAGGCCAAAAAGAAAGGTCGGTTTCCTACTGAGAAGCTGCTAGTTGCTAGTTCTAAGGCAGCTATAGCCGATCAGGAAGAAATCAACCAGAAGAGAAGAACAGCACTCATTGACCAGCTCATCAATCTAGGAGCTGCCAATGAGGAGATACTCCTGCTACCACTAGAGGAGTTGGTGACTTTGGAGAGGTCAACCAGGCTACAACAAGAAAGGGAAGCCAGGTTGGCCTTGGAGAAGGCGGAAGAAGAGCAGAGGGAGGCAGCCCTGAAGCTGAGAGAGGAGAGGATCAAATCCTACTCTCAAGAGGCTTCAGTCTTCCTGAACTGTCTCCACATGACAATGACATGATCCTGCTGCTCCACAATAAAGAGCAGGATCAAATGGAGAAGGAAAGGAAGAAGGCTGCTAGGGAGAAGTTGAAGTGAAAGGAAGAGGGAGGAAGAGAAGGAGGTCACTGCCACCAAGAGGTCAACTGACAAAGCCTGGATGAAGGACTATCTCCGGGCTCATGGCTTCTCTGGTAGGCAGGTGGGACCTATGTCCGAAAGGACACTCCAGCGGATAGTCAGTGAAATCAAAGCTGACATCCGTTTGGGGAAGAGAAGGGAGATGTATAGGAGGGTAAAGGGAACGGTCTCAACCCCAGCCACTCAACCACAGCCACAACCCACACCAGAACCAACCCCTTTTCCCATTAAACCCGAACCCACTGATGAAACCTTCACCCCTCAACCCACAACTCTACCCAAACCTACCACATCACCTCAACCACCAAACTACCCATCCTAAAACCTAAGACTCAACCCAAAACCACTAAACCTAAGCCTACCCAACAACAACCAAGACCATCCCCTCAGCCTCCTAAACATCTCTCCTTTGAGGAAATAAAGGAGTTCAAGACGAGGCTCATTAACTGCACTACCTTGAGCAGTATCTCCTGTGAGGGAGAGCTTATCAACATCACCTATGTTGATAACTCTTCAAACTCCCTCACCCTAGGCAAATTTCTTGAATTGCCTAGAGACACCTTGGGCCAGGCTACAAGACTTCTTGGTCTCAACTCCGATACCCTCAATGCTGAGGAGAAGAGGCTAAGAAGAAGACTGGTGACTCTACTGGATACCAGGAAAGAGGACAGGATTTCTGGTCAATCTCCTGGACCTAGAAATGCTATAATCCAGTGGAGGTTCGATGAACCTTCTCACAACTTTGTTATGGAAAGGGAGAATGGTGAAACCAACAGGCTAAATGCCACTTCTCTATTGCATCTCAGCAGATTCGACCTTGCTGAGCTTGCAGAGAAGCCATTCTCCAATCCCTCCAACTCTGAGACTGCTGCACACATCAGAAACCATATCAGTGGTCTCTACTTGGCTGAACGAAGTAGAAGAGCCAAGATTGAAGAAGAGTTGAAGCTGAAAAGAGTGGAAGACAAGGAAAGACCAACCACCAAAGGCACAGCCTTTCTACAGATGGTGGAAGGTCCTGAATTGGAACCAATAGTTCGATGGGAATATGACTATACTTCCCATCAACTAACTCTTTTCAGAGGGCCACAACAGAGGGTACATATAATCCAAGGTGACAGAGTAGAGGTTCTGTCCACCAAGGATCTGTACAAGATTCTCAGCACCACAGCAGGAAAGAATGAAGACACCGATAAACACCTGCTTTCCTTGGTGCTGAGAGCTTTGAGAAGAAGAGAGAAGTGAAGTTTTGGTAGCATCAGCCTAGGGGGAGTTTGTTGGATCATGATAAGGCTGGTGCAACCAAAATCACTTCATAGTCATCTTTTGGTACTACATTCAAAGGCTTCCGAAGCTGAGCAAGAGATCTTCCGAAAGTCTGAAGAACAGCTGAAGATATCTACTGAAGGCAAAAGCTGAAGTCAACTACTGAAGACAACAGCTGAAGCCAACAGCTGAAGATATCTACTGAATGCAAAAGCTGAAGTCAACTGCTGAAGACAACAGCTGAAGCCAACAGCTGAAGACTATCTTCCGAAGACAAAGTCTGATGAAGAGCTGAAGACAAAGTCTGAAAGCTTCCGAAGACAAAGTCTGATGAAAGAGCTGAAGACAAAGTCTGAAAGCTTCCGAAGACAAAGTCTGATGAAAGAGCTGAAGACAAAGTCTGAAAGCTTCCGAAGACAAAGTCTGGTGAAAGAGCTGAAGACAAAGTCTTAGCTTTCGAAGACAAAGTCTGCTTCCGAAGACAAAGAAGACTCCAAGCCTCGGAAGAAGCAGTCTTCCGAAGTATAAGTGCCTTCGGAAGAAGTTATTCTTCTGAAGCACTTTATCCTTCGGAAGACAATGCTATGTCCAGCAGATAAAAGTATGGTCCCTGTCAGTCCGCATGCAGACCTCTGACACAGTCCGCATGCAGACCTCTGACACAGCATGGGTTCTTCCTAAAAGACCATGCTGTTGACCACACTTTATTCTACTGCTCACCTTTTATGATAGTATATGTTACCAACTTTGTTGGTGACAAGGTAAGTCAGGGACATGTCCTGACTACCAACTCTCAGGCAAAATGTCTGAAAGACCTCACCTAGAGTCTTGTAGTATAGATGTAAGGTTAGAGGTGTCCAGCTGGAATCAAAGTATTCCCGGCTGTAGGTAGTATTATATATATCTTCTCCCTGTAACTCTTTAGATAAGCGATTTGAGTCCAAGTGTCTTGTAATCCTTTGAGTTGAGAAGCAATATATAAAGTATCTTGAAAATTTACTTGTTGTGTTAAATTTTCTTACTGCTTATTACTTGATATATTGTGATCAACTCTTCATAAGACTGCTTGCTGAGTGTTGATTCACAGTGAGTTGAGAGAAAAACCACCAGAAATTCGATCCCTGCAGTAAGTTTGTTGAGGCACATAACCACGATCTGCTGGATGTTGATGATATGATGTTTAGTAAAGCTAGAAGACAATTACATTATGCAGATAAAAGGTACATTCTAAGACTGTCTACTTCGAATATAGGACCAAGTATTGCTTACAGAATTAGATGCTTGAGTAGTGGTGGTTATAGGCAGGTGCATGGGGACGTTGAAGATTATCGGAATTTTAGAAGAGATATGAACCTCTATATTGGTTCTAGAGATGAAGAAATGCCCATTAACAGAATGGCGAGGAGATTGAAGAACAACCCAATTATTCTTTTGATTATAAAACAGACACAAATGAGCTGGTCCTGATATTTGGGCTGATAAGGTAGCAAAGGCAAACTATGTGGCATTTGGTGATGTCCTAGCATTTGATGCAACTTATCGAATGAACAGCTACAAATTATGTCTCTCTAGATGCTTTCAATATATATGAAAATCATAAAAGAATATGCATTTATTTAATAGAAATGTTTATAATGCAGATATAAGATGGTGTTTGTGCCATTCACTGGGTTGATCATCACACAAGAAGTGTTACCTTCGGGGGCGCTTGATTAAAAGGAAAACATTGAGTCATACAGATGGATTCTAGAAGTATTTATCAAGGCTCAGGAAAACAACCTAAACTAGTCCTAACTGATCAAGATGAAGCTATAAAGGTTGCGGTGGAGACAACCCTAACAGAATCATCACACCGGTTGTGCATGTGGCATGTAATGGACAAGCTACCTATTAAGGTAATAAATCAATAATTTAACATATTTGATCTAATCTTTTTGACACGTACACTGTATTGTTTTTTAGTGAGAAAATGATTATGTATATGTTTACATGAACAGATTTCAGGGGATCTTCTGGCGAATACTGATGTGAGAAAGAGAATACATAAACTAGTTTGGAACACGTATTTGACACCTACTGAATTTGAGGAAGGATGGCATAAGATAATAGATGACTATGATTTACATGACAACAAATTGTTACATGATATGTTTGAGATAAGTGAACGATGGATTCCAGGGTTTTTTAGAGAAATTCCAATGTGTTGTTTGATGAAAACCACATCAAGGTCAGAGAGCGCAAACGCCTTTTTCAGAAGATATGCCAATCCTGAAAACACATTAATACAGTTCATGGTTAGTTTTGAGGGGGCTATGGATGATCAACGTAATAACCAATGCAAACTTGATCATGATACAAGCAACGGCACACCTTCGTTCAAGACTCAGCTTCAAATAGAACGTTTTGCTGCCAAGGTTATAACCAACGCAAACTTGATCATGATACAAGCAACAGCACACCTTCGTTCAAGACTCAGCTTCAAATAGAACGTTTTGCTGCCAAGGTATACACACATGATGTGTTTAAGGATGTTAGAAAAGAAATTGGAAGGGTGACACATCATGTGCAATCAAAAATTTTACAACTGAAGAGTTCCATGATCTATACACCGTTACTCAAAAAGAAAGGACTACAGGTTCAGTTAATGACTTTAAGGTAATAAAAAAATTTAATTCTGATTTATTTATCGCATATTATTCATAATACAACTGTAACTTGTAGATATTTTCACTATTAACAGGTTACCGTCAATAATGAAACTCATGAGACGGGATGCAGCTGCCTAAACTTTGATAGAATTGGGTTTCTGTGCAGACATGTTTCTGCGTATTTAAGTATTTAGACTTCAAAGTCATACCAGATAGATATGTCCTGAGATGATAGAGAAGGGATGCACTTTCTGATACTGGGGTTAAAGTGCATGAAGGTCATAAAGGAACAAATGATGAGCGTGAGGAACTCTTCTGTAAGGAAATTAGTATAGTAGAGGATTGTGCATCAAGGCTCCGAGGTGATGTGGGTGACATGAGGATATTTGTGGAAAAACTTAAAATAATGGAACATGAAATCTTAAAAAAAGTACCAGACGAACCACTTGAGAACAGCAACAAAGAGGTATTTAAGTCATTTTTTGACACATTATCCCCTGAAAAGGTTAATGTTATACCACCATAAGGAACAAGAAACAAAGGGTGTGGAACAAATAAGAGAATGATTGGACCAGGAGAGAAAGCAGCTGCCAAACTTCAAAAAAGTTTAAGGCATTATAACATGTGCGATACGTGTGCATATCATGATTCAAGAAACTGCGATCAAAATCCAAAAAACATAAAGAAAAAGGAGGCAGAGAAAAGAATGAAGCAAGGAGTCACGTCAAAGAAAGTACGCAAATTATGTTCAGGTTAACAGGGAAAGGAGGATGTGTGAAAAGTCAGCAAAATTGGATTTTATGAATGTGTAATGTAATTTCAACATTCTTGTGATCCTTTCGTAGTTTAGCAACTTTAATATGCAATTATATGAATAGTATTCATGTTTCCGTCATATGTGAATGTTTACATTAGGCATATGCAATTATGTAAGGTATGTTTTGTGCATATGCATTTATTATGATTTGCATGATCAGATTAATGTCATTCTTGCAATAATGCATCCATGCATAAATGCCTTATTGCATAAAAGAAAGATTAAAACTAAAAGGAATCGACTAAACTACATCATCCTCCATTATCATGAAGGCCGGATAACATTATGAAATACGATAGGCTAATTAGATTTAGACAAATCTATTAAGAAAATGATAAATATTATCTTGAATTTCTGTTTACTCTAGTATATTAACCAAACCAAAAGATAGGGCACGGATGATTAAAAATAACAATCGCATAATAAGGTACACAAAGCCAAACTCGGATACAGTAAGTGTTTTACGAATACACAGTAATGATTGATGACATATATCATATGTACATTAGACATGGGTGCAACGTTATAGGGGTGATAATAAACCTAAATGAATTGGATGAATTATATAATAGTGGATGTGCATTATTGCTTGGTTGCATAAATATGCAGTAATGCATAAATGCATAAATTCACTAATACATATTTAATAAAACTAATATGACCAACTATAATTAGAGGAAAGCATTGTCCCAAACATACCCAAGCAACTAACAGACAT
The DNA here is from genome assembly GCA_024085815.1 of Flaveria linearis. Lineage (NCBI taxonomy): Eukaryota > Viridiplantae > Streptophyta > Magnoliopsida > Asterales > Asteraceae > Flaveria > Flaveria linearis. The sequence goes on from CM044006.1 coordinate 65,374,685, forward strand.
GAGAAACAACATTATATAAATATAAACATCAGGAGGATGTGATGAGTAAAATAAACAAAAACTAGCATAACGATATCTGCATAAAATACGTTGCCTAAATAAACAAAAATACTCTTTAGGAATGAAGTGAATTTATGTTCAGTACACAAAACCCCTATTTTAATTAGCCTTGCGCTGCTTTCGTTTTGACGGCCTTCCAACAACAGTAAAGGTCCTCATTCCTTTTTTATTCCCGGATGCAGACAATTTTTTTACTCTTGCATTTACCTTGAGTATCAGCATTTCTAAATCGCGCGAATCACCTCCTCCCTGTGGATATTGATTTCCGACAGAAGGATCTTCGCAGCATACTTGCACCTCAGACGTTTTAGCTGGGTTATTTGCCTCCTTCCTTCATCTAACACATTGACCCATTTCTTTGTATTTCCTTTAAAAGTTTCCATTTGCCTCATTAGGAAAATTCCACAATCATTAAAGTTTTTTTGGTGCACCAAGAGAGATCCGGCTGGGAAATCTTTGCATTTCTAATGTTTGTGCTCGAAGGGTGACCAACCGACTCCAGGTAGCTACCTAATATTTCACGCTTAAAACAAAAACGACAAGTCATAAAAGAATATAGTAAGACATAAATGTAATGCACATATTCATATAGGAGTGTCAATGCTTACATATTTGATTGGAATACGTGTCTTATCTTTAATGAGAGTACATATACTTCCATCCCGATACTCGACAACAGCTGCAATTGATCCATCAGGTAATTCAGCAGTTGAACTGCCTTGGGATATGTTGTCTAGAACAACAACAGCCGGATCCGATAGGTTGAAACAAATCAGAAGAAATGATTAACATGATGAACTGGGAAAAATAGAAGATCAAAACCATGAAGGTTTAACTTATCTGCCTGGTTGTTAAGGATCGGGAGTAGGTTAGAATGAAATATATCTAGTTTTTGTTGTTCGGACATATGATCATCATCCAGCATTCCTTTAGTCTAGAAGATTGACAAAAAGGAATTTATATAATAAAGAAGCCACAATAATTAAAAAAAATTAAATAATTGCTGACTAATTTCATAGATACTTACTATAACAGTCGTTGTGCAAAACAGTATATGAGGAGACTCTTCAGATCTGGATTCCTCCTCGTTGTTCAAAACATCTGCCCAAGAGTCGATAACACTATTTAAAATCCAAGTACCGGGCTCTAAAGATTCAAAGGACTCCCTATCAGTCTTCAACCCATCCTTGGTAGCAAATAATATTGTGCTGACATGAAAATCATAGACATATATCATATAAATTAGCCAGTCAACATACAAACATGAAATTATTAATAGGACAAATGCACTTACTTTTGATCAACAGAAGCACCAAAAAGGAATTGCCAAATCTTGTCTTCAACAATGTTGGTTTTGTGCTCCACATCAACTATTCGATTAACATAGGGAGATTTGAGGAGAACTGCCTTAGTGGTTTTCCTCTTGGGGCGAATCAGTGGAGTTTTCATCCTTATTTCCTGTAAAGATCACTAAGGGGGATGTTGTCAAGATAATCTACTTCAGTCGCATCCATAACCTCGTCAAACATCTGTGTGAGGCCAAGACTAAATGATGGGCCTTCTGTTAGAACTTGAGTTTTCTTCTTGGCACTTTTCTTCTCAATAGAATCCATTTGCTCTATTATTTTGTGGTCACTTTAGGATCTGACCAAAATTCATCATCAAACAATGAAATCTATCTTCCTTCTCGATATCCTTGACTTTTTCTTGAACATCTCGGTTATCCTTTCCATATGATGGTTCAACACCCTTCTTACTGGAGTGCTTCTGGCATATTAATTCTTTTTCTTTAACTTTTACTTGATTCACCGAATTTTCAACATGATGAGAAACTTCTTGGGTTGTTTTGGAAATAATATTCACTGTTGGATCAGGAGCTTTAGCTTCCCTAACTACCTCTCCATTTGTTGACACAAATGTAAATATGTCTTTTATCTTCTCATGGTAACCCTCCCAATCATCAGACTCAGGGTAATCGTTTATAGCATCCAGCAGGTAACCAGCATATCTGGTTCTATAAGATTCAATCCTCTTGATCAAAGTGTCAAGCATGTACTTGTACTCCTGAGGAATCAACTTATATCAACTAAAAAGGGGGTCAACATTTGAAAAAAAATGCATGGATGCATTTTAATTCCGTTACATGAAATAGTTAGAGACTATATTATGAAATAGTTGCTATCCAAAGATGGGATAAAGTGAACATTATATAATATTCATTACATCAAGCATGACTTAAAGATTGATAGAAAGTATATAATGGTTTTTTAATTGAAAGTATAATGATCAAATTATCACAACAATACTGTTATCTATTTTTAACAGAATGAAATTGTATGATCCTATGCATCTAAAAATATAATAACTTTAAATCTTAGATATATAGGAAATAAAAATAATCGTTTAAAGAGTATACATTGTGACACCCCACCCGTGACCCGGGCGGGCGTCAACAATTGATACAACTTACAGCGGAAGCTAACATATGTTTTATTACAAACTATAATATCATCAACTTATTACACTACTATGTTACAACAGTATTTAAAAACAACTAACGCAAAAACTTCTTGATCTTCTATATTCTTTATCTTTAAGCACCTTTTAAGCATTTCCTTAAGGGTTACCTGTGATACATATACTCAAAAAGACGTCAGCTATTGCTGGTGAGCTCATGCTATACAATTTATAAAATTAACTTTGATATGCATACAACATGGGTTGTGATTTTGGGTCCATAGGCACAGTGCCTTCCCTGGTTTTACCACAACCACCGGCAGCGGTTTCGTCAAACCCTCCCGGCCGTCAAATAGGTATGAGCATGTGCCTGATGCATACGAGGAACCCTATCCTCTTTTCAGCCAGTTCGACACACCCCATTAAATATATCAGGATCCTGTATACCCCTACCGACCCGTGCATATATGTAAAACAGACATGATAACTCACCTTGGTCTTTAAGTATTATTGAGACAGATAGACAGTTTGTGTTCTGATTAGAATTGGAGCAAGTCTTAGCAACTAATAAAGTACTTCCTAGTAATAATCATGATTAGTTTTGGATAACATTTACCTTGTTTAAGCATGGTTGATCAGTCCATGCCTAATCAAGTTAGGCTACCCGACGCCCACCATGATTAAAATTTTAAAATCTTACTCACAATAATATACTAAACCTCAAAATTTATATAACTTTACTTAAACTTAAAAGACTAGAAATTTAAAGTACATACCTTAGTAACTTAATGAAGTAAGGAATGTTTGGAGATTGATTAAAAGTGTCAAAATTATGTACTATGTGTGTATATATAGACGTTACCGATTGTAAACGTCGGTTGAATGTACAAAACACGTATCAAAATCATGGATGCATGCATTACAGGTACAAGAGCAATGATGATTCCCAATTTTCATATTTATTATTTTATTATTATAATTACTTTAGCAGCTTAACTCGTTTTTTCTTATAACTTTTAGAATATAACGTTTTACAAAATTTCGAATACGTCATTGGGACGAGCTTATTTTTCTATACGAGTCGACCTAAGTTTCGTTTAAAACGGAGCATGTTTAAATATAATATATTATTATATTTAAATATATCTAAACGGTCTCTTACGACACTAAAATTTCGTCTAAAAACTTAAAATTTTAAATAGTCATTTTGCACGTTACTTACTCGTTCAACAATATATGAAAGAAAAACTTCGTAATTTGCTTATTTATAACTATTAAGTTAGGGGTATTACATACATTACCTCTATAGTTGTAACATGCCCTTCTTCACTAACCTCAACCAACTTGCCCCTACCAAAACCACCACCTTTGATTTCAGCTTCCTCACGAACCTTTATATTAGCCGATGTCCATCGACTGCTAGGCAACACTGTTTTGTTTTGCTTCAAACTTTCTATCTCCAACCCCTCAAGGTAAATTAGCTAATGAATGGAATTAAATTAGAATATTAAAACATTAATACAATTTATATTAAATTCAAATAAAATTTAAACAGATAAAAGGAAGATTTTACCATTAATATAGTTATAGGCCCAGTGAATGGTTTACCCTTATTGATATCCCAATTTTTTTTACACGTCTTCAACCTTTTGTGAATCAATGCACACCAATCAAGATTAGTTAAATCTGAACCTAGATTTAAACTCTTTAACAACTTCAGGTTATCAATCCAGACTTCATGCACTGGATCATGGTTGTGCAGAACAACATGATAAGGTCGAGCTGGAATTGCCTATCAGCTGCTGAAGCTTTGAACATGTTCTCCATGATATCTATGGCGGTAATGTTTGACCGTCCATAATGCATCAACCATTCATCAATAATTTTGACAGATGAATTGGGGTCCATAACACCATCGATTTCCCTACCACCCATGGGCAGGCCAATGACTTGATGAATCCTGTGAACAATGACTGGAATACTGCCATTTTGCACACGGATTGTCATGGAGTCAGGATCTAATGAATCAATGACAAAATAGGCCAGCCTTGTCGGAATCCCATCAACATTAAATGTCGTAATCGAATTAACCCCATCTCAAATAGGAACGCCTCTTGTTGACTGTTTATGTTCTTTACAGCTTGGCAGAGTGGCCTGGGGCTAGAACGAATATGAAGGGATGGCAATTTGGTTGTTGAAACCTTGGCTTGGGCTTCACTACGGGTCTTTTTTCAGTCTTGCGCTTCTTAAATTTCTTATTATCGTCTAACAAATCAAATATATATAATCAGAAATGACATATAGATACATATTAGCTGGGAAAATTACACAAGTATGTTATTTATTCTTTGTTTATGTCATGCAATAGACTGATACAGTCGTACAAGCAATGTTGGTTAGAAATCTTTAGAAAAAATATGTGCTTGGATGCACATTTTCTGTTGAAAAATCATCGCATCGTTCTCAATCATACCCTTACTACACATACATTATTTCAACATTAACCTGTCGAGGCATGTCCATACTACCAAACAAAACCAACCAAGACATTTCACTTATGACATATGTAATGAAAAACACACTGTTATGAAAACAAAACTGTTATCTTAGAAAATAAGATAAGATATTAATTCTTGTGAATGATCAATATATATGGCACAGACAATTAATAACAAACAAACATTAAAAACATTAATTAAAAATTATGTTATAAATGGTTACCGGGTTTGTCATGAATCCTTTTTTTCTTCTTATTTGCTTTAACATCCTTCTTTTTAGTAGAATCTGATAAAGTGAAGACCTCATTATCTTGTTCCACAATCTTTTCCCGCTTTCCAAGAACCTCTTGGGGTATAAAGACATGACAAATAATACCAAATTTTACAAACAACATAAGTAGGATGCATGATATTCATTATCAGGAGAAATATTATCGATCATCGACTTCGTATAACGTAATGGGCGGGTACCGTCCAAACCAATAGGATTAGATGATATAACAGGGTCTGACTGAAAAGTTATTACAGAAACAAAACATTAAATACAAGAATTAGGTAAATAACACTAAACATAATCTATGCAAACATAAATCGATGATCCAAAAAGAAATGTTAAATTGAAGGTTGCATGTTCAGGGGATAGAGGTGTTTCTTTTAAAGGTATGGCCATATGTAATGCTCTTAAAAATTAATGGCGATATGGAACATTATTCCACACGGATAAAACAATATAGATATAAAAATAGTGATACTAAGATACCAACAACAAATGAATCCAAGATAGATACTATAAGCCGATATAGAGTTTCAAAACACCTAAAGTACGAATTATTGGTCACGAAATTTGGATACGTTTAGATTGATAAAAAAAAGTTACCTATGGAGCTGTTGTTTCTCGACTTGTATTGGGTAATACTTTCGACTTCATCCTACTTGAGGTACTTATTGGAACAACCTCGTTCGGTTGTTGTAAGTGCACCTTCCTTTTCCCCAAAACCTCCTCGGCTGCGTTGGTAATAATGCATCAAGCACAAAGCATTAGAATTTTTCAATGATTATTGAGTAATGAAGCGGTAAGGAGAAGCATACTTACCAATCATTTTCTTTGTGTATCGCCTTGGCTGATTTGAAACAGTACAAACAATGGGATTAGATTCATTTCCTTCACCTGATATCAGTGAAATACGGTTGGAAAATACGTTGTTAATGATAAACATATTCAATCTCATTAAAATGAAATGCATATTTTAACAACATTAACTAACATATTTAGATTAGTAGAATGATTACCATGACGCTGATTAGAAAAATCAGAAATAATAATGTGTTTGGTCGGTGCACCACTCGATGAGGTAGTTAGAGAGGGAGGCTTGCGGGCTAGCCTAAGACTTTTGCGAGCTTCAGAAAGCAATAACAAAACATAAAAATATATATAGAAAACAAAAGTCATACAAGTATTGAGATGGGAAAACATCGAAATTGTACCTGTGCTCATTATGGTATTCGATAGAAAAAAGACTAAAACTTTGGAGATATCTTGATACGTTGAGATGATGAAACATTGAAAAAAAATATTCTTTTAATTAATACATACTATTACAATGACAAAATCGATATAACGCACCGAACAAAATAAAAGATATGAAAGCATATACCATACAATATTTAACGATTGATCTTGAAAAAGATCAACTAATATAAAAGTCTAATACCGATAATAAAACGATTGTGACCTCAATCTCATAATAACTAATCCATTCCCTATAACAGAATAATCTAAATTCAATAACTTTGTCATAATGCATACATGCGTTATACACATAAAGGGGATTAAAGGAAGTTGAAACAATTGGGATGAAACAAATGGAAATTTTAAAAAGATAACTAATTTTATATGAATGTATGAGAATGATAATAAAGAAAAAAACAAACTTGTTTTGAACTATATTATAACATATAAAGGCAACCGAACAAAACAAGCCACAAACAAACTATATACATAGGATTATGATTAGCATACAACCTATCAATACATGGCCATATTAATCTCAGCAAGTAATATACATGACATCAACAATCTCATAAAACTTTGAACATGCCCTATACAAACATAATTTGTTAAAAAAGCAGCACACACTCTTAGGAAACAGTCACGATGCTCATGGTTTGACATTCAACACACATCAAGGGTTATTTCAGTTATAAACCAGTTAAAAAGATGAATATCTAGCAAATAAACGGAGAAATTAATAGACTGAAATAAGGTAATTAAGCATACACTATGCATTTACCCTTCATTTCAAAGGATTTGTACCATTCTGAGAAAAATACCAATGCCATTACCCAACACATCTGGCTTTATATTAAATAATCTATTGAACCAATGTGGAAGATTTAACATCATCCTCAAATATTGAAAATTTTTCTAAAAACAATCAGCATATTTTCAGGAGTGGAATTAAATTAATTTGGGTTTACTCAACACAATGGAATAGACATAACAATGTACAAACATCAACAATGCCATATAACTTTGAACATGCCCTATACAAATATAATTTGTTAAAAAAAATAGCAAACTCTTAGGAAACAGTCAAGATGCTCATGGTTTGACATTCAATACACACATCGAGAGTAATTTTAGTTATAAACCGGGTAAAAATAGGTATATCTAGCAAGTAAACAGATAAATTAGTTGACTTAAATAAGGTAATTAAGCATACACTATGCATTTACCCTTCATTTCAAAGGATTTGTACCATTCTGAGAAAAATACCAATGCCATTACCCAACACACAATGCACAAATTAAAGCGACCAATATGAAACTGAGTCTAAATTTTGATATCAGCATCTTATAAAAACATATTTAACCTATAAAAATCAACATACATGTTAGAATGGAGGGTTTATGAACCAAACCAAACTCGAAATCACAAAATCAGGGCTTCAATCTTCGTCTCTAATGTGACTGATGGGGAAGCTTTTATAGATACATAGTTGAGTTCGAAAAGATTGTAAGATGAAGATTTGAGGATGAATTTGGAGTCTTGTTGTGAAATCGAACGAAATAATTGGGTTTATTGTAACCGAAAATCGATCGTATAAAAGACGATTTGGGGTGTTCAATATTTAACATCCCTATTATACCCCTGCTACACGATTTCCACCTCTTTTAAAACTAAATAAAATTGCAAATTTGCCCTAATTAATATGGACCATTGATCAATAAAATCTATGGTCTATAATGGTTCTTTTGGTTTTTTCTTAAATTTTAGTTTTCATTTGAATGCAATCCTATATATATATATATTATATATATATATATATATAATATATATATATATATATATATATATATATATATATATATCCTAACTAATTCCTACATACATTTTGAAAGAAAAAAAGAAAAAGAATTGAAAAACAACAGCTTGATGAAATTTATAAAAGTCTAGATACTTGCTAAGTTTGTGTTCTTGGAGTGTTTTTCTTAAAAGTCAACGATTCAGAAATAAAAGAGGAATGCCAAGAATCTGTGTATATGTTAACATTTGAAGAGTAATGGTAATTCAAGATATTAATTTAGCAAGTTTTGAATACGGGTCTTTTGCATACCTTTCAAGATGTGTTATAAACAATAATTAAGTCATCTTGTGATGATTCTTCGTACGTTTAAATTGGGGTTATAAACGGGTTGAGTCGAGCTTGCCTCGAGCTTGTTTAAACTTGAGCTTCTTTGTAAGTTTTGAAATATTAGTAAACTAAAAAATAATGGTGAAGTATCACATTATTATTTTTTATGTGATGAAACTTGGAAGAAGTATATCCTAGTCATTTCCGTCGGTAACCGTTTATTCAGTACACTGTCTATGCCATGTTTATGACAAAGTATCACTATCGGGTTACCCGCATAACCCACTATCGGGTTACCCGCATAACCCACTTTCGAATGCATACGCCTGTCATTAAAAGCTCGTGTTGTATAACAAAATCAATGGATATATATATAATACATATATATATATACATACATATATATACATATCTATACATATATATACATATATATCTACATAATATATACATATATATTATATTGTTATATGGTTAGGTTCAAATGAGAACCATGTGTTATTACGAGAACTTGCGAGAACCCGTCACATCAATAGAAATCACAATTTTTTTATTGCAATAACAATATTACCCATATACAAGATTATGATATTTATATATATGTGTAGATTCGTAAATGTAAAAAGTTTACATTGGTGTAAGTTTTACTTACAACTTTAAATATATGTGTGTTTTTTACAAAATTTATACTAATGTAAACTCTTTTACAGTTACGAATTACACATATACGTAAAAGATCATAATCTTTATATGTGTAATAATGTTATATAAGCAAAAAATAATATATTTATTGATCTTGATGGGTTTTCGTAAGTTCTCGCAATAAAAGAAGGTTCTCGCTTAAACCTTTCTTATATATATATATATATGTATATATATATACATACATACATACATACATACATACATACATACATACATACAAAACAAACAAACAAACAAACATACCCAGTGTATCCCGCTGAAAAGCAGGGTCTGGGAGGGGTATGTGGTGGCAAGTCTTCCTCTATCCTGAGAGATAGAGAGGCCGCTTCCGAAGAGACACATACCATACATACATACATACATACATACATACATATTTTGTACGTATGTACGTAGTACGTATGTACGTATGTACGTATGTACGTATGTACGTATGTACGTATGTACGTATGTACGTATGTACGTGTACTATGTACGTATGTACGTATGTACGTATGTATGTACGTATGTACGTATGTACGTATGTACGTATGTACGTATGTACGTATGTACGTATGTACGTATGTACGTATGTACGTATGTACGTATGTACGTATGTACGTATGTACGTATGTACGTATGTACGTATGTACGTATGTACGTATGTACGTATGTACGTATGTACGTATGTACGTATGTACGTATGTACGTATGTACGTATGTACGTATGTACGTATGTACGTATGTACGTATGTACGTATGTACGTATGTACGTATGTACGTATGTACTATGTACGTATGTACGTATGTACGTATGTACGTATGTACGTATGTACGTATGTACGTATGTACGTATGTACGTATGTACGTATGTAAGTGTATGTACGTGTACGTATGTACGTATGTACGTATGTACGTATGTACGTATGTACGTATGTACGTATGTACGTATGTACGTATGTACGTATGTACGTATGTACGTATGTACGTATGTACGTATGTACGTATGTACGTATGTACGTATGTACGTAGTACGTATGTACGTATGTACGTATGTACGTATGTACGTAGTACGTATGTACGTATGTACGTATGTACGTATGTACGTATGTACGTATATGTATATATATATATTTATATATCTATGTGTATATATCTATATATATATATATATATATATATATATGTGTATATATGTATATATATATATGGTAAGTTACCTTACCATATATATATATATATATATATATATATATATATATATAATAATATATATATATATATATATAATATATATATATATATATATATATATATATATATATATATATATGGTAAGGTACCTTACCATATATATATTATACATATATACATATATATATATATATATATATATACATATATATATATAGATATATACACATATATATATACATATCTATAGATATATACACATATATATATCACATATATACATATATATATATATATCTATATATATATATAATATGTATATAGTATATATTATATATATATGGTAAGGTTCCTTTGTTAACACTTATTTATTGTGATACCCGTTAACCCTAATGTAGCGAACACTTACATCACTGTAACTAACATTTATTTCGCGTTACACCACTGATGTAACGATTTTCCCTCCTTTTTAAAAACTCCACCCATTTTTATAACATTTTTAACTTTTTGTATGACGTTATTTTTTTTAAGCAAATTACATCATTAATAAATTGTTTTATATCTTTAATTTGAGTATAGTCTTGCTATATTTTTTTTTAAAAAATTTAACGTTCGTTTTGGACCACTAGTTTTACCACTGTAACTCTAAGTTACAATGGTGATGTGGCTTGCTGTGGACCATGTGACATCCGTCACCAAAGGTCCATCATTTAACGTGTTTGGTTGACTTTTGTTATCGGTCATTCCTCATCTCTGTAACCCATCTATGTGGATATCTATTTGCTTGCTTGGTTATCCTTATGCTTGTGCTATCGTTGCTCGCATTGTCATCATCTTGAAACGTTTTCTAAGATTGCCCCCGTTAAAGTTGAACGCACCGTTTTTATATAACCTAATTGTACAAATAAAACCATTTTAAATTATAAATATCATAAACTACGTCTTTCATCATAATAAAACAAGCCTAATAATAACGTTTTCAACCGAAACAAATTTGGAAACTCGGGGGCAAAGTGCGGGGACTAAACATGTCGTTTTGCGAAACTAGGGCTGGGTATATAAACCCCTTACCAGCCCTAGCCTCCTCATTCTTACCTTCTTCTTCTTCACCTTCTTCTCCATTTTTCTCTCGATCTAGTACTAAAACCCGTCACGTTTGTTGCGTTTTCACCGTCAATTCTTGGTTATCATCGTGAATACTTACTTCTAGCAGGTAGAAAACCTTGGTTGTCTCATTTATTGCTCGTTTTCACTTCTGCGTTTTCTAGGGTTTCGGGTGCTCGGGTTCATCCGAGCACATGAGGTTGTGTGGGCTTGTGTGTTGCGTTTTTGAGTGTGTTTCTTGTTTAGATATGTTAGATGAGTGTTTGTGGAGGTTCTTGAGGTGTGAAATCCGTGCACGGAGCAGCCGAAGGCTGCTTTGTCACACCCCGACCGACGGCGGAATCATCAGAGCGGACGAGGGAATGATTGATTGTTCATAACTCATGATTGTCTAATAGTGAAAATAATATTAAGATCAGATTACAGGATAACATGAATTTAACAGATACAAATACAACAGTTAAAGTCACAAATAATGATTGTCTTTGTTTTGACTAAGTCCAGGTCTTATATGATCAAGTAGAAGTCCACTAGCTTGCTTAACCTGAAATCATGTGAGAAAATAAAGTCAGCTAACGAATTAGCTGGTGAGTAATCACAGTTTTGAGTATACATATAGATTGATTGATTGATTAAGAATAATTCAATTCACAAGGTATATTAAGACTTATATGGCAATAGCGAAACATATAGATAAACCAACACAATATAAACCCCTTGACTTGACACTTGCATATAATAGACTCCACACAAACACCATAGATTGACTAATTGTCTCTGGCATAATCACCACTCGTAAGCCATGTGGGGTGGGTTATCCAAACCAGTAGATCTACCATTGATACCAGGATTGATTGACTGAATTAGGGTTTTACTGTCGTCCAGTTTATCACAGTATGTTCACATAATTGCAAGTAATAACATAACCTGTCTTGAATTGAATTTAGAATAAAATAACAATAGAATATCATGATTGAATTTATTGTATCATATGATTTCCCCCAAATAAGAAATGATATAAAAAAGGGATATGAATACTCACTTGATTGATGAGATTGGATTTTGAACGTGATAGGTTAGACACCTACGATTTCCTTATGATTAACCTAAGGAACGGTGCCTCGAATTAGAATAATAATGATGTGAGAATTGAGAGTAAGTTGGGGTTTCCATTGGGTTTTGAATGGTAGTTTAAATAAACTAATTTATTTAGTTAAAAATGTTTGAAATAATTAAAATGAATTTATTGAAAATGATTATGTTTAAAATTTAAAATAAACGTATCAGTTTACGTATCTGTTTGATTTATTGTTAACGTGTAGAAAAATGAACAAATAACTAATTTATTTAATTAATTATATGATAATTAATTAAAATATTTAATTATTTAAATAACTTAAAAGAAATGAAATTGTTATTGGAATGATTTAAATATAAATTTTTTATATTTAATCATGATTTAAACATTTATAAATATTATTTAAATAAATTAAAATTAATATAGTATCTAATAATAATTTAATAAATTAAATTATTATTAAAAGTTCACTTTTGTTTAAATAATTTTGTATCATTTGTAATTTTATTTATTAAAACATTTATTAAAATAGATAAAATGTTAGAAATAAATTTCAGAAATTAATTAAATTGTTTTAAAATTTTTAATGTTTTAAAAATATTTTTTATGATTTTTGAGTATTTTTTTATGATTTTTAGGGGCTTAAAAAGCCTTCAAAAAATAGGTGAGGTGGCCCGGGGTCGAACCCGGGACCTCCTGTTGATTATGGAGCGTGGGAACCAGCACACCAAGAGACTAATCCGCGTAATAACCCGGGTTTTAATTCTTTTAAACCAAACAGAAAACCATCCCCAAATCCATTCGAACCCTAGGTTCGAATCTCATCCAATTGAAGCTCAAATCGATTTTGATTGCTTCCGAATTCATGGGGCTTTTGTTCCCCATGAAAAACCGAGTGTGTGGGTGTGTGTAATTAACTATATGGTGATCGATTTGAGTTTACCCAATGAAGAAACAGGCCGCGGCCACGTATGAACTTGAATCGAGTGCTAATTATCTCTAAACTCAAATTAAACTTGTAGACAACTTCGGATGATGATCAAGAACAATAGCCCCTTATCAATTTTGATTAAAATCGATCGTAGGTTGGTTTAAAATCGAGTTGCAGGTCGCGGTTGGGAGGTTGTTCGAATGAAAGGTTTCGGGTGATTTCAGATGAATTTGAGAGTTGAGTTCGATTAGGAATGAAGAAATGATCGAGTTGGTAGTTTTAATTTGTCTATTATTGTTGTTTGAGTGTATTAGTGAGTTAGATTCGGATCCGAGATAAAAGTGAGATTTATAACCGTTGTTGACTGATTCAACGCACGTTTTCGTTGAATGCCCGTTCGAAATGGATCCAAGAAAGCTTTCGGTCAATTTGTGGGGTTCGAAATTGAGTGTTTTGGTGGGTTGTGGCATGCCGGAGAGTCGCCGGAGGGATGGCCGGACGGGAGAAGAGGGTCGACGGGCGGTGGGTTGGGATTTTAAAAATATTTACACTTTGGGTCCCTGTGGTTTATAAGGTTTGTTATTTTGTGTTAAAACTTATGTTTTAAGTTTCATAAATTACCATTTAGCCCCTGGACTTTATTATTATAATTATTGTTATTATTATTTATTATTATTATTTTTTGATTATTATTATTATTATAAGTGTTGTAATTATCAACATTCTAACAAAAATTAATATGTATATTTATATATACGTATATGTATTTATATATATATATTTAATATATATATATATATATATATTTACTGAAATACGCGATGTTACAGTCTCCCTGCTTTAGGAAATTTCGTCCCGAAATTTGTTCACAAGGAGGCTGAAACGAAAAGATGAGGATACTGGGATTTCATTTGGTCCTCACGTTCCCAGGTGAACTCTAGGCCACGTTTAGATTCCAGCGGACTTTGACAATCGGTATTCGACTACGTTTGAGTTGTTTGACTTCCCGATCCATAATTTCCACAGGTTTTTCAATAAAGTGCATAGATTCATCAATCTGAACTTCGTTGAGTGGAATGTGGAGATTTTTATCGGCAAGACATTTCTTGAGATTTGAAACATGAAACATCGGATGTATATTGCTGAGCTCTTGGGGTAGTTCAAGCTTGTAGGCTACTTTCCCAATTCGCTCGAGCACTTTGAATGGACCCACGTAACGAGGTGCTAGCTTCCCTTTCTTTCCAAAGCGAATCACTCCCTTCCAAGGTGACACCTTAAGAAGTACGAGATCACCGACATTGTATTCCATGGACTTACGTCTTTTGTCAGCATAATGCTTTTGACGATTTCTAGCAGCGACCAAGTTATCACGGATCTTATGAATTTTGTCGGTTGTTTCTTGTATCAATTCCGGACCAGTAATCTGTGATTCACCAACTTCAGACCAGCAGATGGGAGATCGACACTTTCGACCATACAAGGCCTCAAATGGTGCCATCTGGATGCTGGTATGGTAACTGTTATTGTAAGAGAATCGATCAACGGAAGATGAGAATCCCACGATCCACTGAAATCAATGACACAAGCCCGGAGTATATCCTCGAGGGTCTGTATCGTTCTTTCAGTCTGACCGTCGGTTTGCGGATGATAGGTTGTACTAAGATTCAGTTGAGTTTCGAGAGCTGATTGGAGACTTTTCCAGAAACGAGAGATGAAGCGACCATCACGATCAGAGATAATATCTTTACTTGACAATAGATTGTTTAGGAAGACTACCATCACGTAATCAGGTGTTGATGATATCTCAAAATGTAAGTTGATAAGTAAGGAATAAATGGTTTGATGTAGCTAGATCGAGTCAAAACATGAGAATAAAGGAAAAGAAATTGATTTAAGAATTTAAATGTTCCAAGCTTAGAATCAAAATTAACCTAAAACGATCGGGTCTCTTTTCAAGTTCAGAGATCATGCTTTGGCTTGATAGGTCGAAACACTAACATTATTTCAGCCTTCAAGTTACTACATGCTTCTCGTCACTGATTACAACCATGGTAAGTTGATGATCAAGAAATGAGAATAGTCATCAAGGTATGGTTTTCACCCTAACTTGATGGTGTACTCTCAAGGTATGACCACTAGCTTACCAATCAAAAAAGCTCGATCTGAGGATCTACAGAAATAAGACGAGATAACTCACCGTTAAGGTAAGGGAAATCACTCCTATCTTAACGATGAATTTTTACAAAAATAAAATATAATAAGATAGACTTCCTCATCAAAATCCAGAATTCACTCCTACTTTGACGAGGTCGTTTCATTTGAGAAATACAATCCATAAAAATGATATTATCATCAAGGTATGAAATTTACGTCTATCTTGATGATTGAATTTCATAATAACAAGAAAACAATCAAAGATTGACATTTGTCACCAAAGTACGGGTTTCAATCCTATTTTGGTGGGATCATGTCATTTGTGAAATGTAAGTTCCAAAGAGAATAATTGAAGTCAGTCCTCGAGATAAGGAAATCACCCTAATCCAGAGAATGAAATTTCATAAAACACGTCAATGGAAAACCATTTATTGAAATGAATAAAGAATCATCACCAAATTAAGGGAATCACCCCTGTTTTGATGAGTTAAAATCATTTAGGAGATTCGAGTGTCCTTAGTCATAGGTTGACTTGCAAACTGTTGCATCTCCCACGGTGCAAACGGTTCAAAGTTCGAGTTAACAACGAAAGAAAAAATATCTCAATTAGAAATTTAGAAATTTTCAAATTACATCAATGTAACAAAAGAAAAATCACGATTACAAATCTTGAACTACATCATGAAGACGAAATCAAGGACAAGAATTATTCAACACCATATCATTGGTGGCTTGAGCTTGTTGAGCATTAATGTTGAAAGCATGTCCTTGAGCCGTAGGAATTGGGATGACAAGTTGAGGGCATCGATTGCGAAAATGGTTCAGATCACCACATTGATAGCATGCACGACCCTGGGTAATTGCAGGAAGATGTTGATGAACTGGTGCATTGGTCGGAGCTTTAGCAGCACTCCTGCACACGTTGAATGTATGACCCAAACGACCACAGTTTGTGCATTGACGACACTGAGTGTTAGCGGGATGATGGTAATTGCAGATGTTACACAGTGGATGGGGTCCAGCGTATGGCTTTCTCATCAGCGATTGGTTGTTTACCGCTTGTTTATGTGTTGGAGGGACTTGAGTAATTGGCACAGCAGGGGTAATCACAGCAAAGTTTTGAGATTGAGCCTTCCTCTTCTTGTTCTTGGAAAGCTCGGTTTGATCGGTTTTGACGGTTTCGTTATGAAGTTTATCGGTATTCTTCTTCGATCCTTTCCTGGTTAAGGAACCAGCTTTCACATGATTATCGGTTAACTGTGCAGCCAGCCTGATAGCATCTTCTAGTGTTGAAGGATTCCTTCCTAACACCGTATCCTGAATCTGCATGGGTAATCCACCAATGTATTTCTCGATGGCTCGGGAGGTAGGGGTAGCAAGGTGCGGTACCAAAAGGCTCAGTTCGTGGAATCGGTTAGTGTATGCGAGGTTCTCTCCACTGTCTTGGGTTAATTCCCAAAACTCAGCTTCCAGTTTTCGGACTTCGTTTCTTGGGCAGAACTCTTTAGTCATGAGCTCCTTAACTTCAGTCCATGTTAGAGCAGTTTCAGTTCCACGGGTTCGTTTCTCTTCGTTCCACCAAGTAAGTGCGCGTTTCTGGAGAACACTTGTGGCATACCGGACTTTCAGATTTTCAGGGCATTCGCTGTTTAGGAAAGTGTTCTCGATGCTTTCGAACCACTGTAGTAATCCGGTAGCACCTTCAGTTCCACTGAACTTAGTGGGGTTGCAAGAACTGAAATGTTTGTAAGTACAAGTTTGTCGAGGGTTTAGTGCAGTTGGGTTTGAACAACATTGTTGCCTTGGTTCAAATGGGTAAGTAGAGTTGGGATGACCGCAGTAACTTCACGTGCTACAATAGCAGAAATCTTACGGCCAGAGTTTCTAAACCGTGAACGGATTTGACGAGAAGACATTCTGAAATATCATTAAGATATTTTATGAAAATTGGATTAATATGAGCTATGAAAACGACAATCGGGAATTTGGCATAATAACAATGAGATGCTCCGAGTGTAATCGTTTGATTCGTAAATCAAAGCGAGTACGTTGACTAATCAAAGTGTTATGTCCAACACAACCTTATTGAAGACATGCGTACCTATAAGCAGCTACTCATCCCTAGGGTTCCCAGGTAAGGTAAACAGGTCCATCGGTTGGTTTGGATTTATGCGAATACCTTGCCTAGACAGAACACCCCGAGATACAGGCATCCCACTCTTCCAGCATTACATGTATTCAGTTGTGAGACACAGACTTTGACGAGATTTTGAAAATCATGAATAACAATCGAGTTTTGGATTTTGAAATCACTTGAATTAGGCACACAATGCCTTAGAATATGGTTTAAGATTCGTGTGTACATTGATAAGATTTAAAGTATAAGAAGAATCACGTAAGGCATATAATCACATAAACAAATATAAACATATAAAGCACATAAAATCCTATCTAAGCATGTAAAATACATGAGAGGACTCATGTGTAAGGGTACTTAGTTATAGTCTAGGTCATTCCATTTCTAATAACCTAATTCCCTATAACCATGACTCTGATACCAATCTGTCACACCCCGACCGACGGCGGAATCATCGGAGCGGACGAGGGAATGATTGATTGTTCATAACTCATGATTGTCTAATAGTGAAAATAATATTAAGATCAGATTACAGGATAACATGAATTTAACAGATACAAATACAACAGTTAAAGTCACAAATAATGATTGTCTTTTGTTTTGACCAAGTCCAGGTCTTATATGATCAAGTAGAAGTCCACTAGCTTGCTTAACCTGAAATCATGTGAGAAAATAAAGTCAGCTAACGAATTAGCTGGTGAGTAATCACAGTTTTGAGTATACATATAGATTGATTGATTGATTGAGAATAATTCAATTCACAAGGTAATATTAAGACTTATATGGCAATAGCGAAACATATAGATAAACCAACACAATATAAACCCTTGACTTGACACTTGCATATAATAGACTCCACACAAACACCATAGATTGACTAATTGTCTCTGGCATAATCACTACTCGTAAGCCATGTGGGGTGGGTTATCCAAACCAGTAGATCTACCATTGATACCAGGATTGATTGATTGAATTAGGGTTTTACTGTCGTCCAGTTTATCACAGTATGTTCACATAATTGCAAGTAATAACATAACCTGTCTTGAATTGAATTTAGAATAAAATAACAATAGAATATCATGATTGAATTTATTGTATCACATGATTTCCCCCAAATAAGAAATGATATAAAAAAGGGATATGAATACTCACTTGATTGATGAGATTGGATTTTGAACGTGATAGGTTAGACACCTACGATTTCCTTATGATTAACCTAAGGAACGGTGCCTCGAATTAGAATAATAATGATGTGAGAATTGAGAGTAAGTTGGGGTTTCCATTGGGTTTTGAATGGTAGTTTAAATAAACTAATTTATTTAGTTAAAAATGTTTGAAATAATTAAAATGAATTTATTGAAAATGATTATGTTTAAAATTTAAAATAAACGTATCAGTTTACGTATCTGTTTGATTTATTGTTAACGTGTGGAAAAATGAACAAATAACTAATTTTATTTAATTAATTATATGATAATTAATTAAAATATTTAATTATTTAAATAACTTAAAAGAAATGAAATTGGTATTGGAATGATTAAATATAAATTTTTATATTTAATCATGATTTAAACATTTATAAATATTATTTAAATAAATTAAAATTAATATAGTATCTAATAATAATTTAATAAATTAAATTATTATTAAAAGTTCACTTTTGTTTAAATAATTTTGTATCATTTGTAATTTTATTTATTTAAAACATTTATTAAAATAGATAAAATGTTAGAAATAAATTTCAGAAATTAATTAAATTGTTTTAAAATTTTTAATGTTTTAAAAATATTTTTATGATTTTTGAGTATTTTTTTATGATTTTTAGGGGCTTAAAAAGCCTTCAAAAAAATAGGTGAGGTGGCCCGGGGTCGAACCGGGACCTCCTGTTGATTATGGAGCGTGGGAACCAGCACACCAAGAGACTAATCCGCGTAATAACCCGGGTTTTAATTCTTTTAAACCAAACAGAAAACCATCCCCAAATCCATTCGAACCCTAGGTTCGAATCTCATCCAATTGAAGCTCAAATCGATTTTGATTGCTTCCGAATTCATGGGGCTTTTGTTCCCCATGAAAAACCGAGTGTGTGGGTGTGTGTAATTAACTATATGGTGATCGATTTGAGTTTACCCAATGAAGAAACAGGTCGCGGCCACGTATGAACTTGAATCGAGTGCTAATGATCTCTAAACTCAAATTAAACTTGTAGACAACTTCGGATGATGATCAAGAACAATAGCCCCTTATCAATTTCGATTAAAATCGATCGTAGGTTGGTTTAAAATCGAGTTGCAGGTCGCGGTTGGGAGGTTGTTCGAATGAAAGGTTTCGGGTGATTTCAGATGAATTTGAGAGTTGAGTTCGATTAGGAATGAAGAAATGATCGAGTTGGTAGTTTTAATTTGTCTATTATTGTTGTTTGAGTGTATTAGTGAGTTAGATTCGGATCCGAGATAAAAGTGAGATTTATAACCGTTGTTGACTGATTCAACGCATGTTTTCGTTGAATGCCCGTTCGAAATGGATCCAAGAAAGCTTTCGGTCAATTTGTGGGGTTCGAAATTGAGTGTTTTGGTGGGTTGTGGCATGCCGGAGAGTCGCCGGAGGGATGGCCGGACGGGAGAAGAGGGTCGACGGGCGGTGGGTTGGGATTTTAAAATATTTACACTTTGGGTCCCTGTGGTTTATAAGGTTTGTTATTTTGTGTTAAAATTATGTTTTAAGTTTCATAAATTACCATTTAGCCCCTGGACTTTATTATTATAATTATTGTTATTATTATTATTATTATTATTATTATTTTGATTATTATTATTATTATTATAAGTGTTGTAATTATCAACATTCTAACAAAAATTAATATGTATATTTATATATACATATATGTATTTATATATATATATATATATATATATACTGAAATACGCGATGTTACATGCTTAGCACTTCAGCAGTCGCGATCTGCTGCACTGGGCGACTGGGTCTGTTCATGCGACTGAGCCGTGCGATTGGGTGAGTCGCACGACTGAGTCATGCGTATGGGTGTGTCGCGCGACTGAGCCGTGTGATTGGGTGAATCGTACGACTGAGTCATGCGCCTGGGTGTGTGCGATTGAATGTGTGTGCGATTGAGTCCATGCGAGTGAATGTGCGTGCGATTGAGTCAATGCGGATGAGTTTGTGTGCGATTGTGCGTGAGTCACACGACTAAAAGGCCAGTCGCACGAATGAATGTTCAATCGCACGAATGAAGCTGATTCATGCGAATGAAGGTTCAACCGTGCGTATGGAGGTTGAGTCGCGCGATTGGGTGTTGCAAGGTACGACTGAATGTTTAGTCGCACGAATGAAGGTTCAATCGTACGAATGAAGCTGATTCGTACGACTGAAGGTCCATTCGTGCGAATGGAGGGTTGAGTCGTGCGTCCAGTCCTGTTGTGTGACTGATGATGCGTGTATGTGTGAATTCCTTTTCTTTTTGAATGTCTTGTGATGATAAGGTAACATCAATAAAGTGTCATTGCTCGACCACAAAGATTAAAACGCTATTAACAGGCACATACTTTTTCAATTTAAGACAACCTAATCTTTTACAATTATCGACAACCCATATGGGACTACAAATATTTAACAAGTACTATCTTTTATAATAATGGGATCCCCATACGGATGTCATTAGCAATGACGACTACCCTTAATGCTTGGATCTACATAAGGTCTGATATGTGTATGCCTGCTTGTGTGTGCTACCCACGACCGAACCGAAACAGCCCGAACTAATCGAATGTCATCTTAAACCTTATACTCATACTAATGCTTGTCAGTAACTGTCAATAGGTGTTTGACCGTTCATAGCATTCTACCTTTGGGAATATTCATCATACGTGCTTATCATCTATTCCGTGAGTTTCGTAGCCCCTTTTTACTCTTATAAAACCTTTTAAATATTTTCAACTTGAGGGAAAAGAATGCTCACCTACTTAACTTGATTTCAAGCATCTTCCCTAGTGGAAGCTGGCTGCTACTTTTATGAGACTCTTATCTTGCTTATCTTGTTGATTGATGTTATATGAACTTGACTCTATGCTATGTTACCACCTTGTATGTTGCTTGGTGGTATTATATTACTATGCACTACTACTTTGATATTATGTGTTGATTGATGCTACTTGTGATTGCTATTGTTGATGGATGCATCGACTGTGTCATTCTTCTGTATGGTTCTTCTGTGTGGTTCTTCTAAGCCGATCATCCATTACAACCATTAATCCCGGTAATGGGACCTAAGGATTGGTTTGGTTGTAACCTATACGTATGCGCTTCGTGGATCTTGCTACGTCATGTAAAACTTATGGGATGCTTTCTTTACGGCCATCAATTCCCGTGTGGAACCGATGTATAGGTTTGGCTGTAGCTATCTATATCTTGTAAAAATCACTTACACATAAGTGTAGTCGCGGTAACTTTTATTAAACTTACAAGTTGTTTTCATCTTAACATCTTTTATTACTTAAAACCTGTGAAGCTTACCAACAATTATGTTGACCGTTTTGAGCATATCTTTTCAGGTGATCAAGGTCATTGAAGTTCTAGGAGTGTTGCCTTTTAGAGGAGACCCTAGGATGCATTTTTGGAGGATTAAGCATTTTTGTTAAACATTGATTTTTGGAACATCTTGGTTGCTTAAACTTGTACATTGTATACTTGTTCCCGGTTGTGGGAATTTACATTACAAGTTATCATCAATGCTTATGTGATCATTTTATGTTGTGCTTATGGCTATGCTGTCGTGAAAATTGACTGGACACGACACAAGTCTCCATTTGTGTTCGGTTGTCGTCATGATACGCTTGTCATCATATTTATATTGCTACTTTGTCGTATACCATGTGTTATGACGATCCCGTCTCGCTCGCATCCCCGTGTTTCTGCTATCAGCGGGGGTGTGACAGACCACTAGTTGGGTTAATGGGTTATCGTAATAAACAAGGGTTAACATTTGATCCTTTCCCTATATATATACATATATACGTATATATATGTATATATATACGTATATATACATATATACTTATATATACGTATATATATACGTATATATATATATACGTATATATATATATACGTATATATATATACGTATATATATACGTATATATATACGTATATATATATATATACGTATATATATATATACGTATATATATATATATACGTATATATATATATACACACACGTGTATATATATCTATATATATATGTATATATATATATGTATAGATATATATACTTATATACATATATATATATATGTATATATATATATATATGTATAGATATATATAGATATATATGTATATCTATATATATATCTATATATATATATATGTATATATATACACATATATATATGTATATATGTATATATGTATATGTATATATATCTATATATGTATATGATGTCTGTTATATATATACATATATACATATATCTATATATCTATATATATGTATATACATATATACATATATCTATATACATATATACATATATCTATATATATATATATATATATATATGTATATACATATATACATATATCTATATATATATATATGTATATACATATATATAGATATGTATATATATGTATATACATACATATCTATATATATATACACATATATATATATATATGTATATGTATGTATGTATGTATACATATATATACATATATATATGTAAATATATATGTATACATATAAAGGGCGTACCCGGTGCATGAAGCTCCCGCTTTGCGCAGGGTCCGGGGAGGGGCCGGATATATAGATATACGTATACGTATGCGTATACGTATATATATATGTATGTGTGTGTGTATGTATATACATATATATATATATGTGTGTGTGTATATATATATGTATATATATGTATATTATTAAGTAAAGAAGCCAAAGTCACTCCATTGGTGCTCGAGCTTCCTGTCATGGAATCAACAGACAGGTCAAAGGATTGTACACTTTCACTAAACCGCACACACGTGACACATGACACACACTTACGTTCTAATATATATGTATATGATGTCTGTTATATATATATATATATATAGCATCAAAGCACCACAAGATCAATTCAACAGTTACATGTAACAACATGAGATCTGCAACTCTTGTCTCTTTTTCTATCTTCATATTCCTCATCTTATCATCTCATGAGAATCTTGATGCCAGACCAGATATGGGCTCTTTCAATTCTGTTCATGTGGTAAGATCATCATCATCATCATCCTTATATATACACGCATACATAGATCATGTGTAATACATTAACATGATGTCTGTTGTTGTTTGATCAGATTCAGGGAAATAAGACCAAGGGTCATGGGCAAGAAAATCAAAGTGGGTTAGAAGAGATTGGTTTTGAGGAGGAGGATTACATCTATACTCAATCTGTCCCATAGATCGATTCAAATGTATGTATGTATGTATGTATGTATATGTATGTATATGTATGTATGTATGTACGTATGTACGTATGTACGTATGTACGTATGTACGTATGTACGTACGTACGTACGTACGTATGTATGTATGTATGTATGTATGTATGTATGTATGTATGTATGTATGTATGTATGTATGTATGTATGTTGTATGTGCGAATGCATGCATGCATGTATGTATGTATGATGCAAGATTAATGTATGTATTAATTATTCAAAATATCATCTTTGGGTTGTACTATGCAACATTTGGTTCGTGGGTATTTACTAGAGTTATAATTCCCATTTTATACCTTAGTCCATTCGGAGTGCCCTCGGGTACCGTGGGTACACTGGCCTGTGTACCTCAGGTTGGCCAATCGGACTCATGAACCCGAGTGTGAACACATTTCAAACTAGCCGTTCAAAGGCAATATTAACGTTGGAATGTTTTAGGGTACTTTAGCGTAAAACTACAGAGTGTCCCTCATTTTTAAGGTACTTCAGTTTAAAACTAAGGTGACATATTGTAATTTAATGAATTTTAAAGTATTTCAAGGTAGTTTTTTAGATACTCCTAATGGCCTTTTATGTTTGGAACACATTTGATTAGAGAAATAATTAAAATGAATTCCATAAATTTCTTTTAGCAAATAATACATTTCTTTCAAAATTCAACCAAAGGAATTAGGTTCTTCCTCTCTTCCATCACCAATGTTTAGTCACCGCCCTCATCATCGCTACCAACAACGCTACCTCCCCACAACTGCTACAATCTTCACCACCGTCGACGTGGTCACCAGCCACGAGTGAGTTCTGCCACAAAATAAGAGTTCGTGCTACAATTCATAACAACCCATCATATTCCACTTTTCTTTATGCTAACATGTGAATAGTACTATGTTCTATCTTGTTCCACCTATGCGCCCGAGGTTTAGTATTCGCAATCAAATGATAGTCAATATAACAAGAATCAATAGAACTTCAATTGAATTGCAAGATTGTAACCTTGACTTTTTCTTGATTTACATATGTCTACACCATAACTATAATTTACATATATAAGACACATAAACATTACTTTTGACTATTTACAACTTTGGCTTATTAATTTGTCAAATCATTTAAGTCTAACAATCACCCTCTGATTGTTGATCCAATCCAAGTTTGATTCTTCTTCTTCAAAATCTTTATTGCTTTCTTTGTCTTTATCACCATCACATTGTTAAGGATTCTTGACTTTTGACTTCTTTTACAAATTGTTCTTGTTTAGAGACTCATCCTTTGTATGATCTGTTATGGAGTGCTTGCCGTTGTTTCTCTTATGGTTTAGATTCGATTCTTCATGACTCGTGTCCTCCTTTATATTGATTATTGCTATTGCGTCCCCTAAGATGGAATTTTTCTCGTCCATAATTTCCAAAGCGTTCTCCACGACAAGTACAGTCATGTCCTGCCGTGTGAATAAGAGTTTATCATTATTATCACCATGACTTCTCTCTCTTTCAACTTGATCGTTTCTTCAAAGGTTTTAATCTGAGCTATAGCCTTGTCTATAGTCATCGTGTCTAGATCTGAGTATTGTTTTATGGAAGCAACAATTTAAATTCACCTATCTGGTATAAAAATTTTGAAGTTTTCATACTAGTTGTGATTGATTCATTGTTGTTTCAAATTCACTTGCCCTGGTGACAATACTATCTAACTTAGCGTGCGGTGATCTATTCATCGTATCTTTATCTATCGTTTGTAGTAACTCAAATTCTGTCATGAGTGTTTGCAAACATGCCTTGTGCTCTTGATCCACACAAACATGTTTTTTCTTTAATGCATCCATAAAACAACTTAGGCCGGTTTTTCATTCATTACACCTATGTGATTCCATTCAATAATTTACATCATGATATTATGGTGGTCAAACGAAATGTATGGACCTTAGTCTATATCTTAATTTGCTGAGGAATTCATTCAATTGGTTCAAAGAGATATAGGGTAACCCCACCAGGCCACCACTACATTTCTATCCATGTAAAAGTCAAAAGTTATCAACAACTAGTTGTATTAGTTTATTTCTTAAAGCAACAAAATTAGTTTGAATATTCTTTTTTTTAAGAAATTTGTAAGAGATTTAAACTCAGATCATATTTATGTGTAGCAAACATCATATCATCAGAACTCAAAGTCATGAGTAGTTTGGAAATTCTTCTAATAAACTTATAGTTTTTAATCATAAAAATTACTCAAACTATCGACATATTTCATTTTCATTAAATTTTCATAATTGTTTATACTACAGTACCTAAATAAAACAATTATGATTTTTTTATATTTTATGAACTTTTTCTTCATACTTACTTCCTACTCGAGATAAAACTTTAAAAGGAACAATTACTAGGTAATAGTAAATTTTTGTATTTGATCCATTTAGGTCATTTAGTTTTCACCTTTATAAAAAAATCATAACAAATAATATTAAAATTTAGGTGATTTTTATAGTTAAGAAAAATATATTGATTTACTTGATTAAAACAACACTAAAATTTGATATTATTAAAGCAATAAATGTACAAAATTATATGTTTATTTAGTTTGAATATATATGCACAAGAAGTTTTTTGTTTATTCATACATGTGTGTGAGCATTTACGGGACAGTATTTTTAACTTTTTTAACTAAAACAAAACAAACAAAGATGAGTAATTCTTATTTTTCCATGCGGTATTTATGTTCATTTGTTTAGTTTATTGATCTAGTAAATAAACAAACATATATTAACATATATTTAACATACTAAGGCAGGAAAAAAATTGTATGTTTAAGTGCGTGTTCGTTTGTTTATTCAGTTAAACTTAATCGAATGAATACGGAAAGCCTCATATGTGTTTGCACTCTAGTTCATTTACATTCCTAACTAAAAACTTCCAATTTACATGAAGTTGTGGTTGACCATGATGAATGTTGACAAAAATATTTTTGGACAAATTAAGAAGATTATAACATTATTAATGCATCAGAACAGTATGCTAATGAAAGTGTAGATTATGCTTCTCCTCAAAGTTGTAATAATCAGATAATAAAAACAAAAAACAAACAAACAAACAAACATACCCAGTATGTTCCACTGAGAGTAGGGTCTGGGAAGGTAGGTAGTGGCCAGTCTTTTCTCTATCTTGAGAGACAGAGAGACCGCTTCCAAAGAGACCCCCGGCTCGACAACGATAACAACCAAATTATAGTGCATATACCACATAAACATACATCACAATAGAGTTTTGTACATGCATATGCATGTCCATAAATAAAATAACCCGATTATATTGCATACATCACATACTTAATGCCTTTTGTGTGAGATAATAGAAACAAATATACTTACTAATTTAAACAATATAAATATATAATACAAACTTAATGCGTTTTGTGTGAGACAACTAGCGTTTCCCTGGATTCAAAACAATAAGATACAACACATTAATTTTAGTTCGACATAAAAGTTACGAATTTTAAACATGAGGACAAAGCTATAATTGATTATGTACAAGTTATAATGGATAAAGTACAAATTATAGCCATATATAAGGAGTCAATTTACAAGCACGATCAAGACCTCATGCGTGAAGCATTAAAGGGGCCGGGAGGGGCCCCCGCTCCTCTCTTTTTTCGTCAATAGTGTTACTTTTTTGTCCATTAGTGTAAATTTTTGGTCCGTGGATGTAAGTTCTTTTATATATAACGAGTTCGCCCCCTTTAAAAAAAATAAATTTCAAGCCCGCCCCTTTTATAAAAATATCTAAGTTTCGTCACTGCAAGACGGAAACAAAACAAAAGAAAAAAAGGAAGAACACACATACTTGCAAGTATCATGTGCTTCGACAGGTCATGACCTCCTAAAGAGGGAATACCATATATTTATTTTTTATTTTAAGAGTTTATAAAAGCATAATTTTATTTTGTCATAACTTTAGTTATATTATAATACTTTTAAATATATAAAGGGTAGGTTAAGCTTTATATTTCTAGTTTTAGTATACTATTGTCGAATATTTTACTTAAAATGACTTTTTTAATTAAAATGTTGTAAATAATAATGGTGCAAATAAACTAATTACAAGGTACTTTCAAGTCGTCTAAACTAGTTATATAAGTGTGTTTAAACCAATTACAACGTTGTGTCTGATGTATAACGATATGTTTAAGTTGTTAAAATATAACCTATGAACAAACTTTGTAGATATGATAAGTCCCTGTGGTCCTAAATTACACTATTCTTGACATTTAAAGCTCCAATATATCTCTTTATCCTATCTTCGATCTTCTATTTTCGTGAATTGTGACAATGGAAGCAAACGCGACGGAACTACCTACAGGAACTCACACCAACGGCAACCGAAACCATTTGCTCCACCACAACAACCACTAACACCGCCGCGTTCTCCCGCCAACCTCCATCCTCTTGGCGGTGGTTCTCGTCGTCATCTTCATTTTACTCGTTGCGAATTCTGTAATCGTAGTGTTGCTCCGTCGCGCAAAGGCTCCTAAACCAGATGGAAACACCAACACCAACAAAAACTGCATGTACCTTACCACAGGTAAACTAAACTACGGTTACCTTTAAACTGAATCTTAGGTATATACGACATAATTCTACAAAGGAAAAAAGGTAAATTTAGCGACGGATTTACATCAAAGTCACAATGGTCGCAAATAGCGACTACGATCCGTTTCATTTTGGTCGCAAAACGGTCGTAACAGACATCTTGACACCATTAATTAGCCACCAAAGTTACAATGGTCGCAACCATTGCGACCACAATTGCAAAACAGTAAATTTTTACTGTCTCATTTTGGCCGTAAATGTTATTTACGACCAAAATAACTTGTTTTTTTATTCAACTATATGTAACTATCTTCTATATTATTTACTTATAGGGAGATTAGATATGAAGAGGGGGTGTACCTATGGAGGAAGCCCATGCACCATGCCATCAGCAACATCTAAAGGAGTACAAGTGTTTACATATAAAGAACTGCAATCAGCTACAGATGACTTCACCCAAGCTAACCTGGTGGGGCCGGGCGGTTTCGGGACCGTCTACCGAGGTACGCTGCGTGACGGCATGCTTTCCGCCATTAAAATGCTTCGTCGAGAAGGCAAGCAAGGAGAGCGTGCGTTTCGGTCACAGGTATTTACTCTGCCGTTTAATACATAATCAATTTTAAGTAGAAGACAATGACAGACATATAACATTTGTATGCATATTGTTTGATTTATATGTGATAAACAAGACACATGTATGTCAGAGTATTTATATGGTTCTCACAGTTCACAACTAGGAAATATGAAAATTAACCAAATGTAGGTGGATTTGCTAAGTCGTTTGCATTGTCCATATTTGGTGGATCTGCTTGGATAGTATATTGTGCTGATAATCGACATAGGCTCCTCGTGCTCGAGTACATGCCGAATGGTACTCTTCATCATCACTTGCACCTTCATGGCGCTCGATCACAGCTATTGAATTGGGGCGTTCGTTTGAGGATTGCGCTCGATTGTGCAAGAGCACTTGAGTTTCTTCATGAGCACACCACGCCATCGGTCATACATCGTGATTTTAAATCTTCAAACATCTTGTTGGATGAAAATTTTCGCGCAAAAGTATCTGATTTTTATTGGAGCCACGTAGTGGCCATGCACACGTATGCATGGAAGTTATGTTATGTTATGTGTTTTGTTTTAAGTCCGGGTCATGGGGAGATGAATGTAGTGGAGTAGTGGGCAACTATGCTCATGGGTCGGTTGAGTCTTCCTTTATTGTTGCTATTTCCTAATTTCTAGTAGTAGTTGTTTATGCACGATGTACTTAGTTGGCTATATATAGCCGGTATTGCTTAATGAAACTTCATCGAATTCAGTATACTTTGTGTTTCTATATGCACTTGTCACTACAAGTGGTATCAGAGCACAATTGAGAGATCCATTAGAGGGCTGAGTGAGATCAAGAGAGCTGTAGCAGAGAAGAATGGCGGAGGAACCAAGCCAATTCCAGTCAACCCACGTACCAAAATTTGATGGAGATTATGATCATTGGCACATGGTCATGAAGAATCTCATCCAATCAAAGGAGTGTTGGAGTGTGGTAGAAGACGGGTATGTTGTGATCAAGGCCGGAGAGCAAGCTACAGCAACACAGAGAAAGACATATGAAGAAAACAAGTTGAAAGACTTGAAGGTCTTGAATTACTTGTTCCAGTCCATTGACAAGTCAATTTTAAAGACAATTACGCAAAAGGAGACTTCCAAACAAGTGTGGGATGCTATGAAGAATAAGTATCAAGGAAGTGCTCGGGTCAAACGGGCACAGTTGCAACGGCTGAGAAGAACCTTTGAGACGTTGGAGATGAAGACTGGAGAAAGTGTGGATGATTACATGGGAAGAGTCATGTCTACTGCAAACGACATGAGGAATTGTGGAGACAACATGACGGATGTAGCAATTGTTGAAAAGGTGTTAAGAACCTTGACAGAAAATTTCAACTTTGTTGTATGCACCATAGAAGAATCAAAGGACCTGGATACTATGACGGTAGATGAGTTGCAAAGCTCACTACTTGTTCATGAACAAAAGCTGCTAAAGAAGCCCATGGAGGAGCAGGTTCTCAAGGTTGAACAAGAAAACACTTATGGTAGAGGAAGGGGCAGGGGAAGGTCAAATTACACCCGAGGAAGAGGTAGAGGAAGAGGACGAGGGTCATTTGACAAAAGCTCCATTGAATGTTACAGATGTCACAAGCTGGGACATTTCCAATATGAATGCCCCTCAGAAGATAAAACAGTGAACTATGCCGAGTATGATGAGAGTGAAGAACTGGTGCTAATGGCAAATATAGATGTGGAGAAGTACAAGCAGGAAGAGAAGCTCACTAAGGCCACATCTAAAGCTGTGAACGAAGGCAAGGAGGGCATATGGTTCCTGGATTCAGCTTGCTCAAACCACATGACAGGAAACAAAGCTTGGTTCATTAAGCTTGACATGAGTTTTGTTCACTCAGTCAAGTTGGGAAATGACAAGAGAATGGAGGTTAAAGGAATTGGAGATGTCAAGTTAGTTGTTGATGGAAAAGCACAAGTCATCACCAAGGTATACTACACACCTGAGTTAACATCCAATCTCATTAGTGTTGGGCAACTCCAGGACAAAGGAGTAACATTCATCTTTAAGGAAGGAACTGGAAAGGCATTCCACCCTGTGAGGGGGTTAATCTTAACCTCAAAGATGACTAGGAATCGTATGTTTCCAATATTTGCTGCTCAAGAAGAATCTAGTAGATGCTTGCAAGTCACATCAGGTGAAGACTTATGGCATAGGCGATTTGCTCATGCTAATCACAAAGCCCTTAGAACTATGCAGTACAATGACATGGTTGAAGGACTGCCCAAGGTTGCTCAAAGGACTCAAGTATGTGAAGTATGTGCTGTGGGCAAGCAGAACCGGGTGGAAATTCCGAAGAAAAGCAAGTGGCATGCCTCAGAACGACTGCAGCTCATTCACACTGACATATGTGGGCCAATCAAACCCACATCTCAAGGAGACAAGAGGTATGTGTTAGTGTTTATTGATGATTACTCCAGGAAGACATGGGTTTATATGTTAGCTTCCAAGGGAGAAGCATTTGAATGTTTTAAAAGGTTCAAAGTATTAGTTGAAAAAGAAACCGGTTTAAACATTAAATGTTTGAGAAGTGATAGGGGTGGGGAATTCACCTCTCAAGAATTTAAAGATTTTTGTGAAAAAGAAGGAATTAAGAGGCAATTAACTACTGCATATACTCCCCAACAGAATGGGGTGGCAGAAAGACGAAATAGAACCATTATGAACATGGTTAGATGCTTATTAAAAGAAAAAGATCTACCAAAGTTCCTGTGGGCTGAGGCAGTGGCATGGGCTTGTCATGTTCTAAACAGAACAGTGAGCAGAAGCCTGGATAAAAAGGTGCCAGAGGAACTATGGTCGGGATCAAAGCCAAGTGTGTCTCATTTCAAAGTGTTTGGCTGTCTTGGCTATGTGCATATACCAAGACAATTGAGAACAAAATTAGATGATAAAAGTCACAAGTGCATATTTCTTGGAATTAGTATGGAATCAAAAGCTTACAGGCTTTATGATCCCATCACCAAGAAGCTTGTGATAAGCAGGGATGTACTATTTGATGAGGAAGGGAAGTGGAATTGGGATGCAAGTGAAGCAACCGACCTTGTTATTGGAGAAGAAAGTACAAGCAAAACAGTTCAAGATCTAGATGATCATAGTCCAAATGAAGCTGAAGATGAACATGTCTCAGAAGAAACACCAAACACAGAAGTTGACATCAATCAGGGGGGACAAGAGGAAGATGATGAAAGTGAGAGCCATGCTCCCATCCATGCTGGTACCCGGGTATCCAATAGGCTCAAGAAAACACCCTCTTGGATGCAAGATTACCAGACTAACTTTGCAGAAGAAGATATGATGGCTCTTGTCAGCACTATTGAAGATCCTAATCGTTATGAAGAAGCTGCTCAAGAAAAGAAATGGGTTGATGCAATGCAAGTTGAAATAGAGGCAATAGAAAGTAACCAAACATGGGAACTGGTCAACAGAGTTCCTGGTGTGAAACCAATTGGAGTAAAGTGGTTGTATAAAACCAAGTTGAATGAAAAAGGGGAGATAGAAAAGCACAAGGCTAGATTGGTCGTGAAAGGGTATGCTCAAAGACAAGGAGTTGATTATAGTGAGGTGTTTGCACCTGTAGCCCGGTGGGATACAATTAGAGTGTTTCTTGCAGTAGCAGCCAAGAGAAACTGGATTGTGTACCAGCTAGATGTTAAAAGTGCTTTCCTGCATGGAGACTTACAAGAAGTAGTATTTGTGGAGCAGCCAGAGGGATATGTAAAGAAAGGGGAAGAAGACAAAGTGTATAGATTGAAGAAGGCGCTCTATGGATTGAAACAAGCTCCAAGAGCTTGGTACCACAGAATAGAAGCTTATTTTAAAAGAGAAGGGTTTATGAAAAGTGGCCATGATCATACTTTATTTATCAAGAAAGTAGAAGATAAATTTCTCATGGTGAGTCTATATGTAGATGATCTTATTTATGCAGGCAGTGACGAACGGATTTGTATTGAGTTTAAGGAGTCAATGAAGAAGGAGTTTAAGATGACTGATCTTGGACGAATGAGGTATTTCTTGGGTATTGAAGTGAACCAAACTGATGAATGTATTGAAATCAGTCAAAGGAAGTATGCAAGGGAGATAATGAAAAGATTTGGTATGGAAGAAGCAAATGCAGTCCACATTCCCATGGTGCCAGGAGCTGTTCTCACAAAGCTTGGATCAGGGGAGGAGGTGGATGAAACTACATACAAAAGTTTGGTTGGCAGCCTAATGTACCTAACAGTCACTAGACCAGATCTTATGTTTGTAGTAAGTCTTATTTCCAGGTTTATGAGCAATCCAAGGGAAGATCATTTTCATGCAGCAAAGAGAATCCTAAGGTATGTGCAAGGTACTTTGAATTTCGGGCTCAGATACATTAAAAGGGGAGAAGATGGACTGGTGGTGTACACAGACAGCAATTATGCCAGGGATCTTGAAGATAGAAGAAGCACATCTGGTTATGTGTGCTTATTAAGTGGTGCAGCTGTAAGTTGGTGTTCAAGAAAACAAGAAATTGTGACTTTATCATCAACAGAAGCTGAATACGTGGCTGCAGGGCTTTGTGCTTGTCATTGTGTGTGGATGAAAGGGCTACTAAAAGAGATGGAGGTAGAGACAGGCACAGTGGTGATTTATTGTGACAACACATCCACTATAAAGTTATCGAAGAATCCAGTCATGCTTCGGAAGACTAAGCATATAGATGTCCGTTATCATTATCTAAGGGAGCTGGTTGAGAAGGGAGTAATTGGGCTGGAACATTGCAGCACAAAGCAGCAAGTTGCTGATGGCATGACTAAAGCAGTAAAAGAAGATACTTTCAAGTCAACTCGAGCTGCTATGGGAATGGTTGAAGTTAAACAGGAATCTGAAGAAGATTCTGTTTAAGGGGAGGAATTTATTGGAGCCACGTAGTGGCCATGCACACGTATGCATGGAAGTTATGTTATGTTATGTGTTTGTTTTAAGTCCGGGTCATGGGGAGATGAATGTAGTGGAGTAGTGGGCAACTATGCTCATGGGTCGGTTGAGTCTTCCTTTATTGTTGCTATTTCCTAATTTCTAGTAGTAGTTGTTTATGCACGATGTACTTAGTTGGCTATATATAGCCGGGTATTGCTTAATGAAACTTCATCGAATTCAGTATACTTTGTGTTTCTATATGCACTTGTCACTACAATTTTGGGTTAGCCAAGATTGGGTCGGACAAGCTAAATGGCATGGTTTCGACTCGTGTTTTGGGGACGACTGGATATCTGGCACCCGAGTGAGTTGTTATTCTCTTTTCTGAAGGTTGTAAAATAAGCGTTAGCGGGTTGGGTCATTGGTCAAAATGGGTTAAACCTATTTGAGCATTTGATTATATTCCTTCGTAATTACCTTTTTTTTTTGGCCTCTCAAAGATAAGCTCATAACCATGTTGGACTTGTATTTAACTAACTATATGACTTGAAATTGTAACGAATAATCGTATATTCCTTACCTTATGTTAGGTACGCTTCAACGGGAAAACTTACAACCAAATCAGATGTCTATAGCTACGGTGTCGTGTTGCTAGAGCTCTTAACACGGCGAGTACCTATTGACACTAACCGCCCTCCTGAAGAGCATGTCCTCGTCTCCTGGGTAAGTATGCTCTTGTGTTTAATGCACGTCCACAACTATTGTCTATTGGTCGCAGCAAGTTATGCGCCTTTTCATTTCAATTTATGCGCCTTAAGCTTGGTTGCTCCTACTAAACTCCTTAGGCTCTTCCAAGATTAACGAATAGAGCTGCAGTTGAAGAGATGGTTGATCCAACTCTACGTGGCCAATTTTCGAAAAAGGACCTAATTCAGGTTAGTTAATTGGCTCGACTCGTGTGATAGATGGATCTATCGTATTATGTAAAAAGCAAAATTGATCGGGTCAGCCTGACATCTAGCATCTATATTAGCAGAACAATATATAATTCGTTTAGAAAAATTTTTAGTAGGTCGATGTCATAGTGAAATCAAAGTTTTTTAATGCAGGTAGCAGCTATTGCAGCCATGTGTGTGCATTCAGAAGCCGATTATCGGCCTTTGATGACAGATGTGGTGCAGTCGTTGATTCCTATAGTGCATAACCTATCTTTTGGGAGCTCAACTAGTTCTTCTCGGTTTAGTAAGCGAGTGAGCCCAAGATCATGATCGTGGTCGTAGGGTGTTGGCTTGTACGGTCGCTGGTATATCACGTCAAATGTGATACATAAATTGTAAAATTTGTTCATGTCTGTATAATCAAACATGTTCGTTATCTTTTTTTGCAACATTCAACTTCTGAAATGAAAAAACATACTAATAACATGACTGAACTGTTTACTCTTACGGGCCTGAAGCCAAGGGTAAAGTCAATGTTGTAAAAACTTAGATGGATAAAGTAACTTGTATTGAGCCTGCGGTTGAGCGATTCATGAAGAGATAAAAGATGAGAGTCGTATGAACAAACGACATCAAAACAAACAAACAAACCAACCCAGTATATACTACTCAAGAGCAGGGTCTGGGGAGGGTAGGTGTAGGCGAGTCTTTCCTCTATCTTGTTAGGTAGAGAGACCGCTTCCAAAGAAACCCCCGACTCAAACAACATCAAAACACACACACAAAAAAAAAATGCTAATTTATTACCTTTTATTAGAAGAATTAGACAGAAAGCGTTGCAAGTCAACCAGACCCAGACCAATGCAGAAAGTAATGGCTCGAGCCTGTTTGGACCATTACTGAACCCACCTGACCAATGCAGTTATAAACCTGTATTGTTCCACAAGATCTGGTTCTCCAATACAAGCAGATAAAAACTTTGAAATTAAAACAAAGTTGTTACAACCTTTTATGTGATGAAGAGGATACCAGTTTGATTAAAAACAAACTAACCTCTAGAAACAAAAAGATATAAGACCGTCTCAACAGTTGAGAACAAAGCTAGCAACATGCTCTTTACACAGACTGTTAAACAAGAAATGTATGTAATTAAAAAGGAAAGCAGGGATCCAATGTTTGTGGTTTTCACACAAAGGGGTATTTTTAGGATGAAGCGTTCTTCCTTGTCGCATACACACGGTATGCAGCTAGCCCAACAATTGCAACTGCAGCACCCACTGCAATGGTGAAAAAACACACACAAACCAACAAATTGAGTTATCAGCTAAGCCAGTACATTGTTGAGAAAATAGAAGTTACATACTAGTCCTCATACTTGGATTTGGTTCAAATTAGTCATGGAAGGTTTACAAAGAAGTTCCATACTAGTCATTTCTTGAAACATATATTGTTTCAAGTGTTAAGAGTCTAACCGTCAAGTATCATCGTTTTAGAAGTATCATTGTATTTATTTATATAAAAGCTTCATTAGTAACAATCAGGTGTCTTAGGTATTCCACACTAGTCACTCGTACTTTTTTCTAAAACCAAAAACCACTCAAGTTTCGATAGTTTTCCACTGTTATGAAATTTACTTATAAACATTAATTATTTTAAACTTGAGTGACGTAAATGAAACATATATGAAATAACGTTACTATTTAGTGGTTATTTTTTTCAAGTTCGACCTGAAGTAGAAGGTAGCTGAAGGTAATATTGAAGAACAAAAATTTAACAAATAATAACCGAGTTCCATGATTGTTCCACTTAAGTCAACTTGAAAAACTAATCACTATAAAGGAATCAAGTTTCATACATATTCCATCTAAGTCCTTTAGTTTTTTATAATTTAAAACTTGAGCGGTTTTTATCGTTTAAGAAAGCATGAGTGATTTTATCGGGCAACAGTGAAATTTGGCTATTAGTTCATGATTTCATTCCTTGTAAAAACGACTAAAATGGAACGTTTGTTCACTTAAGTGATAATACCATGAATAATATGACTAAAGAGTATTTCCACTTCACCTGAAACAACCATTAGAGATCGATTAAGAACCCTATGATACTGTTTGCGAGTTTTTCCAGCTTCAGTTTCAGGTATGCTCAAATGAGGGTGCTCTGCTGCTCTCACAGTTCTCCTAAATACATTATTGAAGTCTCCCAGTTTTGTGCTTATAGGTATAGGAGCCTCTATTCCCATATCCTGACTCACCTGCACCAACGAATATTTAATTTATTAAATAAACTGAAAAGTTGACGAGTAAAACTTAGTGTCTTTTCCCAAAACGGTGTTTGTGAAAAAATTATTTACTAAGAGCATTCACATCCCATTCCTTATCTTTATCTATATAATTACACTAAAAATCACTACTTCTCTCTCCTTTCAATTAAATAATATATTTTATACCTTTTTCATTACTTTTTCTCTCTCCTTCACTCACAACCACTTTCAAAAATATTAAAAAAATTATAAGGGTTAAACAGTGAATCCTTAAATTTACAGATGAACAGTAACATTTTCTCTCTCCTCCACTCACAACCACTCAAAACTATCTCATATAATTTAAGAACTCACACTCACATAATTATAAAGCATGGGTTGTGAATGCTCTAATATGGGTGTTTGGAAAAATATTTATCAAAATGGGTATTTTCTAAAAACTTCTCTTTTCTCACTCCTAATTCTATTGTAAAAAAAAATTAAAAAAAATGTGCTTTAGAAAAACATAAGGAAAAAGGTCGTAACTTTTGTTATCTATTATCAGGAAAACATTTAAAATCTTTTTTATATTAATATTTTGTCTTCTACCTTTTTATTTAGTCTTTCAATTTGCGAACTTAAAAATATATTACGAACTCAACTTTTAAATTAACTTTTAAAAACTTTCTTTAGTTTCTAATAACTTTCTTTAGTTTCTAAAATAACTTTTAAAAATATATTGCGAACTTAATTTACCAATATTAAATTGAATTTTATAAATTGAATCCATAAAATTAACTTTAAATAAATACGTTCTGTAGTAAAAGTTTTTGAAACTCAAAATAAACTTATAATAACAACTTATCTTAAAAGTAATATTTTAATTTTTTAAAATTAAAGTAATAAAATCAAAACTAACTTAAAACTTTATATCCAATACCATTTATACCGCAACTCTTAACAAAATCGAATAATATCTTGAAATAAATTAGAACTTTTAAAATTTCAAAGGGTTTTTTATAGCCAAAAGATAATAAAGTATTAAAATCATTTAATAATTCAAGAAATTTTTTACTGTCAGAGAAAGCTAAATTTAAAGCCAAACGTTAAATTTTGAGAATAAAAAAAGAAATCTGAATTTTTTCAGTGATAAATTAATTAGTAAAAAAAAGTTTTAGCACGTTTTACTTTTGTTTCGTTGATAAACATTTTTAAATAGAATTACTTTTGTTTGTTGATAAACATTTTTGAATAGAATCTTTTTATACAATACAATTAAGAGAGAGAAAAAAGTTTTAAAAAAACACCTATTTTAGTAAATATTTTTATAATTACCCGTTTTAGTAAATAATTTTTTCAACAACACTCTTTTGGTAAAAAACTCGCAAAACTTATGTGTTTACACATCACAAGAGCCGCATGTCAACACAGGCACACAGCTTCAAAAGTTATATAATTTAATTTGAAAAAACCGTCTTAAACATTTAAACAGAAAAATAAAAATCAGGTTGAGATTTACATAAAGTTTACTTTTGATGCATAAAAACCTTTAAATCGTTTATTGCAAGCTTATAATTAGCATTCTAATATGATTTTGTAATAACGAACACATCATTAATATTAACAAAAACGTATACCCTTGTTGAATCTTGTATTGCAGTTGGATAAGGTTCGAGATCATCTTTAGCTGCAACAATAAGGCAAGGAACCTCATAACCAGTAGATTCCCCGTGACTAGCAACTTGAACAAGTAACTCTGTAGCTCTTGTCCAAGAAGACTCATTTGAACTACAATTTAAGATGAAAATCAGCAGCAAGGAGCACACTTATTAGAATAGAAAAACATGAACTGCCATACTTATAGGAACCGGCCCAATGGGTCAAACTTAAACAGATCAAAAGTCACCCGTAGTTTACATTGTAAAGCATACAAACGACGCTACAAATATATAACTCAAGAGTACTAGACAAAAGTGTTTCAGGGCGATCTGAGAAGTATTTAGAATATTACCATACCAAACCCACCCTGCCCTTCCATTCTGCCACCAGTAAATAATGACAACAAATTTTAACTTACCTATCATGAACAAAAACTGCGACATCACAGGCTGCTAAAGCATCCTTATTAAGGAGCAATTTTTCAATAGCATCCTCAGGTATTTCCCGCAAAATTAAAGTTTTCTTTGTTCCCTGTAAGAATGAGCCACAATGAAAATAAACAAACAAACAAACAAACAAACCCAGTATATCCCACAATGAAAATATGACACCATATTAATGGAAAAAAGAGGTCTAATGAAAGC
Organism: Flaveria linearis; assembly: GCA_024085815.1. Taxonomy (NCBI): domain Eukaryota; kingdom Viridiplantae; phylum Streptophyta; class Magnoliopsida; order Asterales; family Asteraceae; genus Flaveria; species Flaveria linearis. The sequence continues at coordinate 65,414,683 of CM044006.1, forward strand.
ACAAATTAAGAAACACAAAATGTAGAAGTGGCAAAATGGGAATTATACAACTAAATGGATAACAGATCCAACGAATATGTATGCAGGTTGGTACCTGTGGGGTTGGGTTGAAACACGATCACTTTTTGGCCGAAATTATTAAAATTTTCGAAAGGTGTTAAATATGATTAAAAGAGCGTTATTTCAAAGACAATCTAGCATTTTGAATATTTTTTTTTCTTTTGTTGAGATTTTATACACGAGAAATAAACTTAAGCCAATTTTATAAAATTAGGTTCAGTTGCCACCTCTACTTATATCTAACAGCGAAACAAGCACACACTCATCAAAGATAACAGACCGTAAAACATGATGTTAAAACTGTACTTACATCAGGCTGATCAACAGTATTAACTGCATATCGCTCCTCGGTTGTGGGTGTGTAAGTTTCAGAAAATTGCCTGAGCTCAAACCATAAATAGAGAATATCACAAAACGATTACCAGTCAGGCGATAAAAATACATAAGAAAAAATGATTGTCGAACAACATTTACTTACAGATGGGTAAATTCTGGTTATGTTTTATTTCTAACAGGACAAACAGGTAAACTCAAAAAATGGCAAAAGTGAATTGGAAATGAATCAAAAGTTGTTAGTTATTACAAACTACAAAAACTGGACAAAGAGTGTACCAGATCAAACTGAACCTCTCTGTTTTGACCCGTTACCAGCCAAGTAGCCAACTCTAAAACAAGTATCTAGTTTAGATTAATAACCTTCCAACAAATGAATGCAACAATGAGGATTTTCCTGCTTCTTTTGGCCCAAAAACGAAACACTGGAAGACATTTCGGTCAGAGCTTTGCTTTTTACGGTCAACACGTCTTTTTCGGGTAACTCTTACTGCAGATGAAGGATCACCAGCATACCCAATATATATGAGGTTCTCAACACTAAAAACTGGATCCAGAACTGTCATTAGAGCCCACTGCATCCCGCCATAATAAATAAAATCAGCAAAAATATAATAACCTCACTTAATAAAAATTGAAGTCTATTAATCTTCCAACTAACCAGTGTTCTGTTTCAACACCAATTTCCATCAAATCATTGACACTGATAACTACCAAATATTAAAAAGATAGTTCAATTAGCAGAAATATTTATATACCTCCGACAAAAATCCATCAAGGGACAATCCTCCCAATGCATTTTTTTCTGCAGCATTTGCATATGGCGCTTCACTCCAAGGACTGCAATGTAAGATAGCAAATTCAAAATTTAATAAAAAAATGCATAATGTTCATCGTTTCTGGATTTTGTAAGTATGCAATTATAAGGCGATTCAAACAAGATCTCCAAGCAAAACATAATTAATGCTGTAAACTTTCTTCCAAGCATCCTACATGGCTACATCTAAATTTAATCATATCCAAATGTTTGCTAAAATACTTTCCCCTGTATTTTTAGACCTTTAAGTAGGAACTTATTCATTGATTCCATCTGTTTCACAGCAACCACAAAAATTTTTACTACAATAATGGAGGAACCAAGTTATGTTTGAATAAACTACGGTACCTTTCTGGTGCAGTAGAAAAAAGGTCTTCAAGCTCATGTGCATTAAGAGCTCCATCCTGGTTAAAAGGAGAGCATATTTTAAATCTACGAAAATATTTGAACGAGTAAATTTATACATATCCTTCTGCATGCTCTAAAATTCATATATATCCTTCTAGGTTTCACATCACCATGTTTACCTTTTAAAATCAGTAGCTAGCTAAGTAGTTATCGTACAACATCATAAATAAAATAAAATCAGTTACAACTGTTTGTTTCACTAATAAATGAATGTATCAGGATGATTCATGTTAATAACATTGTTTTGCTATTTAATTATTTAGTGAAACAGACTGTTATGAGTTACTGATGTTCTCTTATATATTACAGAATGGATAAATATGTTTTGGTAGTTTGAAAAGGTAAATATGACATTATGGAAAATAGAAGAACAACACAAAAGTTTCATTTCAAAGAAGGATATGTATGTAATTAATCCTTAATGTATATCCGAGAAACTGAATCCTGAAGAAAAAGATGGCAGAACATACACCATCACTGTCAAACAAGGTAAAAACTCCTCTAAGAAATTCAACAGCTTCGCTTGTCAGCTCCACACTCTACAAAAGTTCCAAAAAAAGATCATATACAGGATTTAAAAAGATGCTTGCTTTAAAGGTAAGTGGAGCATTTTTTTTCCCTGATAAAACAGGGGACTTATTCCAAACAAGCTATTTTCACATTCAAATCAGTGATCATCATCTTCTACACCAATATCAGACCATTGAAATAAATAAAAATAATAATCATTTACCTGATCAGGAGTTCTTTTAATTGGAGCCAGCAGCTGATCATCACCAAGTCTTATATCATTATTGTAACCGTATTTTCTTAAAACAGTCCATGTTGTTTCTAAACGGCCTTTTTCAATAAATAATGCATGCAGAAAAAGGAAGCCTGTTAATGTTAGACCATTCTCATTGACTCCTTCAGGCAGTTTTTCTTGCACAACTCTTTTCACACCCACTATTTCCGAGGGTTGCAACGGAGCATTAAAACACTTGACCTGTTTAGAATCACACAATTACAAAAGGTTATAATAATCACGTCAATCTCCATTATATAAAAAAAACAATACGGACAACAATATATAGAACATTATTGGTGTAACATGTAGCTATAGGTTGCTATTTCAACCCATTTTTATATCTAACAGGTCAAAATGTAAATTAAAAATCAAATTAAAAGGTAACTGTTTGAAGGTCACCAAAATTGTATGTTCAATGCATAATCATCTAAATCACTTTATCAAAAAACATAGATAGATTATTATAAAATATATTATTCTTGTATTATATTTGACGCTAATCCTTTACCATAAAAAGAAAAAGACGAAATGTTTCGACATGCCCAGCGTGACACATTTCAAACCACAACCACTTTCACTTGAATTCGAAGCCGCCCAGCCCGCTTAATAGCAACCTCTAGGCTCTACATATGACGAGTACAAGTAACAAAATACAACTAGGGCCAGAAACAGAAACCTGGAAATCATTCAACTCAGCATCACTCAGGGCACCATCTCTATCATGGTCACAGAGAATAAATATCCTCTTTAAAGCCCTCACGCATCTAGGTTTCAAAGTTTGTGCCTCCTGGTCAAATAGTGGGGCTGTTGGATGAAGTACAGCTTTCTGGGCATAGTAAATACCTCCGGGATCTGAAAATATAGCAACAAAAGACTAAAAAGTGAATATGTGGCGTTGAATAAAACTCGAATCAGAAGTTGTAATAAAACAGGTCATAGAAAATAGTGTTTGGATGTGTTGTTGTTCGACGCTTTAATAAGTAGATGTTTGATCTTTGCATTAAGGTGCTTTAACAGACAAAATTACTAAAAAGAACATTTTTTAAAAAAAGGAGAGACGTTACTTCGTTACGTGAAATGGTAGTAAACGTCTCTCAAATTAGGTTAAAGAAAGTGGTTAATAAATAAGCTCCTTTAATGATATAAATATTACTTTTGTCACAGCTAGAATGAAACTGATTATTCGACCTAAATATGTACGACAATCAGAAAAATAATCCACTCGTCCATGCGCTTAAAATTGAGACGATAATCAAATAATCAGTTCCAAAACACAATCAAAATACCCCTCGTTTAATCCTACTCATGAAGCCAGTGTGTTTTAATCTAAAGCATTCAATGAAATGATCAAATGGAAAGTAGAAGGATTTCATGAGCACCTACCGCTACTGATAAATTTGAGTGGTGTCAAAATAAATAAAGAAAATGACAGATGCAAATTAATAGTCATTCCAATTTTAAAAGCTGGCCAAGCTAATTATAATCTCAATATTTTGGTAACTTGGGCAAATAGAAATTATTATGTATTTGGCTATATTTCTATCACGGCTTAATACTACAAACAAAAGCTCACAACTTAAAAAATAAAATTTTACCTGAATATGTTTGTATGCAGAACACTCGATACAAGTTTCAATCTCCCGAAACTGCTGCATTATAGGTGACATCACCAGCTCCAAACTTACTGCCTGTTGCTCGTCCCTTAAATCCAACTTACAACCTGCCACTATAACAGGAACCTTGACCTGTACATGAGCTCATATATAATTTCAGTACAAAGCTCAAACAAGAAACATGAAAAAGTTCAATAAAAACAATTAACAAATATTGAGTATTTCATGTAATTAATGAGCCATTATGAGTAAAGCTCACATGTAAATCAAACAAACAAACAAACAAACAAACATACCCAGTGTATCCCGTTTAAGAGCACGGTCTGGGAGGGGTAGATGGTGGCAAGTCTTTCCTCTATCTTGGGAGATAGAGAGACTGCTTCCAAAGAGACCCCCGACTCGGTAACAATAGCAATAGCCAACATAATATATAGCATACAACACCACGGTAAAAAAACACATAAGGAGATAGAAATAGCATGCACCAAATAAGCGACAAGTTTCATCTATACATGGCAGAAGTCTAATAGCTACACATCACGTGTGCCGTTAACTCTTCCTACCCACAGAACCCACTAGAAGTCTTTAATTTTAATTCTACGCCTCCACGCACTCCTATCCTCGATCATGTGCTCAGAGAGGTGCAACTCTACCATATCTCGCCTAATTATCTCGTCCCACATCAACCTCGGTCTTCCTCTACTCCTCCTACCCTCTAAGGTGATATTCTCTACTGCTCTAACCGGCGCCTGCATCGGTCTCCTCTTCACGTGACCGAACCATCTTAATCATCCTTCTCGTATTTTACCCGTGATACAAGCCACGTGTAGCCTCTGTCGAAACACGTCATTCCTTATCCGATCCAGTCTTGTTTGTCCAAACATCCATCTCAGCATTCGCATTTTCGCGATCTCTATTTGTCTCTCGTACGATTTCTTTATGGCCCAACAGTCTGTTCCATATAACATAGCTGGACGTACTGCCACTCTGTATAGTTTTCCCTTTAGTTTTACTGGGAACCTCTTATCACACAAAATGTCTGATGCTGCTCTCCACTTGCACCATCCTAATTGGACACGGTTGGCTACATCGCTGTGTATCTCTCCATCGTCCTGTACGTACGATCCCAAGTATTTGAACCTAGACGTCTGTGGGACCGCCATACCCTGAATACTGATTTGGGTGTCCTCTTCAGTCTCACCACTAAAGTTACAATGCATGTATTCCGTCTTAGAGCGACTTATCCTTAAGCCTTTGCGCTCTAGTGCTGCTCTCCACTGTTCTAGTCTCTCGTTAAGCACCCTTTTAGATTCTGATATTAACACAATATCATCCGCAAACAGCATGCACCACGGGACTGGCTCCTGTATAGACTTGACCATCTCATCCAACACTACTGTGAAGAGAAATGGGCTCAATGCCGATCCTTGGTGGAGTCCCACTTCCACCGGGAAGTAGTCTGTGTCTCCGACTAGTGCTCGCACACACGTTTTTGCCCCGTCATACATATCCTTGATTATTCTGATATACCTCTCTGGTACCCCTCTAAGTCAAAGACTTTCCCAAATGAGTTGACGCGGAACACTGTCATAGGCTTTTTCTAGGTCAATGAATATCATATGCAGGTCCCTTTTCTTTTGTCTATATTTCTTCATTATCCTCCTTATTACGTGTATGGCTTCTGTTGTAGAGCATCCTAGCATAAATCCAAATTGGTTTATCGCTATATGAGTTTCGCGTCTAATTCTTGTGTCGATAACTCTTTCCCATAGTTTTATCGTGTGGCTCAAGAGCTTTATTCCCCTGTAGTTTGCGCAACATTGGACATCTCCTTTTTTCTTATATATAGGGACTATGACACTGCTTCTCCACTGCTCCGGCATCTTCCCGGTCTTGAAGATAGTGTTGAATAGATCTGTTAGCCATTGCAGACCCTCATCTCCGAGACACTTCCACACTTCAATCGATATGTTATCTGGCCCCACCGCCTTAGCCTTTCCCATTTTCTTAAGAGCTCTCGTAACTTCGACGACTGTGATGATTCTACAATAGCACTTGTTTTGTGTCGTTGTTTGAGTTGTTTGATCGATCTCAGTTTGCTGATTAGGGTTCCTTAGTTTGAAAAGGTCATCGAAGTAAGTTTTCCATCTCCCTTTGATGTCTTTCTCCTTCACCAAGACCTTTCCATTCTCAGCCTTTATAAACTTCACCATTTTCAGGTCTTGTCTTCTACTTTCTCTTGCCTTGGCAATCTTAAACATGTCATGTTCTCCTTCTTTCGTCTCTAATCGCTTGTACATCCTCTCACATGTAAATCAATAATGCGATAACTCTATTGAATGATGCACAGATTCATCGGTATGTATGACAGATTTATAGCACCTAAAACTCTACACATAACAATATAAAAAAGCTAATAAACTAATCCAAAAAAAATATATAATAACTAAAAAGAGCTACAACTATGCAATCATACATACGCAAATACACGTGTGTTGAGTGTGGCAGTATATATATAAGTCCGTCGTAACAGCCATATACTTGTTTATATCCACAAGCATATATGTTACTTTTATATATTTAAGCGTTCTTTATTAACTTATTAATCCAACCAAAAATAATGCTTTTAGAACCTATTGTAACTCAAGGGCCTAAACTCATTGTTACTTTATAAATGCAATAACATTTTTTGCCATACTTAGTCACAAGTGTCTGTAGATACGTTTAAAATGGCAATCAATCATGTCAACAACATTCTCATATTCTAAAACCCAAAAATAACACAAAATGCATAAATAAAACTTCAAATTCCATCATAACAAGACCAATATAAAGCATACCTCCAATCGCCTAAGCTCAGGAAGCCAGAAGGTACTCAATCGATCAAGTGTAGAAGGCTCATCACACGCATAGGTAAGAACAACCGCATCAGCTCTCTTCAGTTCATCAGCAAGCTTTCCCCTATTCTCCAAGCTGAAATGAAAAACAATCATTCAAATTTCACTAATTTCCACACATAACCAAAACAAAATCACAACTGTTCCTACATCCACCATTCCAAATAAGTATCTTTAACTTCGAAGTTCAAACATCAAAATGGGCTGCAGGTTTAAATAATCAAATTTCAAACAACAATTTCAAACATCATCTTCACCTAATCACCTCTTACTTCCATAAATCAACAAGCTTTATCAAACAACGATAGCAGAATCAGTCAATACCTAGAAGACGTATCAATGACAGTAACGGGGACATGCTCCGGGAACATATCCTCCGGCAGCCTCGTCGGAGGCAACACCGGAGGAACATTCGCCGGGAAAGACTCCGCCGCAGCTGTAATAATCAAGCTGGACTTTCCGGTGCCGCGGTCGCCGGCGACGACGATCCGAACGCCGGTGGTGGAGGTCGATTTTGCAGCTGAACCACCTCCGGGCATGGGTGCAGAGTTAACAGAGGGCTAGTGCAGATGGGTGTGTGTGGTTGGAGAGAATGTTGGCGAAAAAGATCGGTGGGTTGCTTAATTGTTGAGGCGATCGAACGGTGGAGTGGATGATGATTTCTTATTGTGCAAGATGTAAGAAAAAGGTTTTTGGTGAAGGTTCAAGATTTTTGTGCCCTCTTTGGTTTATTAGGGTTTATCCTTCAAGCTTGGTGTTTTCTTTTATACTTATTTACGTGTAATATTTCACCAAACTCTAAAAGGTTAAATTGAAAAAATAATTTAAGGGCAGATGTACGATCCTGTTTCAAATGATAGGTATTATTTTAATCGGGCTCATCTATTTGTCTTATAGTCGGGATCGTACCCCCAGCCTTCTCAGAAGGAAATCCATTGCTGAGAAAACACTCTCGCTCAACTCTGAGCATTTTGCTTACGCTGTGTTTCCGAGTCTTATTAAGGAGAAAAAAAAAAGAAATGGAAGGAAGAAGAAATAGTTGTGTTCCAGAGTTTTTTTTAATGGAAGGAAATGAAAGGATTGTTAAAAATTCATGTTCCCGAGTTTACTTAAGGAGGGAAAAAAAGAAATGAAAGGAAATGGAAGGAAAAAAAAAGGCTAAAAACAATTCTTCCAAAATGGAAGGAAATGGAGAGAAAAGAAAAGAAAAGAAAGAAACGGAGAGAAAGGAAGAGAAAGAAACGAAGAGAAAGGAAGAGAAAGAAACGAAGAGAAACGAAGAGAAACGAAGAGAAACGAAGAGACAAGAAGAGAAAAGAAGAGAAACGAAACGAGGAGAAACGAAACGAGGAGAAACGAAACGAGGAGAAACGAAACGAAGAGAAAGGAAAAGAAGATAAAGTGTTTCCTTTCTTTTCTTTCGTTAAGTAAACTCGGGAACACAGCGTTAGAGTGAGACTTGAACCTATAACCTTCCTTTATTTACATATCATACGTACCTCATATTAACCAGTTGGATGAAGAATCATTTATATAAATGCTTCTTCCATAAGAAACTAGATATAAATGCTTCATCTATAAAAAACTAGATATAATAAATAAATTTGAAATATATATTTTATGAGAGGCTTATAGCAATTGAGGTCTGGTTTCTATATTCTTGGATTCAAAATTGTTCTAAGTCGATATCTCATAATATATTTTAAAACGAGATAAAGTTTAGTAATAAAATGTTTTTTATAGGTTGTTATAAATTTGTTATATTGTATGAGTGGTGTTTTCCTTAGATTTAAATATATATAGATTGTTTTACTTGTATCACGTCTGGTATTAAAGTGAAAGATCAATCTAATCTTAAAATTAGCCTGTAACTCCAAACTTATATTGATTCTACCTTTTGTTTCTGTGAATATAGAACGTATTTTCATGTAATCACGTTAAGATTTAATATTTTCCCATACAAAAAGCAATATGATTTTATATATGACGTTCATATTAGAATATATCAAGTAATTCAAAGGTTGTCAAGTATGATATGTTGATGTATTTATTTGTTAAGGTAAAAAAGTAAAAAATGAAAGATTTGGTCCGTAATTAGAGATGCTATTATGCAATGAATAATGATAACTAGGTACTCTTTCAATGATGAATTGAATATTTGGCGTTTATGATGTAACCCCAAAAACTATAACGTGATTATAGACTTTCCATCCATGAGAAAACAAATAAACGCTTTAGTATTACTTTAACTTTAACGCGATATTATAAATAGTATAGTTTAATTTTTTGTACTTCTATAATACTCTCAACTTTTGTACTTTAAAGTTTGACAAGAAACGTTGTTTTTAACTTATAACATATAACGTATTTTTTATAAAGTTTTGTGTTTAAACAATCAATCACGAACTTTTATTCTTTAAAGTTTGGTCACAAAATTCTTATTGCCTCGTCAGTTTTAAGAACCAATGTCTCGAATACGCAATATTAATTGTTAATCACTTCAAGAAATAGATTAAATCCACTGTGTTACGAGGGTAGAATAATACAAACAAGATTAAGGGTTAATTGTAGAATTTAACTTAAATTAAGTCTAGGATGAAATCATTGAATAAAACAAATATGAGGGTCAAGTTAGGTGATTAGCCCACTTCTAATCTTGCGAAGTTGCGTGTGTAATCTAATTATTCCAAGTGTAGATATTCAAGTCCGATTCTTCCTAGTAATTTCTTTGTATTCCTACCATGGAATCTTGAAGTGTTTATGAATGTTAAAGGGGTATGGTCCATGAGAATTAAAATAAGATGCGCTTATTAAAATTATGTTACGTAGATGGTGTGTATTCTAGATGAATCTTGATTAATTGTGAGTCTTGTTTTAAAATTGGAAGTATGAAAAACTAGGGTAGTAGTCTCAATTGGGGAATTTCACCCAAATTAGTGATTGAGACACCGAGTAAAGGACTAAGGTGATTTTGATGTAATAGTGATGTTTTAAAAAAGGAAAACAGCGAGGAATTATAGAAAAAGAAAACTTATTTTCTAATACTATAAAAGAAAATTGTATTCACTCTCATGTATTTGTAATCTGCGTCCTTGTCCCGATGCTACAAACCTATAACCTTGCATGCAACGTCGTCCCTCGGCTTCACCACATTTGGTTGTTCGACTGTTGTTGATACGGACCACTATTGCCGCTATTCGCCATAAACAGTCACCTTCGCATTGCCGTGAACCTCCAATGGTAAGTTATCGACTCCTATCTCTCTCCCTCTTTACTAATCTCTCTTATCTCTCTTATTTTTTTTTAGTCGAACACAATGAGATGATGGAGGTCTAGGCAATTTATATAGAGGTATAATCATCTCTAGGTATTCTTGTCTCTTAAAGATACCAAAAGCCTTCATAGCCTCTAACTCCTCTTAAGGCAAACTCTTTAAATAATAAAATCCATCTGGTTCTACTCAAATTCTATCTAATCCTAAACCAATCCAACTAAAATGTGACACCACGAAGGTTTTATGCACGAGCTAAATCCTAGAAAGCTTTAAACTATACTTTTAAACCATGTATCACAATAAATCACTATTATACATCTGTAACTAGTGTTACTTGCTAGCTATCTTGGTAGCTATTTTGCTAGTTTTTTATATACTAATGTCATTCTACAAAAAAAGTATGTACCTATTATTTTAAACATTGAACTGTTTAAAGTGTTACAACGAATATAAGCTTTGAGTAGTTTTTTTTTTTTTTTTTGAACGGCTAATTGAATCAATAACGGACCACTGGCTCACCCAATCATCTTCATTACTCGAGTACGCAACTCAAGACCACCCTCAGAAGGATACTCATCATAGATGAAAGAAAACCTTGTGAATTAACCTAGAACCCTTTTATCACGTGTAAGACTTGAACCAAAACTATCTCCTATTTGCTAGTTTGAGTAGCTAATAAACAATTTGACAAGAATGCAGACATAATATAGCATGACCAACACGGACCGCAACTCAATATTTGACTTGTAATGCAAGAAGTATGTTGATGCACTTCCAAAAAGGTCGAATGAAAGAAAAAGATAAACGATCTAGGCTTACATATATCAAAGTTACATAACAAGACTACAAATGCACTCTCTATCTTCCCAAGTCTTCAACAATATCATGTATATGTCAACAAAGATCAAGGGTGCTATTCATGAGGACGTATGTTAACCGAACTTTGATCTCAATCTTTGTATTATAAGCCAATACGGCATATGGGGTTGCTTTTAATGAGACCGAGGTCCACCTGCAAAACGTGAAAGCATAATCATACCACGGCTCAAATCTTTTTGGATGTGTTTTCAGTATTTAGAATGGATTACTGTGGCGGTGAAAAGCAGTTTCGTGTACCTTGTGCCCGAAGAGATCCCTGATGTTATCGATGCCATAAAGAATCATAGTTGGCCTGGTGGACACCAAGATTTATATATTGTTATAACTGACCATATATAACACATTTAAAACAATTATGTGTCAACTTAATTGGCATTAGTATGGACCCTGATAAATAACTACGATTAGTATGACCATTAACAAATTTCCAGTTTCCCAATTCAATTGTGATCTTACAAAGTCCAGCATGCTAAAAACACGTAGATTAGTACCAGAAAGATATGGTCTAGGTTAGTTTCGGTTGCGTTTTATCTCATACGGATCAAAATAAAAAAAATAAAGATAAACTAGACATAAGGAAAACAATCAAATGAGCAAAACTACATTTTTATGCAAATAACATTCTCAATCTATTTATTCAAGATTTTAGATTATTAAGATGGTGGTAATTAGTAACAACTAGAATTTTCCTTAAGCGCGTTGCGCGGGGAATTCCTTCATGATCCCAAACATCAAAACACGAATACCAAAACACATTGTAAAATCTGACATTCCAGCCTAAAACACCTAGGCATTAAGAAAGATAAAAAAAACACATCGCAACGGCTGTCACGTCGTAAAACCTCAAAGTACACTCTGTCATAAAAGCCTTTGTGGCAAATATAAAAAACCCAAAACTATACTATTACGCTATTTGTGTTTTAAATGTATATGTAACTGGTTTATTGAAGATTATTTAGGTTAAGTTTATATAATTTAAGAAATTAAAATTAGTAATATTATATCATTATGTAAAACTACTGGGCGCCTCCTTTGTTGACTTCTTTACATTTTGAAAGGAAAAAAAAGTAAAGTGGAAAATGAAAAGAGTAAGTAAAGCATACAGTACACAGCCTGATGCACAGATAAGTTGATAATTAGTAATATTTCAATATGATTTCTATAATCATTAATAACACGGTATAAATAATAGACTAAAAAGTGTGTTGTTGAGTTTGTATTTAATTGACCATTAAAACTTATACTAGAAACACATAATCTTGCCACATCTACCTTGGGTTAAAGGGACGACAAGGACATTTTAGCTACTCAAACAAGGTCACATGTAATATAACTACAACCTAAAATAGTATCAAGTTATCAACAGGCTTGGGACAAACTACATAGTGTAGCTACATGGGTCAAACCAGTGTAGTCCAATTTACTCACAAACGGGGTGAAATAACACGCCATACCACTACTACGTATTCACATACCAGTTTAACTATAAAATATTATTGTGTTGTACATACCGTTCAAGGGAAAGGCCCCAAGCAATGACTGTAACATCCTCAGGAAGTCCCATAGGAAGTAACATTTCAGGTCTGAACATTCCAGAGTTTCCTACTTCAACCCATTTCTTTAAGCCTTCATGATAACTGCCGTATCAGATGCAAGACATTATGTTTATTCCATTCATACTCTTTTGGTTGTTAATTAAAAATAATGTTATACCCAAATATTTCCATGCTCGGCTCAGTGTATGGATTGTAAGCGGGCTTGAAACGCAATTTGGACATTCCTGGAACAAAAGATGACATAAGAAAATTTTGAATTTTTGATATGCATTAGATAAACATACTTTTAATGCTTTGGCTTTTGGCATAAACAAAATTTATATTTGATTACAGAATTCAAGGATGTAGATCTTATTCATACTACTTGTAGCAAATTACGGTATCATCCCTTAACAAGAAAAAAATTAATAGTTACCCAAACGAGAGAAGAAGTCATGCAGCACGCCCTGCAAGTCCCCAAGACTTAGTCCACGGTCACATATTAGCCCTGAAGCCATAAATGAATTAAATAAGAAAGAAAAAAGGGGAGGAAGGGAGAGAAAGAAAGAGAGATGGCAACGTCAGATGCATTCATACATTATAATGTGCTATTCGCAAGTCAGAAATTTGCTACTGGATAATAATGTTGGTGCAAGTTTACAAATAACAATATACTATGAAAAGTACAATTCAAGTTTTGATAATGAACAATCAACCCCTAAATTTGTAACATTAAAAATTGTTTTTGCTTATATTATTTATAAAATTAGAAAAATATAAAATATATGTTTGGACAAAAGCATCCATATTAAAAATCATGTAAAAAATCAACTCAGAAGAACTACTACTGGAATTTCTACTACAAGTGGATCTGTCTGGACTTGAGATTAAAACATATCATAGTTTAATACTTTAATCTTTGATAAAGTATTTCCTGCGAGTTTTTCGTAATAGAATATGTTCTGAAATTACAAACTTTCTAATAATGGATACCTGAAAGTTTTTTCAAACAGAAAATAACAAATGGTCATTCCTTTTAAGACTATCATCTTTAAACAAGTGTCAATTTAAAAAATTAGAATTCGGATTTCTTTTTCATTGCTAGCAGACATTGCATTATATATAAAATTCAACAGAGGCAAAAATACCTTCTATTTGGTGAAATTCAGCCAGGTGGGTCCGGTCAACAGCCTCATTTCTGAAAACCCTGTCAATACTATAGTACCTTTTGGCTTCAAAAGGTTTCTGCAAATTTTAGCATAACGGCGGTTGATAGATTAATATGCAGCAAAATAACTCAACCTCCCAAACTAAATCATACAGATAAAAAAGTACGGAAACCTAAATACAAGGTTAAAAACAACTTTCTCTTTCTTCAAAACATTTTTATATATGTTTAATTTTACTAAATTTTGTTACACAGAAAAAGGTATGTTGAAATGATATACTTGAAAACTTAATGAATAATAAAACCTTTGCAAGTGCGTACAACATCCTTGAGGAAACCGCAGTTGTATGAGTTCGTAATAAGTTTTTATTTGCTTCCTCTCTTTTCCAGTCATACCCATACCTACAAAGTAAATGTTATGCTTGTTAAAAAAATTGAAAAAAGGGAAGGTATAATTAAAAAGTTTTTTACAATGACATACCCTCTTGATCCATGACCGCCAGATTCATGAATCTTCTTCACTCTCTCAACATAATCCTCTGGAAGCGTCTTTGTAGTAGAAGGTTCTACATACGTCATTGCCACATCATCCATTAGAGTAAAATCAAAAACAAGATAAAATTTTAAAAAGGGCATACCTTTTAAAAAGAATGTGTCGTGTGAATCACGAGCAGGGTGCTGCTGTGGTTGGAAAAGTGCATCAAAATTCCAGAAGCTGCATTTATTAAAATATATTTGTAAATAACAGGAACATATCGGTTGCAGATATTATCATCAAATAAAAACCTTGTATAATATGAAACATTGACTACTTATGAATGGGTAGACGAGGTTGTAAATAGTTCAGTTGCATAAATGACAGAATGGAGAATAACAGCTACCTGCTTTCAACATAATTATTTGTAGGCATCTCCTCAAATCTACAATCAAACAAACAGGCATTACATTATATAAGCTATCATCCATTAAGATGATGTCATATGAAATGTTGTAGTTGGCATTACCCCATTTGAAGAAAAATCATCTGCATTTGTCGCCTTACCTGAAATAAGTTAATACTTAGATATAGAAATCCGTTTCAGAAGAACATTTACACAATCTTTTTAATTACACATCTTGACCAAAGAAACCTCATTTTTCACAATTATACATATATATCACAACAAGACAAATGAAACATCTAACCAGATAGTGATAAATTGTATTCTTGCCTTGAGCAATGGATGGAGATAACCACCATCAACAGGAAAACCTTTTGCAAGGAAATTATACTCTTTAAACTGCAATTCCTTCCACTCGCCACTTGAAGAGCAATAGAAAATGCAAGTATCATTAGCTTTCAAACATCTTGATTTCCTTCAATAATAAGAGCATCCGTTAATATAGTCCACAAACATAAGGCGTGTTAATACCTTTGCAGATTTTCTCGGGTTAAATCAGTGGCAGGCTTCCTTCTTTTTGGGGCATAATTAGGACCTTTTTTTACAGAGTAGCCTTTCCATATCCTGTAAAAAGTGTATAAATATAAAAACCACAAGTATAAGATTAAGATGCAACATGAAGAAAAGGTGTATGGGTACATTAAGCAAAATATATAACTCATGGGCAATTGCAGAACAATGAAGATATAGTTGGAAAATTAGCACACAACTTATACTGATGTATAACCAAAAGCATTATAAAAGGATATCATGAGGAAATATTACTGAGGAGAAATAAGTTTTCTTCGCTTTAGAGCATCGATATCCTCTTGGTTGAGGGCCTGAAATGAAATAATCTTAATGGTCAAGCATATGTAAGGACAATATGTTGAGTCAAACATAGAATTTATGTTCAGACACAAGATATAAGTTTTCCACCCGCCCTCATACACTCCCGAACAACAATATACCTGCTTTTTAAACATTAAAAAATCATTTCCTTAAGAAAACATGCAAGTTCTTTATCAGATAAGCATACAAAGATAACGATACATTAATGTAAACCTTTTGTTAGTTACAATTTTCGTTGGTTCATCCTACACTTGACGACATAACAGTTGTAACCAACATCCGGTTGATGTTTCATATCAGGAAAATACGTCATTCTAGCCAGTAATTTATTATTAATAAATGAAGAGCTTGGTAGTCTCATCACCTCTCCTTCATTTATCTTTACAAGCATATCCTTCACATTGTCATCAACATGTGCAACCTACATCAAGTCAAAAATAATGAAAGATTGGTTTTACATATATTAATAAAGAAAACTAGCAACTTCAAATATTAAAATCACACCACCATTGGTCAATAAACTTCACCTTTCTTGAAACTTGTAACTTCCCCATCTCCACCCATTTATTTTTTATAGCTTGCTGGCATCCTATTTTGAAAACTGAGTCTCCCAACTTTTTCTGCATTCAAAAGATCAATTTATATACCTTCCAACAAGCACCCAGCTGTTCTCAAAAACCAAAACTATGCATACAATGAAAGATCACATGCAATTAAATTCAGCTGTGAAATAAAAATAATCCATCTTCTGGGTAAAGATTGCTTCTTCTTTTTTTACCTGCAGTTCTACCCGTGAGATGCCCTCTGGTGGGATGGCCATGAATAGTTGGAATTCTGGAGATCCATTAGCGGCATAAATTTTGCCTTCAGCAGTTAGTTGCCATCTCTCCTTTTTAATATCCTATATGCAAAAGCATATTCTTGTTTATATTCAACCAAATTTATATTTCCATCCAAAAAACAAAATAAGACCAAACATAATTGAAAATGGATGACAAGAGTTGAAGAAAAAAAAATGGGAACTCGGTATGGGGTTATATCTTCAACATATAAGACATCATCAAGTAAAAAAATGGGAACTCGGTATGGGGTTATATCTTCAACATATAAGACATCATCAAGTGAAACACGTAAGTGAGAACCAAGCTCAAGACATTAGAAGCTTAACTCTTGATGCAGCACAAAGGATCCAGGTTAGTGCAAACCAAAATATTATAGAGGATTCAAGATGTTTAGCAAAGACAACACCAAAATCACAACTTTCCTTTCATTTATATTTATTAATCGTTGCAAATGTTTTCCATATATAAAACTACAAACATCCCAACATTACAAATTTATCTCAAGTTTTAGCTCTACTGGGGCCAAATAGAATAAAATGTCACTATCTTTTTACAATATTTTCACATGACAAGAGTATTCATCAACAACACAGCTATATCTACATAATCATATCCCATGTTAGTTCATAACAATTTCTATTTCAAATATCTCTAAAAGAAAATGCAGGTATAAAACAAAAAAATCATTTCCAGAAACCAAAGTTTCTATAGCTAAGGATTAGACTAAGTTTATTCTCACCAATCAACCACTTCACAAAATTAAATTGCAGTGTTATGATGAGGCATAACAACTGAACGATGATAATGTGTAGACTTTGTGTATCTGGATGGAGAATTATTCAGTCATACATACAGAATTAACAAATTCAAATACATAAAAACAAACCTGAGCATCAACGAATCGAAAGCCATTGAGGCTCTTAATAACATTGACGATCTCGTCATGACTAATCCCTTTCTCCACAGCGAACTCTCCTGAATCCTTTATCTCTTCATTCTTCTCCAGGAACCCTAACACTGCTTCTTCCGCCATACGTTTGACTCTAAACAACAAACAATCCTACACACAGATTAGGAACCCTAGGGTTTTGATTTTGCATAAACAGATGTAGAAAACGATACTGAAGAGTTTAAATTTGGATTATATGAGCTGAATTAACACACACTTTGGTTTATCGATGAACTCAATCAGTGAATAACCGAAACTGACTTCATTGTATAAATGGATGCTGATGTATATATAGGTCGTCGGAGGTGGTATAACGGCTCACCTGATAACTCGACGGCGGAAGACGGTGGAGGAAGTAGATCGGCGGCGGCGGCGCTTTGTGTGTGAGTGTTGGTGGTGATGATGAAGGGTATTTTGGTGAAAATGTTTTGACGGTGAATCAGTTTTTGGTTATGCAAAGACCGTGATAGAAAACGACCTGTGAGGCTATTCGGATCGGTTTCGAATCCCTCAGGCTAAAATAAATTTCTCTCCTCCATTATTTTCATCCTTATAATTACATTAAAAATCAATACTTCTTCTCTCTCCTTTCAATTAAATAATATATTTTTATACAATGAAGTCATTTTCGGTTATTCACTATAGTTATGGACTCTGATACCAATCTGTCACACCCCAACCTTGACGGCGGAAACGTCGAAGTGTGAGAGTTAAGATCGTTCACAGCCACATAACGCTATTTTAAATTTCAATTATATTAATCAAGATTCAATTGTAACAATACAAGTAAAAGGCTCAAACAAATATACATCATGAATACAAGGTTGAAAATAACATGATCATTGTTTATTTCTCTAAGTCCAGTCCTAAGTGAGATAAGCTTCAAAGAGTAGAACGCATACTTGGGTTATTCCTGAAACATGTTAAAACTAAAATGTCAACATAAAAACGTTTGTGAGCATTCCGTAGTTTTCAATACATGGAATATATAAAAGATGGCAATTCAAGCCATAAGTTAGTGAATAAAGTGATTAGGGATATTATGAACAATGCAACAATCAAACCTCGACAAAGTTTTACAAGTCTCAAACATTAAAAGTATATACGATTAGCTAAGTGTACTTGGATTAACCAAGCAGGCTTGTCTGGCCCATAGATCTATGACTTCGCTAGGCTAGCAATAGTTAATGATTGTACATATAACGCCATAACATGGTAACCATAAAAGTTCAACTAACCACAACTTCACATGATGAATTGCCGTAAAGTTTACAAGTCTCAAACAAGTTTACAAGTGCAATAATATAAGTTAACATGTTTCACCCCAAAGTGTGAAAATAAGAAAAAGGGGTATGGAAATACTCAGATTGATAAAGACATTACAAGATGATATAAAAGATTAAAGTAAGATCCAAAAGATAATCCCAAAGTGTTCATTACAAGTCATCTAAATATATATTACAAGATAAAGATTAATAATATGATTAACGTTCAAATAAGAATTAGGATTTTGATAGATTTAAGGGTTTTTATTTACATTTTGTTACCATTTAGAAGAATTATATATTTAAGTGTTTTAGAGATGACTTTAAGTATAAATATTGATAAGGTTTAGTAAGTAATTATATCTTTATAATTGTTTAAAAAAAATAATAGGAATAACATATTGATTAATAAGAATTATTAATCTAAACCATTTGTTAAAGTATACTTTATAAGAAAATAATATTTAAAAAAAATTGTGAAATTATAAAATATATAATTTCTACAATTATCATGATAAAACCTTAATTAATATAATTCTCATTAATATTATTAAGATTTATTGTTTCATGTCTAATAATTATTTAACTATTTTAAAAGAAAACAATTTAAATATAAAAGATAGATAAAAATAATTTGCCTTTAAAAGAATAACATTTAGACCAAATGATTTATTATTTATTATAATAATTACTAAACTAAAACAAGAAGATTATCCAATCGTATTATTGAACACAACATAATTTAATAAATTAAACCATATTTAGAATTTATTTTACAAAATATTATAGTTATTATATAAAATAATAAAATAAAATAAAATGATAAGATTTAATAAGAAACAAACTTTCAGAAAATATTTGTATAAGTTTTAAAATAAACAAGATTTATAAACTGTTTTTTTTTATTATTTTTTTAGAATTTGTAATTATTTTAAGGTTGAAAACAAAACATTAAAAATTATATGGAGGTGCCCGGGTTCGAACCCGGGACCTCCAAGTTGAAAGCATAGTGACATAACCGGTGAACCAAGGCTTACAGCGGCGCTATAACTTCGATTTTAAATGTTAAAAACAAGACTTCAAGAAAATCCCCCAAATCTCAAGAACCCTAACTTCGATTTGATTCTAATTAAACTCCATTTCGTGATTCTTATTGAAATCAAACTTGGGGCTTTTGATCCCTGAATGAAACCGAATGTGAGTGTGGTTTTAATTACCTGGATAGATGCCAAAATGATTAGAACAAGAACAAAGGCGGTCGCGACTACGTTGCAGACGATTCAATATACAAACGTTGTTGATAATCCAATTAACTTTGCAGATTGATTCTAAGAACGATGATAAAGAAAAGCCCTCTATAAATTGCAGGATTTGAGGTCCGAATAATGGCATGCGAGTGGTGGCAGGTCGCGATGGAAGTGGGTGGTCGAATTCGGTGTGGAGGTTTGTTTCAGGTGTAATTGAGTGTTGGAAAGTTTTAGGAATAGATAGACGTTCGATTAGGTCGAATTAATTTGATTATTATTAGCTCTAAATGTTCGAACGGCTCTTATGATTAATAGGTTTCGGTTACTCAATCAATCGAGGTTGTAATCGACGTTTAAACGCGTTTAAAGTGTGCATTCAAGTTCGAGTTGTGCATACGAAATGATTTGAGTCGGTTTTGGGTCAAAACCGCGGCCAAAAGGGGCCGTTTTTGGCCTTGCCGGAGTTCGGCCGGAGGTGGCCGGAGCACCTCCCCGGAAAAACGGGAGAAAGAAAGGGGGGGTTTGGGTGATTTAAAAGAAATTACATAAATGGTCCCTGAAGTTTCCAATCATTATCACTTGGGTTTTAAAGTTTTGATTAAGTTTTAATTAATTTGCAATTTAGACCGTGAAGTTTAAATTGTTATTATTTTATGTAGAAACTTACTAATTATAAGCTTTAATATATTAAAACTTATATTATCATTATTATTAATATTATTATTACCATTAACATTATTATTATTAATGTTATTATTAATAATAGTAGTAATAATATCATTATTATTATTATAATAACAATTATTTTTTTAAGATTTTTATCACCAATGTTTTAACATAATAAATATTACTAGTGTTATTACCCAGACGCGCGTTGCGCGTCTTGGGAACGCCGCAAAGCGGTGTATAAAATTGGAATGTTTAACGTGTGGCTCAGAACTAATGGCAGGTTGTGGCTGCACATTGAAAATAGTTGCCAAGCCAATGCAACAGGTACCAGTTTTCATGTATCATCATAGCCGTGCAACAACCAAAAGCAACAACCTCAAATGAATACCATTATTATCGACATCAACAACCAAGAGTGCTCACAACATGATAGAACAAAGGAAGATAAACAATCAAACGTAAAAAAATTCAACCCAGGTGACCAGTAATGACTAATACAAAGACAAAAATCATAATAAACATAGACAATATGGCTCAGATCTTATTAGTAAACCGATGTGGCTGCAACATGGGTTGTAAGTGAAAAACATGTCACTCGCCATCCTCGTTCATGCCACGCCAAACAACGGTCCATATCACAGTCATCATAGCCAAAGAAACATAAGCCACGGGAATCCAATGTCAAACGATGTAAGTTTCATAGCAAACCTACACATTCATCGGATCAACAACTGGTTCATACCATAAGCCCCAGTAGCTGGAAACAGAAGGCCGACGGCCTGATATTTCTGGCACCAAGAGACCCAATCAAAGCACCCATCGGCGACGGCGCCGACGTGACAAAGCGGCAAGTCGCGCCGGTAGAAGGCACCGACGTCATAACTCAGAAGTAGTCCCAAATCACGTTGATAAAAAACTAAACACTAAAATACAAAAGGATGAGATAGTTGATAGGAGAAGCCACTATTACAGTACAATAGTTTATTGAATGTACAAATTACCTCTGCAAGTTACCACCTGTTAAAGTAGGTATCAAAGCATGCCTCAAAATCTGATCAACAAAATTAGAATCATACAAATATTAGTTTTACACTAATAACCACTACCACATAAATCACCTTTATGATCCACAATAGTAAAGCGTAAGGAGTTGGTTGACTGGGCTAACTATTATCATGTAATTCACCATTAGAATTAATGATAAAGTCATACAAAACTTACTTATTAGAAGAGTTGGTGTAAAGCACCCACCCATACATTTATTTGATGCCCAATTTCAATTTTAATGATAATCAACGACTAAACAAAACCTCTATATACATACATACATACAACATCATCGAACATCTTATTCAGAAAATCATCTATAGAATGTTTTGTGTTACTCTACACTTAAAAAGTAATCAATACAATTGAATAAACAGAGTATACAGAATGGAACAAAAAAACCCAAATCAATACTTGGGTGCAATCACCGGCCTCAAATATATGAAAACACAACAGCAGTTAACTCACATTCATAACCACATTTAGCAACAAATATGATGTTCTAAATCTGCTAATTAGGATCTATAAAACCCTTTGTGTAAAAAACAAATCAATACAACATTCAAACACAACCCTAAAACAACCAACAGCAACAACACATCAGGAATCCAAAATCTCAACAGACTACAACAACAATTTCAATCAAAGCTTGGCACCACATAACACACAAAAAAGTAACAGCGGAAAAGCCGGAGCCACAGACGTCACAAAAACCCAAATACACAAACCGGGAATTAAAACGGAGAGTACAAACCTATAAATCGGAGTAAAACCTTTTACTCGGAACCTGAGGAAAGCCTTTTACTCGGAGAAGAGTCCACCCGGAAATGTGACGACGGCGCACCACCAAGAAATAGGAAGAAAGGCTGAAGAACACGTATACAAATCATGTGCTAGAAACCCAACACGTGTCCCATGGCGTTTATAAGTAACGACAAAAATATCAGAGCACGGATTAGAACCGGAGCCATCACAATCAAGCCCACCACCATCAAAAGCCCCACCATCAAGACCACCACCGTGAAGACCCCCACCGTCAACACCACTACCGTGAAGACCCCCACTGTTCATCGTGTTTACTGTTCATCGTTTGGTAATTTCATATGTTAATGGTATCGTATAAGAACAACATATCACATAAAAATCAACATGTTGCAACAGAGAAAGATACCCACATACCTGCCATTCTTGAAACCCTTGAACACTTTCATGATTCAATTTCTTGATGGCCACCATGACTCCAGTACCATTCTTGAGGGCAACAATGTCTTCTCATCCACCCAACCCTTGTACACAGTCCCAAAACCTCCTACACCGAAAACCATATCCGACTTAAAACTTCGAGTGCAAGCCCTCAAATCTGAATACGTATAAACCTTCAAATCCGCCGCGGGCAACACCTCCCCGATCGGAGAAATATCCCTAGAAAACCGGCTATGGCCGGTGCTACTACTGTTCCCTGAGGTTCCAACACCATTACTCGTACCAATTGAAGTCCCTAAACAATCAACACCCCATTAAAATGAATCAAATAATTTGGGTTTTAGCTCAAATTAGAAATTCCCAAATTGGGAAAGCATCAACAATTCTAGCAATAAATGAAGAGTTGGGCAGAAACTCATGTCACACGTGAAGAAAGAACGATTACTCGTACCAATTAAAGTCCCTAAACAATCATCACTCTATCAAAAACGAATCAAAGAACTTGGGTTTAGCTCGAATTAGAAATCCTCAAATTGGGAAAACATCTAACAAACAATTCTACCAACAAATGAAGAATTGGGCGGAAACCCATGTGCAAACGACAAAACAACCGAAGATAAAAGGATGAAAAGAACCTGTAGTGGAAGATGGTTTAGTGATGGTGCTTGGATTGACGGAGACGATAGACTGATTATCTGCAGAAGAGGGCATACAATTTCCCATTATTGATGGTGCTATCTTCTACCCATTAAACGATGATGATCAAGTCTTCATTTTGCCTAATTTCTTGAGAGAGAAACACAAAATGATCTGGGGTTTGCTTTGGTTGAACTTTTGAAGTAATAAACGGTTGTGATTTGTGAATGTTACTATTCATCACAGGACACTATTCATGAAGTTGCATTTTTCATAGTAGGTAATTTCTATTATTTAATTAATTTGTTAATCCCCAAATTAAACAAATTAATTATCAAGCATATTAATTCCACAAAATTATAAAATTGACATAAAAGGTCCTTACAAGAATTAACAAAGTTAACTTTTAAGTTATCGAAAATACGAGATGTTACAGTCTCCGTAACTTAAAAGAATTTCGTCCCGAAATTAAAAATGAACTTAGATGAACAAGAAATTATGATGCAAGGTAAGTGTACAACTGTAACATCCCTACTTTTCGTTAATTAAATATTAACATTGTTATATTCTTGTAAGGGTTTCGTTGTCATTTATGAAACTATGAGGACCTGATATGCATGTTAGAAAATTTAGAGGTTAATAGGTAATTCATAAAGTAATAATAATGTTAGTGGTTACAACGTTTATTTATTATAAAACTTAACAATAAGTTATAATAATAATAATAATAATAAAAAACAATAAATAAACAAATAAATAATAATAATAGTAAGAATAGTCAAAATAAAATAAGGATAATAATAATAATAATAACTAATAACTTATAAAAATTAAACAATTAATAAGTTATAAAAATATTTAAAATTTAAAGTTTAAGTCCAGAGGGTATTTATGCCTTGTTGGAAACTTGAAATGGAAGTTTCAATCATAAAATAATAATAAAAAAACCGCAGGGACTAAAGGCGAAATTTTAAAATTACAACCCAACCCCCGCCCCTTTGCCCGTTTTTCTGGCCAGCCGTCCGGCTACCGCCGGAGCGGCTCCGGCCACCCCCAAAAGCCATCAAAATTAAGCACTTTCGACCCAAAATCGTTCCAGAACCTTCGTATACACGTTTCGAACTTGATGGTATCATTTATTTGTGTTTACGAGTCGGTTACGAACCTTAATCGATCAAGAAACCGGCGATGTATACCCCCGACCGTTTGAGCATCAAACGCTAATAATAACCAAATTAAACGAGCATAAACAATCATATAAACAATACTAAGCGTACACAACTATCAATTGCATCTAATAACACACAAACAAAGCAAAACCGATTCCTCACTGTCGCGAACCTGCAAATTAGTCGAGGACCATCTTCCAAGCATCGTGAGACGAAATTGGCAGAGGGCTTTGCATCAAGACCCACATCCGAAACTATTCTCAAGTTTAATTTGAATAACATCAACATTTGATCATCGTTTGAACACAAGACGCTCGCGACCTATTCTTGGTGTCTTTTGCATTAATTCGAATTCAAATCAAGTAAGTAAACACACCCACACACTCGTTTTTATCTGGGGAATGAAAGCCCCAACAATAATTTGGTTACTAAAATCGAATTGAAGTTCAATTTCGGATTTGAATAAGCTAGTGTTCATATGCGATTTGGGGGTTTTTGTTAGTTTGGTATTAGAGAATTAAAATCCGTGTTCTGTCGCGGCTTAGAGCCTTGGTTTACTGGTTACACACGCGCATGATGAACCTGAGGTCCCGGGTTCAAACCCGGGCACCCTCATTATTTTTAAAATATTTTTTTCAGCTTAAATTAATTATAGAAAATTTGTAATAATTATAAAAATGACTTTTATAAACCCCAAATATCTTTAAGGTCATCTAAATATTTCTTAAGAATTTTATTCTTGTAAAACATTTTAATATTTTAATATAAAGTTATTTACAAATGTTATAATTAAATATTTTTATAAAAATTAGATTGTTATATAATACTTAAAGGTATTAAATTAATATTAGACCTTATGTTTAAGGATTTATTATGATAATTATAGAATTTAGATATAATCTTATAAATAAAATCACAAGTTATTTATAAAGGATCAATTTCCTTAAAAATAAATTTTATAAATTTCATAAATGGACTTTTTATAAGAATTTATTAACTCTATAAAAAAACCCAAAATTCTAATACCCTAGTTCACGTTAACTCGTAAATCTTATATTAACCTAAATCTTGTAATATTTATATATTTAGGTGCCTTGTGACGTTTTACCTTGGAACGACATATATTATTCTTGTTGATCTTCCTTATATACTTAGTTGACATGTGAGTTTTCCTTGCCCCTTTTCATTTGTTTTCACACTTTGGGGTGAAACATGATACTTATACAACTCATACTTATAAACGTTTGAGACTTGTAAAGCACTTGCAATTCATCTTTATACTTTGTCATGGTTATTTGTGTGTTGTAAGTGATTATATGAGATACATAGTTTGTTTACAATCATTAACTATTGCTAGCTTGGCGACGTCTTAGATCTTTGGGCCTGACAAGCCTATTTGGTGCTAAAGTCGATGTATTGCCGACTCCTAGGAGCCGTATGCTTGTGCACTAGGGAACCAAATACACTTAGCCAATCTTTTATACTTGTTATCAAGTCGAGGTTTGGTTGTAACGATATGTGTTCTATAACCTTACTAGCTTATAACCTATGACATGAATTGCTACTTGTAACTTTTTCATATTATGTATGAAAATATTGGAAACTCACCAACTATTTTTAGTTGACCTTTTATTTTTATCATGTTTCAGGTAACCCCCAAGTTTAAAGTGGTCTTTTGAAGCTTGCAATAAAACTAGGACGTGGACCTAGTTAAATAAATAAAATGTTATGTTATGTTTTGGATTTATGCTTGAACTTATTTCATATTTGAAACTTATGAATGTATTTCATTTGGAACTTATGATAATATTATTTTCATTTAAAGATAGCGTTATGTGGCTGTGTACAATCTTAACCCTCACATCTCGACGTTTCCGCCGTCAAGGTTGGGGTGTGACAACAACGAACAATGTTTGACGTTTGATTACAGGTGAAACGTTTCACTTTATGGAATCTTACAAAATTCTTGGCATAATGCATGCCAATTTGAACCCTTTTAGTGAAATATGAGACGTTTTGAGATGAAATGTTGGAAAACGATGACAAGTTACCGTGGTATGTTAGACTTATAAGCCACAACTTCTAGAATATAATTTCGTAGTAAAACGATGTCTAGAAATCAATAAAAGACCAACAATGATAAGAAAGGTTAACCGTCGGGATTTAAGAATCCCAAACGTCACTATATGAAACGATCTTAACGCATATCTTTGACCAATCATCGGTTTAAGAATAATACGATATGCGAAGATTTTAGAATGAGTTCACGATGATGGTTAAGATTATTATTAAAAACAGAAAATAAATCAATCACTCAAAATAACGATCGATGTTTTAACGCCATATCACGGTATACGAATATTTGAAACAGATACAGGTCAATTTCTCGACCCGTTATCCCATATGAGTCAATATGACCTCTAAGATAAGAAGCATTTTAGTTGAAAGAAAAGTTAAACATGAGATCCATAGGATCACGAATGTTAGGTCTTGTCATATGTGAAGGTAAGACACTTGGACACATACCAAGCTACGTCTTTTCCTTTATGCCAGACCCATGATTACAAGTTACGAAGGTTTATGAACCTCCACGTCACAATGTAAGTAATAACGAGTCTCGTTGATCAAAATCAAATAGAGTTTTTAAGATTTCCAAGGTTAAGGATTCAAAAGCGATTCAAGTAATGACGCAAACAATAAGAAAGGTATTTGTAAACATGTTTTGCAAGGTAACAAATTTTCAAATGCAGATTGCATACGTAATTCATCAAACCTATAAGTACAGTCGAGAACATTCGTATGTCTAGAAGGACATAATCACAAGTTGATAATGTCTTTATTTAGCAGAAAGATTGCTTAAGAAAGCTACCATCACTCAATCATGTGTTGATGATATCTCAAAATGAAAGTCGATAAGTAAAGAGTAAATGGTTCCGTATAGCTAGGTCAAATCAAAACATAAGGATAAAGGGAACGAAATTGATTTAAGAATTTAAATGCTCCAAGCTCGGAATAAAAATTAACCTAGAGCGATCAGGTCTCTTTTCAAGTTCAGAAATCATGCTTTGGCTTGGTAGGTCGAAAACACTAACATTGATTCTCCCTTCAAGTTACTACATGTTTCTTATCAAGTGATTAAAACTTTGGTAAGTTTGAGATCAAGAAATGAGAATAGCCACCAAGGTGTGGTTTTCACTCCTAGCTTGATAGTGTATTTCCCAAAGTATGACTCCTAACTTACCAAATCAAAAATTTCGATCCTAACTCATTGTTGAGGATCCACGGATACAAGACGAGGTAACTCACCATTAAGGTAAGGGAAATCACTGCTATCTTAACGGTGAAGTTTTACAAAAACAAAGTATAGCAAAATGAAATTCTTCATCAAAATCCAGAATTCACTCCTACTTTGATGAGGTCGTTTCATTTGAGAAAATACATTCTATAAAAATGAAATTATCATCAAGGTATGGAATTCACGCCTATCTTGATGATTGAGCTTCATAATAACAAGAAAACATTCGCGGACTGACATTTATCACCAAAGTACGGGTTTCAATCCTATTTTGGTGAGATCATGTCGTTTGTGATATGCAAGTTCTAAAGAAAATAATTGGAGTCAGTCCTCAAGATAAGGAAATCACCCCGATCCAGAGGATGAAATTTTATAAATCACAATTGGAAACCATTTATCGAAACGATTGAAGAATCATCACCAAAGTGAGGGAATCACCCCTATTTTGGTGAGATAGAATCATTTAGGAGATACGAGTGTTCTTAGTCATAGGTTGACTTGCAAACACTTGCATCTCTCATGGTGCAAACGGTATGAGGCTCGACATAACAACAAAAAGAAAAAGAATATCAATTAGAAATTCGGAAAATTTCAAGTTACACCAATGTAACAAAAGGGAAATCATGTTTATAAAAATTCAAGGTCAAAGTTCGAGGTAACAGAATTAGTTATGATGGTATTCAAATCTTGAATGGTCTAAATCAGAAAGACTAAATCAATGATAAGAATTATTCAACACCACAATGAGATGTGAACATTTAATTCACAATCGAAAAGAAATACATGGACTTCTCAAATTATGAGGTCAACCATAACCTTATTGAATACACGTGTACTTATAAGTGGTCACTGATCTCAAGGATTTCAAGTCAAGTAACCGGATTCAATGGTCGAATAAGATCACTAGTTACACTTTGCCTAGACAAAGTATCCAAAGATATAGAAATTCCAGCTTACAACATTGCATGTCTTTAGTTACGGGACACATTTTTAAGGGGATTTAAAAACCATAAGTAACAATTTAAAGTTTTGAAGATCATTTGGTTTAGCTTCCCAATATCTTTGGGTATATTAAGATCCATGTTCACGCTGGTCAAGGTATAGAAATAGTTACATGAAACGCTCAACGTGTAACGGTGTTTAAACGTAAGAGTTGGAAGAGTTGGAATGTAGGGTGAGTTCCATATCAACAGGAACATTATGTATGATAAGAATGAGGAGATATAACTTTGGTGATAAACCAGTTCAAGGAATCAAGAATTATCAAGATGCAAAGAGGATGGTTCCACTTGGTAATGCATTACCATTTGGAATCGTTGACACGTCAAGGTAAATTGACCCATTTGCCTTAGATATTTGTGTATATTGACCATAGTTTATCACTCATCCCAGAAATCCCCAGATAAGCATAACTGGTATCGCAATGAGATTTATACGATATGCTTGCCTTAGCCCGAAGGCATTTTGCCAGGAAATCCAGAATACAGGTGTCTATGTGTCACACAAATTTCTTTGTTTTATGAAATCAAGACCTTGATGAGATTTTCATAGATTAGACATAGAGTCTAAGGAATTGAACCCACGACGATAAATGTAGCCTCCACATGTCGTTGAGAATAAGTTTAGGAAGTTCATTTATCGGGGAGAGTCAAAGAGTCAAAGTTAAGTTTAGGGAGACAAGTAACTAAGTTATAAGCATACATAAGGCAATCCTATGCTAAGGCATCAAGTTGCACAAAAGGCATAGCATTATGTAGCATGCAAAACATATATGTATCTACAAGAATATAATAAGGTTCATGCATAAGATATAGTCTAGGTCACCATTTCTAATAACCTAAATCCCTATATTTATGGGCTCTGATACCAATCTGTCACACCCCAACCTTGACGGCGGAAACGTCGAAGTGTGAGAGTCAAGATCGTTCACAGTCATATAACGCTATTTTAAATTCCAATTATATTAATCAAGATTCAATTGTAACAATACAAGTAAAAGGCTCAAACAAAGATACATCATGAATACAAGGTTGAAAATAACAAGATCATTGTTTATTTCTCTAAGTCCAGTCCTAAGTGAGATAAACTTCAAAGAGTAGAATGCATACTTGGGTTATTCCTGAAACATGTTAAAAATAAAAGGTCAACATAAAAACGTTGGTGAGCATTCCATAGTTTTCAATACATAGAATATATAAAAGATGGTAATTCAAGTCATAAGTTAGTGAATAAAGTGATTAGGGATGTTATGAACAATGCAACAATCAATCCTCGACAAAATTTTACAAGTCTCAAACGTTAAAAGTATATACGATTAGCTAAGTGTACTTGGATTAACCAAACAGGCTTGTCTGGCCCATAGATCTATGACTTCGCTAGGCTAGCAATAGTTAATGATTGTACATATAACGCCATAACATGGTAACCACAAAAGTTAACTAACCACAACTTTACATGATGAATTGCCATAAAGTTTACAAGTCTCAAACAAGTTTACAAGTGCTATAATATAAGTTAACATGTTTCACCCCAAAGTGTGAAAATAAGAAAAAGGGGTATGGAAATACTCACATTGATAAAGACATTACAAGATGATATAAAAGATTAAAGTAAGTTCCAAAGGATAATCCCAAAGTGTTCATTACAAGGCATCTAAATATATGTTACAAGATAAAGATTAATAATATGATTAACGTTCAAATAAGAATTAGGATTTTGATAGATTTAAGGGTTTTTATTTACATTTTGACACCATTTAGAAGAATTATATATTTAAGTATTTTAGAGATAACTTTAAGTATAAATATTGATAAGGTTTAGTAAGTAATTATATCTTTATAATTGTTTAAAAAAAATAATAGGAATAACATATTGATTAATAAGAATTATTAATCTAAACCATTTGTTAAAGTATACTTTATAAGAAAATAATATTTAAAAAAAATTGTGAAATTATAAAATATATAATTTCTACAATTATCATGATAAAACCTTAATTAATATAATTTTCATTAATATTATTAAGATTTATTGTTTCATGTCTAATAATTATTTAATTATTTTAAAAGAAAACAATTTATATATAAAAGATAGATAAAAATAATTTGCCTTTAAAAGAATAACATTTAGACCAAATGATTTATTATTTATTATAATAATTACTAAACTAAAACAAGAAGATTATCCAATCGTATTATTGAAAACAACATAATTTAATAAATTAAACCATATTTAGAATTTATTTTACAAAATATTAAACTAGTTATGATATAAAATAATAAAATAAAATAAAATGTTAAGATTTAATAAGAAATAAACTTTCAGAAAATATTTGTATAAGTTTTAAAATAAACAAGATTTATAAACTGTTTTTTTTATAATTTTTTTAGAATTTTATAATTATTTTAAGGTTGAAAACAAAACATTAAAAATTATATGGAGGTGCCCGGGTTCAAACCCGGGACCTCCAAGTTGAAAGCATAGTGACATAACCGGTGAACCAAGGCTTACAGCCGCGCTATAACTTCGATTTTAAATGTTAAAAACAAGACTTCAAGAAAATCCCCCAAATCTCAAGAACCCTAACTTCGATTTGATTCTAATTAAACTCCATTTCGTGATTCTTATTGAAATCAAACTTGGGGCTTTTGATCCCTGAATGAAACCGAATGTGAGTGCGGTTTTAATTACCTGGATAGATGCCAAAATGATTAGAACAAGAACAAAGGCGGTCGCGACTATGTTGCAAACGATTCAATATACAAACTTTGTTGATATTCCAATTAACTTTGCAGATTGATTCTAAGAATGACAATAAAGAAAAGCCCTCTATAAATTGCAGGATTTGAGGTCCGAATAATGGCATTCGAGTGGTGGCAGGTCGCGATGGAAGTGGGTGGTCGAATTCGGTGTGGAGGTTTTTTTCAGGTGTAATTGAGTGTTGGAAAGTTTTAGGAATAGATAAACGTTCGATTAGGTCGAATTAATTTGATTATTATTAACTCTAAATGTTCGAACGGCTCTTATGATTAATAGGTTTCGGTTACTCAATCAATCAAGGTTGTAACCGACGTTTAAACGCGTTTAAAGTGTGCATTCAAGTTTGAGTTGTGCATACGAAATGATTTGAGTCGGTTTTGGGTCAAAACCACGGCCAAAAGGGGTCGTTTTTGCCTCGCCGGAGTTCGGCCGGAGGTGGCCGGAGCACCTCCCCGGAAAAACGGGAGAAAGAAGGGGGCGGTTAAAAGAAATTACACAAATGGTCCCTGAAGTTTTCAATCATTATCACTTGGGTTTTAAAGTTTTGATTAAGTTTTAATTAATTTACAATTTAGACCCTGAAGTTTAAATTGTTATTATTTTATGTAGAAACTTACTAATTATAAGCTTTAACTAGAATTTTTCCCCGGCGCGTTGCTACCGGAATTGGTCAAATTAGTCACATGTAAATTCGTCTACGTAATGATATATTTGTGGTATGAAATATGTAGTACATGATAGAAATATATTCTGAAAATTAACAATAGTATGAAATATTATTGTAGTACATGACAATGAAATGATTAAAAATTGACATATATTCAACATGTTTGTTTATCATATTCAATTTAATTAAATAAAATGTTCGAACATGTTCAATCTACAATATCATAGCATATGTGTAAGAATCAAAACAAAGATCATATGGATATAGTTGTGTTAAAATGTTTTAATACACTACAAAAAATCTAAGAATCAAAACAAACACATATGGATTTAGTTGAGTTAAAAAGTCATACTATATTATATTAAAATAGAGAACAATTATTTACAATAGCATGTACCACTTACATATCAACTATTTACATTAGCATGTACCACTTAAATATGACTTATTTACAATAGCATGTAGCAGTTGTAATTTGTTAATATTATATCCAACTATATTTTTACTTAAAGCAAATTTACGTTTTTTCCAAGCCTGTTGATGAATGCTTTTTCCCAACACTTGTAGCTAGTATTAATATTTGGATCTTTTTTTGGCAGGGGATTCACCTATAGGACCTGAACATGAAGCTGCAAAAGATTTAATCTGTAAGATATATTTAGTATTAGTCTAAAAATAAGGTGAATTAATGTGTAAAAAGAAATTAAAACATAAAAAATTGATCATTTACTTTGTAAACATATCCTCTGACTGGTTTTGCTTCCGTTTTGATGGTTTCATTGAATGTGTTGAATTTTTCAATCCAATTTTATTTTGTTCTATTTTCACTTGGCTAGGGTCATTCGCATTAAAAACCCGATTCACAACTATGGTACCATCCACTTTAAAGTTGATGTGCATTATCTTTGGGATGCCTTTGATTGAAAGTATTCTAGGAGGCATAATTTTTGGGTTTGTATGTCCATGCTTGATGACCATATCAGAACATGGAATATTCAAGACATTAGTCATTGCCTCATTGAAGAATACTACATTTGTGCTTGATGTTTCATCACCCATCTTTGCATTTACACAGTACCTGTGTACTTTGTATGCATTAGGCCAAAATTGTATTTGATGTAAGGAAATGTTATAAATTATTGACAAATTTAAAATCATAATGAGTCGCCATATCATCTTTAGCTTACATGTACTTCGGTTGAATGGATGTGCCATGATCTTCGCATGCTAAGGCATCGTTTTCTAGATAGAGCTTTTTTGAGCATTCAGAACAAAGAGCATAGTACCATTTACGGTAGTTGAAAATATCTTCCACACTTGCCAAACATTCAAAACCGGTTTCCTGCATTGTAAAAGTTGCAAATTATTTGGTTGCATATTTGGGCTACATAATGAAAAAGATTTTACTAATACCATATTGTTTTTGGGCTTCATGTTTAGAAGTTATGCAATTGTAATTCTTTTTCTTGGTTGTTGTAGTGTCAACGGATTCTCTAGATCTTTGAATATGTGTAAATATATTTTACTCTAATTTAGAGAATGTCATTTAATATGCAGGTAAGAATGAGATTTTGAATAGGCGGTATTACGTCTTCATATAATCATCGAGATCAGGAAGTGGGGGATTTATGGCTATGCATGTTGCACTTGTGGATTCAAGTTGAAGACATCATATCAAATTTCAATTTATTGTTGTTAAATTGAACATGTATTAAATTTGTATAAATAAACGAATATGTAATTTATATGGTCAAATGGTCTTACAAACCTTGAAAGTCAGTTACCATTGTTAATGTTATTGCTAATACTTGCCCAACTGATGTTTCTAATGCAATTTCAAAAGACGGTGCTTTCCATAATGTTACTTCTATCATGTGTTTTCTGCTTAATAATGAAAACTAGATATTATACCAAGACGCGCGCTGCGCGTCTCAAATACAGGGAAATCGAGGCTTAGACAACCTATCATCACAGTCACAAATTAATTGTTTTATCACATCGTAAACCGACAGTTTAACATGTACATTTTGTAATCAAACACCCCACTACCAAGCATCAACAACATTCAATAAAGGTTCTCGGGGGCTAAGAAAAACACAACCATGTTGCGGCTGCAATCTAGAGGATTGCCACGCCCGAACAACCACGGTTTTGATTTGATTAGCATCATCGCCCAACAATAAAGTACATTATCTCGTGCACGCACCCAACGGTGACGGAGGTGGAGGGTGGCCAGAGGCTACAACCTCATCGCATCAACGTCAGCGACGCTGATAACGGTTCGTCAAAACTGAGAAAACAAACGGCGGTAATGAGACGGAAGCCCACCGCGGTAGCAGACTCCACACCTCAATCCCACTACCCTCTCGATTTTTATGTCTCTCTCTGAAGAAGATAGTGAAAAGGAGCATTTAAAGAGGCGGTGGGGGTATCAATGCATAACTGGGTTGTACAACACGCATAAAACCTTTAAGTTTACTGTTCATTCACCTTGGTCTTTAAATATATAAGTTATGTTCACCGCGCGTTGCCGCGGGGAGATTAAAACGATTGTCATTAGGCCTCATTTCGAGAATTAATTTAGGGTCAACGTTTGATTTCGAAAGGTATTTCAGATCATAATAAGGTCAATTAGCTTTTGTTTCATAGCCATAATCAATTCACACATAATCAAATACTAAACAGACTACAACATGTACGCAAGGACCCAGGCCTCTTACCTTTCAAACCATCTGCACCTAAGCTAAAGCTCACCGTGTGTTCCTAGCACCTTCACCTACAGACATGTTCCAGAAACAATACATCGATTAGAATACCATCAATAATAGAATATGAAACATCAAAACTACCAAATACAAATAAGATATAAAAGAAAACACGAGCAAAAATCCTCTACAAAACCACCCTCTCCACCGGCGACCACCGCTACACCACCGTCACATGGCACCGCACCGCCACCACCCATGGCCTCCACATAATCAAACTGCAAAATCCGAATTGGGGATTTCAATCAATCAAATGTAATCAATCAAACTGCAAAATCCAAATTGGGGATTTCAATCAAGGTACCTTAGCAGCAGTATACACAGGCTGAGTATCAAACCCAGAGCTCTGAATCACTTCTTGAGCTTTCTTCGACGCCTCGGTGATCACCGGCGTCGCGATCTTCACCGCCTCTCCTCCGGCCTGTTTCAGCACCGGCATCGCCACTTCCATCGCCGACGACAGAAACTCCGCCACCGTCTTCACCACATTCCCCGTTATCTCAATCACATCAGAACCCACCTTCTGCACCTGATCATACTTCTCCTCCACCTAAAAACCCACCCCCAAAACACCCAATTCAACCAAATTACAACACAATTTGAGCAATTGAAATCGAACAGATGAAATCAGAGCATACGAGAGTAATACCCACCTGGGTTATCGATGAAACGATGTCCTCTTTGGAGATAAACGATGGGTTGAACCATCCGTGGGTTCTTGTTCTGTGAAAAACAAATTCATACAGCATAAAGAAATCATCAAGCAAAAGCGATCTCCAATAGACAAAAATACGATTCCAGACGAAATTAGCGATGAACTATCAATCTATTACAAAGAAAAACAGTTCCATTGAGCGTCGAGATCCCAAAAACTCAATCGTTCAATCATGCAATCACAACAACTATAATCAATTAAATACTCAGCAAATCAAAACAAATATAAAAACAATCAACACCAATTCACTCACCATAAAACAGTTCCACGGCCACTCAGTACCATCTTCTCTAACAACCTTGGGTCTCGAAATCCCCCAATAACTCGAAGGCACAACCTGATCACCACCCTCCTTCTTCGCATCAGCCTGCTTCACCGACGGCGCCTTCGCCGCCGGCTCCGCCGCAGAGCTTATCATCCTCCTCCACTGAAATCACCCAAAATCCTGATCCCTAACCATTACCGCGTCGTCAAACGACCTGAAACTTAACACCACCGTTGCCTCCATCTCCGTCGACTGTGACATGCTTCCTCCGGTGATAGAATAATACCCACCTGGGTTATCGATGAAACGATGTCCTCTTTGGAGATAAACGATGGGTTGAAGCATCTTTGGAGATAAACGATGGGTTGAAGCATCTTTGGAGATAAGAAGGTGGGTTTGGTGGCTGGGCACTGTTTATACTGTTCATTTTCATTGCTTTTTAAACATATAGGGAAATTACTATGTAATATGTTGTTGAAAAATTACCATGTAAGTAGAAACATTCTAATTAAGTGTTTACCCCTCATCTTGAAGTGAGATCTTTGTTAGTAATTTGTTGCTTTTGGTTGAAATGGTCCTAACTTTCTCAACTCTTCCAATATAATCTAATGATAATTAAGATATTGTTAAAAAGATATAGAAAAACATGATGGAAAATTAAGGGTATCGAACATACCTGTTAGAATTGTGTGGTTTCTTCTTCGGTATTGTAAGACATCGTCGAAGTGAAGTTGTAGTAAATAGTAGGTATCTTATTATGGCAAAGTGGATCAAATGATGCTCTCTTGCCAATTCTTATAGATGCAGTGTGTGGTACAACAGCCATAAAAGTTCTTTAAGGAACTGATAAGAAGTTGGCTACGATGTAACATGATTGAATTTTGATAATGGAGTCGAAGTAACTTTCTTCCTTCAAGTCAGCAATTGCCTCAATAGCATTACCCTAGGGTTAAAAAATATAATTGTTCAATATAAAATCAAGTATATTTGGTTTATTTTATATCTAATATATCTTACATGAATGTCTACTAAAAGATAACACAAATCTGGTTTCTTGATGCGTGTCTTCCATTTTCTGATAACTCTTACTTCAAGTGGTTCTGAACTTTCGCCTGCTTTGATATCAGAAATCCTTTTTGACGACATTATGTCTTTATATTTTGTTTATCCTAAGAATAACACAATTAATAGTTATATGAATATACAAATTTATGAATGAATAAAACAATATAGAATAAAACACAACAGATAAAGTAAGTATTAGACAAAACAACATTTGATGGCAAAAGAAATAAGAAACACAGTTCTATCAATATAGATCTACATGAGAAGAAGACAATTAATATATAAAAAAAGGATGCTGCTTAAGGGTTTAGTTGTATCTAAATTACAAATAATACAAATGAATTATTAAAAAAATTTAAACCAAATGGTAACTTTGATAAATTTACGTTTAACAATAACATATGAAATTCACATATGGCAACTAATTTGATGAATAATAAACCCAACACTGGTAGAAATCTAATACATGGATTAAATAAAATCAAAGTGAATAAATGAAATCAAATTCACATATAGCAACTAATATTAAAAATAACCCAAATCTAATACATGGATTAAACGAAATCAGAGTGAATAAATGATATCAAACTTAAAAAATGAATATAATAACAAAATTAACACACAAATTATATCAAACTAAATGATATCAAAGCGAATAAACATAAACATGAGAATCAGAGTGAATAAATGATATCAAACTAAAAAAATGGAAATAATAACAAACCTAACACACAAATTATTAGAATAAAAACATAAGGCGGCCAATGTTGATTCAAACTAAAAAATGGAAGATAATAACATACCTAATCAACAAATTGAGATAATAACAAAATAGACGCGGTCTTCTTGCAAAGTGAGGATACTGACAATAGAGGCGGTCTTCTTGCAAAGTGAAGATACTGACAAGAGCAATAACCATTCTTCACGAAACATCTCCAGATAAAGCCGTTGTGAATCCGGTGGTTATTAACGGAGGGTGGTTATTAACGGAGGGTGGTTATTAAAGGAGGGGAGAAGGTGGTTATTAACGGAGGAGATGCAAAGGAGACGGTGGAACGGCGGAGGGGAACGGTGGTTAAAATGATGGAGGGGAACGGTGGTTAAAATGATGGAGGGAAACGATGGAACGAAAAGGAGGGGAGAAGGTGGTTATTAACGGAGGAGATGCAAAGGAGACGGTGGAACGGCGGAGGGGAACGGTGGTTAAAATGATGGAGGGGAACGGTGGTTAAAATGATGGAGGGAAACGATGGAACGAAGCGAAGGGGAACGGTGGTTAACGGTGGGGAGGGCACGGTGGAATGGAGGTGAGGGGAAACTTGGAAACATTGAAGATGAAATTGAGAGGAGACGGTGGTTAACGGTGGGAGGCCAAATGAAGAAGATATGTAGGAGATGGTGGTTAGAGAAGACGGTCGGACGGAGTGGAGGGAAACGGCGGTTAACGGTGGGTGACGGAGGAGATGATGAAGAAGAGATGGGGGAAACACACGGTGGAAGACAAATGAAGAAGGAAACGTCTGCGGTTAAAGGTGGGTGACAGAAAGGGAAAACTGACGGAAGGAAAAGTGACGGAAAAGCTGACAAAGTGACGGAATAGAAGCGGAAAAGCTGACAAAAGTGACGGAAAAGGGACGCTTATTAAGGGTATATAAATATATTAAAACTTATATTATCATTATTATTAATATTATTATTACCATTAACATTATTATTATTAATGTTATTATTAATAATAGTAGTAATAATATCATCATTATTATTATAATAACAATTATTTTTTTAAGATTTTTATCACCAATGTTTTAACATAATAAATATTATTTCTATTATTTAATTAATTTGTTAATCCCCAAATTAATTATCAAGCATATTAATTCCAAAAAGTTACAAAATTGACATAAAATTTCCTTACAAGAATTAACAAAGTTAACTTTTAAGTTATCGAAAATACGAGATGTTACAGATGAGTTATGCATGACCATCTAGGGTTAGTAATCATGACCTTATGAATATATTATGATTTTGTTTAGGAGATTCCTAGACCAATCATACATACAGACTATTGTTAGTATTCACGCGTGCAATTGAGGTGAGTTTCACGGCCCCATTTTCATTTATTCTCCTTTTGGGGGAGATTACATGCAAATTACTAATTTCCTTGGACACATTTACTTGTCAATGATTTCACATGTTATATAATGTTGGGTATTCTACCTTGGAAGAAATTGAAGATTTCAATAGTATTAAAGTTGAAGACTTGAAGCACGAAATCATGTTCATCATCATCATTATTTATTATATTTTAGCACCTAATCATTGAATTTTTGTTATCATCAATATGAATCCTAAGATCCAAGCTCATGTTCATGTTCAATTCATGAACACACAAGTGGTATCAGAGCTGGAGTTGATGGATTCATAATGATTTTGATGAGATTTCATGGTTAGATTGCTGAAATTATTGAAGATTTGAAGAAAACAATTCAACAATCAATCAACATTAGAGTTGCGGCTGCATCAAGATCAAAAAGCTGCGGACTTGGGGCTGTTTCTGAACCATTTGCGGCTGCCAAACAAGGATCAAACAAATGTGGATTAGGGTTGCTTCCAATCCGAATGTGGCTGCCAATTATGGGCTGCATAAGAGGCTGCCGAAGGCAGCTCTTGCAAGCCGAATAGAAGCGGCAGATAAGAGCTTCTTGCGGCCGATTGGGCTGCCAAAATATGGCTGCTGAATGTTGGCTGCATTGGGCACCTTGCAAACCAAAAGAAGCTGCCAAAGGCAGCACTTGCGAACAAAAAAAAGGGGTTGGCGAATAGGGATGCTTGCGGCCGAATGGGGATGCCCTAATTAGGGTTCACCGAATATAGAATATGGCTGCAAATATCTTTGTCAATTAGGGTTTCTTTCGAATTTAGGGCTGCCACATCAAGTATCAAACGAATTAGGGTTTGCAACCTAGGGTTGCAAATGGGCTCGTGAACACCATTGGGTTTTGTTTCTTGGGCTCCATCATTAAACAAAAACATTAGTTGGAATTGGGCTCAAGTATTGAAGATTGGGCTTATGATCAACAAAACAAATTTGGGCCTCGTATTGGGCTCTCAACAACAAAAAACAAGTGACATTAAGTTACATAATATAGTTGTACCAAAGTTTTAAAGACCTCGCTTCCGCATCAACGACATATTTCTTGACTTTGGATAACTATTCAACAAAAACAAGATCAAGCTTCAAGTCACACTGGAAATCTACAATTTAGGGGGAGTATTGTTGGGTATTCTACCTTGGAAGAAATTGAAGATTTCAATAGTATTAAAGTTGAAGACTTGAAGCACGAAATCAACAAAATATTAGTCTAGGGTTTATTTTGTAATTATTTTAATTACTAGACTAGTATATATATTAACCTATGTCATCTTTGTAAAGGGTGACTAATTCACCACATGTTAGGGTGAATTAGGGTTTATCACCAACAATAATATATCATCATCCCTCATGGATGATGATTTCAACATTATATCATCATTCTTTTAAATGATAATTTTCAACAATATATCAATAACATCAAGCATTCATCATCATTGTACGTGTTCTTCACGTTCATCATCATCATTATTTATTATATTTTAGCACCTAATCATTGAATTTTTGTTATCATCAATATGAATCCTAAGATCCAAGCTCATGTTCATGTTCAATTCATGAACACACAAGTGGTATCAGAGCTAGAGTTGTGGATTCATATTGATTTTGATGAGATTTCTTGGTTAGATTGCTAAAAACATTGAAGATATGAAGAAGGCTATTCAACAATCATTCAACAATACAAGATCCGATTCATACAATACAAGAAATCGAAGAAAAAGGGCTGCAAAAAGAGGCTGCCTTTGGCAGCTCTTGCGGCTGCAAAAGAGGCTGCCTTCGGCAGCTTGCAAACCAAGGTTTGCGACCAACTGTGGAGGCTGCCGAATCAAATGCAGCAGCGAATCAGGATTGCCCTAGCTAGGGTTTCTCGGCCATTCTTGATTGCAACCGAATGAATGCAGCCGATTAGAGTTGGCTATGAATGAAGGCTGCCAAAAATCGAATGGTGGCTGCCCTAATTAGGGTTTCTTTGATAAACAAGGGTTTGCAACCTTGTGTTGCAAATGGGCTTGTGAACAACTTTGAGTTTGTTTCTTGGGCTCCATCATTAAACAAAAACATTAGTTGGAATTAGGCTCAAGTATTGAAGATTGGGCTTATGATCAACAAAACAAATTTGGGACTCGTATTTGGGCTCTCAACAACCAAAAACAAGCGACATTAAGTTACATAATATAGTTGTACCAAAGTTTTGAAGACCTCGCTTCCGCATCAACGACATATTTCTCGACTTTGGATAACTATTCAACAAAAACAAGATCAAGCTTCAAGTCACACTGGAAATCTACGATTTAGGGGGAGTATTGTTGGGTATTCTACCTTGGAATAAATTGAAGATTTCAATAGTATTAAAGTTGAAGACTTGAAGCACGAAATCAATAAAATATTAGTATAGGGTTTATTTTGTAATTATTTTAATTACTAGACTAGTATATATATTAACCTATGTCATCTTTGTAAAGGGTGACTAATTCACCACATGTTAGGGTGAATTAGGGTTTATCACCAACAACAATATATCATCATCCCTCATGGATGATGATTTCAACATTATATCATCATTCTTTTGAATGATAATTTTCAACAATATATCAATAACATCAAGCATTCATCATCATTGTATGTGTTCTTCACGTTCATCATCATCATTATTTATTATATTTTAGCACCTAATCATTGAATTTTTATTATCATCAATATGAATCCTAAGATCCAAGCTCATGTTCATGTTCAATTCATGAACACACAAGATAGAACTTATAACTTAATGTACATAGTCATTAAGTGTGAAAAAGTAGTGATTTGCGTCACCTACGGATGACAAACTCTAATGACAATTGAATGTGGAGCACATGACAGATACTGATTAACTAACTTCAAAACATGATAATCAGCATGCCTAGTTGATACATTACTCATGTATGAATTTAAGTGGATCTATATACTTACAATCAGGTGTGAAATAGATCAAATAATCAACATCAGCAGAAGCCAAGCGTCATAGTATGATCCCTCTATATATATGCATGCATGCAATTGTTTAAGTCAGAGGTTTAATTTGTCCTCCTAACTGATTTTCTCTCATTAAGACTGTCATATGCCTTTCATGCCTGTTTACAACTTAAATTTATGATGAATGCAACAGTTTAACATTAATCACAAATTTAGGGGGAGTAGTTCATGCATGAAAATCAATAAAAAGCTGTCAACTTGATTTAATTTACTTTGAAGGAATTGGAACTTGAGCACTAACTTGAATGCAGGATACAGGACACTTGCTTTCTTGTACTTAATTGCCATGCAAATACAGTCAACAATGTCCAACATCAACACTTGATTCTACTCAGTAGATATCACACATTTAAAGTTTTTAACAGAACTTTAAGTTCCGCAGAAATTTCAGTAATACTTCTCATCCGTAGAAGTAACAGTGAATTTTCTGCATCCACAGAAGTTTCAGTAATACTTCTCATCCGTAGAAGTATTAGTGAAATTTCTGTTTCAGCAGAAAAACAGATGCATTGTTTGAGCTAAGGCATCCGCAGATGTTAAGACATCCGCAGATGTTAAGGTTCCGCAGATGTTCTACGGAAGAAGTAATGCATTCGAAATAAACTTGGTATACGGACGGATAAATGGGAAGTGAGCCTAACATAATTAATAAAAGAAATTAATATGTACGGTTATAAATAAGGTTTCTGACTCAGAATTCATTAATCAATTTTTTAGAACACTTTTTCAGTTTCTAATCTAGAAAAACGCCCACTTTCCCCCTCATTCAAACTTTCAAAAAATCCGTTCCGAAAAAGCATAAACTACATTATTCAGTAATCGATTATCAGTATTGCGAAGATAAATCATGTTCTAATTCTCAGTACGGAACTGGTTAATCTGTGTTTGTCATTAAAACGATTCGACTTCATGTGAGATTTATGCTTAATCTATTTTCGTTGTTGATTACAGATGGCAAACAGATTCGCAAAAGAACATAATGTGTGCGCATTCTTAAATGCCGGTGATCCTGCTGCTGGAGGATGTCGAGATATCATAAGATATCTTCGACGGTCCAGGCTCTTCTATGCCTTAACGGCAGAGCTTGTGATTCATCAGGCACACATAATCGATTTTTGGAACTCTGCACGAGTTGAACAAGAAGGAGATGATA
Source organism: Flaveria linearis (assembly GCA_024085815.1). Taxonomy (NCBI): domain Eukaryota; kingdom Viridiplantae; phylum Streptophyta; class Magnoliopsida; order Asterales; family Asteraceae; genus Flaveria; species Flaveria linearis. Next base: position 65,458,101 of record CM044006.1, read on the forward strand.
AAGTGATTGCTGCTGAGATCCTGACTGAACGTATTCGGATCAATGAAAGCACAATTAGACGATGTCTGGAATTCAGTGATCGAGAGATTGGGCACCCTGATGTATTCGAAAATGAATACATTGAGAAGGTGTTTAACCTGATGGGATATGATGGCGACTTCAATAAAGGGGAAATAAAGAAGGGTAGGCTGTGCAAACCATATCGATTCCTATGCCATACCTACCTGAAGTGCATATCCAACAGGAAGTCAGGGCTTGATAGATTTTCTCGACACATATCTTCAGGAATCATTGGGATCTTCGAGGGTAGAACTTACAACTACTCCAAGTACATTTTCAACTGTCTAAGTGATCAAGTCAAACTTCAGCGGAATGACAAAATGTACATGTTCCCAAGGTTCTTACAACTGGTGATCAACTCTGAACTTCCAAGGCTAGCAAGAGTAGGAGAAGTGTTTGTGCAAGCACACTTGGGTAAATCTATGCTGAACAAAATTAGTGGGAAGTACCAGGGTGAAGAAATGCCCATGTTTACACATGTGGTGGATGCTCATGCAGATATACCACAAGAATTGATCTGGGTAGATGAAGAAGCAGAGTCATCTGCTGAATCTGTACAAGCTTCTCACTCTCCAATCCAAACACCACCACTCCAACATCACTCACCAAGCCAAACACCACCACTCCAACATCAATCACCAGCCAGCATCAACACCCAACCAATCTCACCTATTCATCACCATGAATCTCCACAGCTAATATCTTCATCTTCTACCACTAACACTCAGCCAATCTCACCAGTTCAACACCAGTCACCATCACCTTCTCATTCATCCTCACATCACACTCAACCTCTCTCTCCACTCCAAATCCAATCCCATGTTCAACCACCACCAGACACACCAAAACAAGCATCACAGGAAAGTGCTAGCACTGAACTAGTTGAGATAACTGAGTCTTTAAATTCTGTGCACTCAGGAGAGACTGAGTTACTGTCTCAAGCTAGCACTGTTCCCATTTCACCCACAAACACTGAAGACCAAGTGCCATCAGACCATACTGAACCCATATCTTCACCTCTTAATGATCACCTGCTGATGAGCTAATAGGAGATGATCATCCTACTGATGAGCAAAGGGTAGCAGAACAAGAGGATGTGATTGCCTACCACGAAGATGATTTAAGTGATAGTGACATCCCAGTGAGTAAAAGCTTTTTGGTTGCTGAGTACAACAAGCTAGTACTCAAATCAAATAAGCGGAAGCAAAGAATACAAGAGCTGAAAGAAATCATTCAGGAAAAGGATGAAGAGCTGATGATGAAAGATACAAGATTGAAAAGGCTGAGAGAGGATGCCAAATGCAACAATGAGGTAATTGATGCACTTTTGCAAAATGAACAAGAGTTGCAGGCATCCTTGAAAAATGAGCAAAGTGATAAAGCTCTGCTGATCAAAGAGAAAGATGAAAAGATAGAGCAATTGAAAAAGAAGATTTAGGCTCTGGAAACAAGGGAGGCCCCAAGTGTTGAGCTGTCTAAACCATCCGCTGAAGCTCCAAAGAAACTGATCCTATATGCACGGAAAAGAAAATACTTGGGCTCCTTCAAAAGTAAATCTGAAGAAGAAGCCTCTCCAAAAAGGCAAAAGCTTTCATCCCCTGAACAGACACCTTCAGTAGATGTATCTACTGTGAAGGTATCATCCGGAGATGCTGATGAAAGTGACAAAGAATGGGAGGAGCTAACCAAGATGGAGTCCCCCACTGAACAAAAGGAAGCAAAGGCCGATGACCTTCTAACCACAGCAGATATTATGGAAGAGAGGCTTGATTCAAGCATGTTCATGACCCTCATCAACCATGGTTTTCCTTATGACATGGTTGAGAGGATGAATTCAACTGAGATGAGGAATCTGCTGAAAGAGTTTGAGCTGGCAAGTTTCATAATCCCAAACTGTGATTATGAAGCTTTCACAGTCTTTCAACCAGTGGAGAAAATTAAGAAAGATCTGGGCCATTGTGACACAGCTAAACTGACCAAGTACAACATGACATGCTGGTTACAGGGCCACAATTACAAACCGCATGAGCTCAAAGGTAGATCTACTGGAGAACTGCGGAGGATGATGGAGCATGTGATGGCAGTGGAGATAGAAACTGGTGTAAAATTCAGAACCACAGCTCCACATCTAACTCATGACCAACAAAGCAAAGTTGCTGCTGATCCAATAACTGTTGAACCAAAGGATCGGCACAAAGCAAAAGATAAACTCATCAGATAACCAAGGAAAGTCATCCCAGGCAAGGTATGGCCCCTTGGTACTACTGTTAGAGAAATCACTGATCAGAAGTCCACTCTGATTCAGTTGATTGATCACCTTACAACTCCCAACTCTGCTGAAGAAAACAAGATCATGGTACGGAAATATGATCAAGAGTGGGATTGTGCTGTGATCAAAAGAACATCAGGAAGAGTTGAATACTTCCATGATGTGTTTTCAGTTCTATGCCTACCTGAGAGTGATCTCAAGGACCTGCAAGGCCTTACCATTACAAATTACCCAATACATCCAAGGGGCTGGGACTTCTCAAGCATAGTGGGTAAACTGAAAACAAAGTTCAAAGATGATGTGCTGGCTGAAGCCAAGAGAGAAGATGATGAGCACAGAAGAAGAATAAAAGGGGTGAAAAGATATAAGTCCAATGCCTCTGAATCCGTAGATGATGAATTTTTAAAGAGGGATGGCTATAACAATAGGACCTCAGCAGCCATCAAGCACATTGAAGGGACTTAATACACACTCCCTATTACTGAATGGGGATATGTAGAAAGGACAAAAGAACTTGTGTTGCTGAGGAATGTAGAGAACAAACAGGCTAAAAGGATCAGGATCTTTGATCCTGTGAAAATAAAGCTACTTCATTCCAGCTACACATCCTATCTACATGATAAATTCTTTCCGAAGCTGAGTGATGAAGCAGCTCAAAATGATTTGTTCCTGCATGTACATATGATACAAGTAATTGACAAACTTCATGCAAAGGCCTACAAACGACGAAGACACAATGCAGGCTTGCTGAAGGGAACCAACTATGATGAAGTCACAGAACTCCGACTCTCAGAACAAGATGAACTTGAAGTAGTGAAAAATGACAAAGTCTTAGAGACTCTCACTACAGAGAAGGATGTTCTGGGACTTGGCTTTGAGACTCTGAAGAAGATTAGCAAAATGGAGATCAAATACAAATATGATGATCAAAAGGCTGCTGTATCTTACTTCTACAACAAGATAATATCAAGAGTCAAGGAGCTAGCAGTTTTGAAGGACTGATTACAAGGAGCTAAGCCTAAGGGGGAGTATTGTAGGATCTAGATTGTATAGGTCTAGATCATTTTGTATAGGCTTAGAACTTGGATCAAGTCTTGTAATTAATAATTGTAACAGTCAGTATATATATATATGTGTATTGAATCTATAGGTTAACCCATATATATGTGTGTTGCTTTGTGACAGTTGACAGGCAAAATCAATATACTTGGTAGGATTCCTGAAATTGACCAAGTGTAAGAAACATCTATGGATGAACATTATTGTTAATCCGTAGATGTGTTTCTTACAAGACCATACAAGTGAAGATTCCTGCGGATGATCAAGGATTGTATGAAGTGAAGACTTCTACAGATGAAAGAGTTCCTACGGAAGAACAATACTTCTACGGAAGACCAAGTCATCTACGGAAGAACAAAACTCTGGCGGACGACAAGACTCCTGCGGAAGAACAAAATACTTGTGTGATTTCAAATACCAAGAAGTCAAATAAGTCAACACAATCAATAACAAATCCCAAGAGATCCGGTGTTTCCTTAACCGACTCAAACCATCTATAAATATGAGTTCTAGGTTTCACATCTCGAGGAACACAATCAAGCAATATTACGGCTGTCAAGAGTTACATCATTGTGCAACCCTAACCGCCGTCACATCAACAACAACATTATTCGATTCACATAAATCATTGTTCATAGTCATTCTTAATTATTCTTTTGTAATCATTACTGATAATTAATGAAATACTTTGAATAATTATTGAGTTCATATTTATTGTGTTTTTGTGTTTGTGTTCATCAATAATCATTAAAACAATTAAACGTCAATTAATGATAATTCCGCGATCATTGATTTGATTTATTTTAATACTGATAATTCCTGAATTGAGATCCTTGGATTCACATATAAGTTGTTTACTTACCATATGAAGTCCCCTGTTATCGAACCGTTAGTTTATTTCCCAAAGCGAGGTAATCATGGATAGTACTATTGGGTTTGACTACCCCAACCCGGGTTAATTACCCTAACCTTGACTGGAGGTCTAAACGGGTGCATTATTAGCCTGTTCACACCCATGCTCATGGTAGGCATGGGTAGGGGCAATTTATTACAGTTACAATCTAGCTTCAGTTGCGGAGCTTATATAATTTGTAGCATTGTATGTACAACAATCAAATCATAGAAAGTATTGTGGTCCTTTACGCAATTTATTATTACTTAAAACCTGTGAGCTCACCAATATTATGTTGACATTTTTCATGCATGTTTTCTCAGGTAATTGATATATGCAACAAGTTAAGCTAGCATGGATCATCTCATGTTTAGGGTCATTCATGTTGTTCGGGACATTCATTTTCATATCTGTCATGTTTTGAAAACAATTTACCTTATTACTATTGCTTCCGCAAATTTAACTCTGAACAATGATGTATCTTAAACTTATTTGAGACGTATGTTTTACAAAACCATGTAGTGGTCGATCAGTGACTATGAAACCATAACGTTCGCGTCCCGCGGGAAACCGTCGTGGTTTGGGGGTGTGACACGACCCGATCCAGGATCCGCGTGAAGCGTAACGCAGGATTCAAACCCAATTCTATTGATTCACTTTAAAGACTCGTACACACCGCTTAAATACTTGCAAAACTCTTAATTTTAAGAGATTTAAATGAAATGACATTCTTGTCCTTCCTATATCTATATATGTATATTAATATTAATATAGTATATATATATATTATAATAATAATAATAATAATTACTACTACTACTACTATTATGATTATTATTTTTATATTATGATTTTAAAAAGGTTTTCTTAAAATAAAAATGGATTGTTTTTTAGAAAATTAAGTATTTTGTTTAAAAAATATATAACTTGATAGTAAATTGTTTATATTCAAAATAATGATGTTTGATCCCCTAAGTACGGGGTACTCAATAAAAGGTAAAAGTCCTAATATATATATTTTTTGTGTTTTCATATAAACTAATGTGAAAAAATACAGATTTTTTTAGGACAAAAAGCTCGAACAAGCCACAAGCTGGCTCGAGCTTTTAACGAGCCGAACTCGAGCCGATGTTCTCAACTCGTTAAAATTTTCAAGTCGAGCCGAGCCGGCTCGATAGGCTTCGAGCTCGAGCTCGAACCCATCCTGGCTTGGCTCGGCTTGGCTCATTTACAGCCCTAATCTTTTACGTCATGGGGCGTAGGATGACAAGTTGTAATATTTAAAGAGTTACACTTTGAACAACAAACGCCTAAAAGTTACACGTTTTAGTTCAAGATAAATAATCGTTTGATTACCTGTTCAATGAAATACTTAATAAAGAGTTAAACAATTTACATTTTAATAGTTAAACATTCATGGGTTTATTTAATTAACATTAAGTAATAAACATGAGTCTTGTTGGTAATTAAAGGTTAATTGTCAAGAGGGTTAAACGTTAATTACTCAGGGGTGCAAGTTGTAAATAATTATATTATAAATAAGGGATTAGGGAAACCATGACCCCTAATCCCCTAATAATTGTTGCACCTCCCCCTCCCCCTCCCCTTCTCGCTTTGGCCGCTGAACACCACCATTCTGCTACCGCAAACCACCATCGCCATCGGCATAAGTGTCGCCGCCACCGTTGTCGTTTTTCGTCATGCATTGCAACAGTTACTAGATTTGATCATTTTCGTTAGTCCGGTCATCTAGCGAGACTACTATTACTTCCAATATATGAAGTTTTGGTTGGTCACTCACCCGATGGTTGCATTTATTTGTTGTTTAAATCGAGTGTAATTGGATGTTTGTTTTAGGTATTTAGTTATGAATTAAATAATCGTATAAAATCACTTCCACTTTTAAAACTCAAAAAGTTTGAAACGTTGCTAATAAAGTCCCGACTTTAATGGTTAAAAGCAATAAATGATACCCAACACATTCACTGTTTTTTTGGTAGCTAACGATGAAATTTAGGTTAAATAAACAATAGATGGATGAATGATACAAAAAGAAGTGTTCGTGGAGTGAATAAGGCGTGCCTCCTTTAACCAATAGTTGCAGGATCAATTTCTTACTGTATCCAATTAATTTGTTTTCAAGACTATCTTTTATAACTCGATTATTTTTCATAACAAATTTTTTAATTGCATCAATGCATGCATAATATATCATTTTTCGTGTAGGTGAAATAATATGTAACAAACAATATATCATAAACATATGATGTCGGTTTTCTTTCTCTATACCGTTCTTATTCAATATTATTATTATTATTATTTTCTTTGTATTTTTTGTTTGTGTTGAAGTAATGATAGTTATAATGTCCTTTTTGTATTTGTGTTTTGATATTTAGCCACCTTGGGGGGTTTCTCTCTCAAGCGCTTGAGGAACACTCCTTGATTGTACATATACAAGTAACAAACTGAGGACATCATCGAATTTCCGAAGTTTTTGTTTTTACTCATATATAATTACGTATCTTATCACTTCCCCATTCCATGCGCGGGTTTACAGAGACGTTGCGACACCATGACGTTAGTTTTTTTTAAGGTTTCACGCTCCCGTCGCAACATGGTGTTTCATCATTTTGATATAAATGTTTGGATGATATCAACAATGTCTACGTTTCATTAATTTTTTATAAACATACATATGTTATCAGAAATTTTAAGGGTTTATGGCCTCAACGTAACAATTGGGTTTTCATACTAGTTGGGCTTAATAACAAAACTAGGATATAGACAAGGCAAAACACTTGGCCACTTGTTATGCATTTAGCGTAGGAGTGCAAGTCAAGCTAAGACAAACTCAATCCTAAGTCAATAACAATACAAGTCCATTTGTCCTGAACTGGAGTAAATGGGTCCCACAAATAGCGAATATCTTCGCTTGGCATGCTGAGCTTGATCGGATCCCTGCAAGTCATGTCAAGTTAATACAACCTCAATCCTGAGTCGATAACATTACAAGTCCATTTGTCCTAAACTGGAGTAAATGGGTCCCACAAATAGTGAATATCTTTGTTTGGCGTGCTGAGCTTAATCGGATCCCTGTTTTAATAACGAGAAACGCTAATGTTGGTGCTAACCTATGCCTCTTGTGTATGCAAAATCTTGTAACTATGGAGCACCTATTCGTATTATGTTACTACGCCGAGTTGCTTTGGTCATATGTTAGTATCTGGTGTCATATTCCTCTAATCTTTGCTTTTTTAGTTTGTGATCTTCTGGAATTATTTAAAACTGTCCCCAATTCTTCAAAAAGACAGTCGGTGGTTCATGCCATAATCCTCATTGGATTTCGGACACTTTAGAAATGTAGAAATCGTGTGATTTTTAGAGGACAAAGACTATTCACAAACATTCTTTCGAATGATCTGAAGTGTACCTGCTTTCTATGGGTGAAGAGTATATCCAGTATTAACTCGCTTGATTGGCTGGATTGGTGTAAACATGTGTTCTAAGTTGTTCTAATGTTGTTGTGTTTGTTGTCATGTTGTTTGGTCATTTGCTGTAATTTTCTTGGTGTATTTTGCCAAACATACTCTAGTTTTTTGGCTAGAGTAGTTTTTTGTGAAGTATTCTACCTTTTCAAAAAAAAAAAAAATTAACAACAACACAAGTCAAATTGATCGGCCGGGTAAAACGACGAAAACATATAATGGTATGCACATAATTAAGTCAAAAACAGAGGAAAACTCAATAACCTTGAGTGATTCAGGTGGTATAATTTTGGTTTTTAAATTTAATTTTTAACGCGCGTATTTCAAATACCTTGCTAGGTTTTATGTATATATGATTTAAACATTATTTATATTTAGAGATCTCAGAATAAAAAGTTACATCTGCCTTAACTCATTTAACTCATAGAAGATAAGTATCAAATACCAACTTACAACTTACAAGCTTTCATCATTTATTGGGTCACTTATTAAAATAAGTAACTTCCAACCATATATTTTTTTAAAAAAGGCAACACTCCATTAAAAAGCATGCTAGCAAGTAGCTAAGGATACTAAAATTGTACATCAGCAAAATATACAAAACAGTACTACAGATTCAATTAACCAAATTTTAACATGTAATGATGAAATTACATTCTAAATTTTACCTAGCTGTCCCAATCTAAATAGTCAAGCTTTACCTGACTTTTAACCCAAAGAAAACTTAAACATTTGATGTCTTCCAATAACTTTTTCATCGAGGGAGATTGGTTGCCAAATCAAGTCGAGTTGAATTTAGATGTTTTTTCTAATAACATACCATCTTTTCAAAATCTAAACTTGATCAAAATATTTAGTTTACATATTTAAATTATTAATAGCTAAATTATTTGTTAAATCGGTCGATTTTATATAAATTGATTTAACACTACCAAACACATCAAAAACATATATTGGTGCCAATGAAAAGAACGTTTAGAGAAAAAAATGTTCCACGTTATCATCTTTTGACCCACACACAATATTTTCTCTCTCTTGATAACGTGGACCCTGGCTTCACCTCTAATAATATACTTTATGCCCTCCATCTTATCACTAATGCTCAAATTAACCCCTATTATTTTAAATAGAAGAAAAAAGTACGAACCTTTTCCCATATAACCATAAGCCTCATATTTCAATTCATTCATTGTAAAACATAGTAGGTTACGTAAACCGTTTACATGTTATTATTATTGTTATAATTTATTTCCACTCTTGATCGATATTTTTGTTAAGTTATGTGACAATTCATAGCACGAATTGAAATATGAAATGCATGTGACATGTAATAAACATGTTTTGGGATGTCACGTTAAATAAAAAACCATTCATGTATGGATAGACTCGTTTAATTAATTGAGCCGTGTTTAATTTGAGTTGTTTAACCGGTTAGATTAAACAAGTAACCTTGTTAAAATTAGAGTTCAAAATTACATTTTTAGGGTGATGTTGAAACCTGCTTACGACCTATTTAACCTATTCATAATTTTCATCATATATAAACACGTTACACAAGTCTAGTAGATGTGTTAATCATGTGCTGGTTTTCAACTCCATGGGCGAAGCTTTGTTGTGGTCTGGGGCCTTGGCCCCCCTGTTTTTCACTCAGATACGGGAATTTATATGTAGTTTGTCTCAAAATTTTTATACGTATGGTGTTCGGGCCTTCAGATTCTGGTATCGTGACCCCCCACCCTACACGTTTGTTCAAGACCCGCCACTGATCAACTCAACATATTAGTTGTACAACCTGTTACCTAGTAATGCTTCAAAACACCCTTTCAAGTTTCAACTTAGATGATGTTCATCCTTGATTAAAATAATAAAACTATTACTTATCCTTTTATTTTTACAATTGTTAATTCATGATAGTAGTTAATATTGATAATTAAATAAACTAACTAATTAAAAAACAATTAAAGCTTGATCTTTTGATCAATTAATCCAAACTTCTTTTTTTTAAGCTCACACGTGACATGAAGGTCTTTCATTGTATTATTTCCTATTATGGACATTTTGCCTATTTAGACATTTATTTATGTTTACAAAGGATACAAATATCCAAATATCCATAAAACAAAGGGTCAAGCTGAAAAATACAAACATATTATTAGTACTAGCCTTTAGTCCTTGGTCCTCACATAGCACATCCTTGACGTTCAATGGCTTTGGCTGCTCGGCCAATTGTTAGCCAACTCAAGTCAGATGAGCCAGTGGTTCAGAAAGATGAGCATGCGGCCGCACCGGTCCCTTCACTTGCGGTCCAGAAGGCGAGACTGACAAATACACCTGCGATAAAATCTACGGATGGTGGGAAGATCTTGTTGCAGCCGAGGGTGTGCACGCTTAGATCCTATGGATCAGATCGGTTTGGAGTGATGAAGATGCGGAACATGGACGACGGTGGTGATGACGATGTGTCGCGATTCTTTGATATGCTTTCGGAGTATATAGAGAGCTCAAAAAAGAGCCAAGACTTTGAGATCATATCGGGTCGTCTAGCCATGGTACTACTATTCATTTGCATGGTTAATTAATAATTCACTTTGTGTGATCAGTTTGTTTATTGATGCATTATATATATATATATATATATATATATATATAATATATATATATTTATTGCTATGAAAATTAAAATCAAATTATAATCCAAATAGTTAAGAAAACGAACATAATTAACAAGATCAATTGCTAGACATACGATTTTGATAACTGATTTTTTTTTTGTGATCAGGTTATGAATTTACAACTTACCTATATAAAACTAGACTAATCGTAACAAACTGAAGTTAAATCATCTTTTAGATTAATTTTATGTTTTTTTAAATAACTCTCTATTTTTTTTAACTCAAAAAGATAAAAAAATATTTTATTTAACTTGAAATATAATATTTGTATACTAAACATAAATTAGCATGGATCTAACTATATCTGTTGTTAACCGATCGAAGTTATCAAACTAGATATTTCCAATATAATCATCTGCATCATTTATAATCCCAACTGTTATAAAAGTCTAAAACCAAAATATTAATTGGTTAAAGTTTGGATTTTATTTAATAAAGGAATCGGGCCACAGCTAGTAACTTTCATAATTTTGTGCTTCTTTTTATAAAGTCAATCATGTTTTACTTGTAAATTAAACAAACTTTTATTTTTATCTTAAACAAATAATATTTCCGTTTAAAGTCTAATTATAAGAATGTTAAACTAACTGTCATGTATATATATACACGGATCGTTATAAAACTAGTTATAAAATTGCTCCACAAAATATATATATATATATGATACTAAAACAATATTTTGTTTTCAGTATAATATATTAAGAGGTTATAAATGTTTCATATCGTTGCATCCATTTAATCTGCTTGATTTTTTACTAAACATTTATAACACTCCTAACAATGATTTATTGCTAGATTGTATTTGCAGGGACAGTGACAATGGAAATTGTCACAGGTAACTCACTATTTCGAAAGATGGATTTACAAGGAATTGAGGAGGGTGCAGGGGCATGTTTGGTTGCCGTAGCTTTCGCTGCGGCTTTCGCTTGGTTCTCGAGTGCTCGTACCAGAGTCGGGGGAGTTTTCTCAGTTCGGTGCAACACCTTTATCGATTCTCTCATCGATCAAGTCGTTGATGGGATGTTCTATGAAACCGACATCAATGACTGGATCGATGATATCTGAAAAGTAAAAACCGTCAAACACAAAAAGATGAAGACGGGAAAATAAGGGATTCGGGTGTTTAACACCAACTATGTGTAATTACGGGTATGACAATTTGTATATGTCATGAAGACGGTTTACTTCGGTAGAATACTGTAAACCGATATAGATAGACGAGAAAACACAAGGTGTTATGTAAGAAAATGGTATAGTTTTTAGCCTTTACTAGTACTTAATTTGTGTAATATTTCTCTTTGTGATATATGTTATAACATCTAAGCATGTAAGAAGCTACAACTTTCATCATAGTGATGTGATGTCATAAAATTATACATCATGTACTAAAGGATCATAATGGTTTTCAAGACAAGATTTCCTTATGTTATATCGGATATGGATGTCATAAATCGATAACTTGAGCGTCTCTCGTACTCTTGTTGTGTATGTGCATATGAAATTGAATCAAATGACCATGAACCGTTCATACATGTTTGGAGACTCGTATTGTGATTACTTACTTGATTTCGGTTACAATATTCATACAGTTAGAGGCAAGAACCCTACAATTAACATAACATTGTTTTTACCTTAATTGAAGGACTATAAGAGTTTGTTCTCTTTGTGGCAGAAAGTAATTACTGTTTGATCGATCACCTTCTAATCGTTTTTGTTAATGCACTATCAATTTGAGTTTAAAGTAAAATGAAGATTTTGATACAAGGAATGCATTGATAAAAGATCTTTCTTAGTTAGCCTATTCTTTGTTGTTAACCTTTTCGTGTAAGTAGTTTTGAATATTATTGAAATTCGATACTTTAGGTTAAAGGGATTAGCGTAAATATGGTCTCATTGCAGATTTAGTCGACATCCTAATCAACGGTAAATCAAAAGTAGTGATTTTTGTATTGACTATGGACCTTGTTTGTGGATCGTTTAAACTCATTCAAACAACGTTGCAATCAACTCATCATATAGCTCGATATATAACCAATGTTAAATCATTCCCCTTAATCACAAAAATCAGATTTCAACAATATAAAATTCAAAAAACAAACAATACAAAATAAAAAAAAACACACTATTATTAAATTCGATCATCCGACACAAATTTCAATCAAAAATTACAAATTTCAAAACAAAACACACAAAGTTGATTAACACGATACCAATTTAAAAAACACACAATATAATTTTAAATAATATTATACCTTTTTAGCCATTTTATTTTAGACAAATATGATTTTAATAATCCAAAGTATTAATTATTGGTCGATAATAATCCGTATTTTAATTTGACCGCTAAGAATCACAACTTTCATTTTATTACCAACAATAATCCAATTACATAATTTTTTATTTTACACTTGATTTCGACTCTATTTCGTTTACAGTAATGAATATGAAACAAATTAAAATACATAAAAGTTAAACCAAGCCCAAAATAAATACCAATCAAGTGTGAATATATGATAATTATTCTAACAAGACTAGTGCATGATAATAACAATGATAGTTGATATTATTAACAACCAAATCAATAGTATAAATTATTAATAATAAATAAATAATAATCTGGATTATTAAAACACAATTATTGTCTTTATTTTATAACAAAAATTAAGCTGTTACGATAATCTTTACTTGTAGTGTATAAGAAACCTCAGTTCATGTACCTCTTACCAATTTCACCTTCACAAAATAGGGTTTTTGGGTTACATCAAACCTGCGACTCCATCTTCTCTAGAACCCTCTTCATACTAGCTACAACCTTATATACTTCAATTCAAACAACAGCTACCATCTATCTGCTTCAACAATGGCAACCGTTATGCAGAAAATCAAAGATATCGAAGATGAGGTATCATCCCCATTTGATCCATATACTTTCGTATTTCCATCTGCTTACGTAACCTGTATCCCGTATAGATATTAGAAGCATCGATACACCTTCGTTGATCGAATTTATGTTTTCATTGATTCGTTTTTGTTAAATTTCAATCGATGTGATCCAAGTGTAGTTATTCTGAGATTATCGCCTTGGTAAACTTAGATACACCAGTTTTTCTTAAAAGCTGCAATTTGATCATATTTCAAAGGGATTACTATATAACTGATTTATACTTTTGGTGGAAAATATGTCGCAGTTTTGCAAAACTTTGTTATCAGTTATCACTGCTGTGGAAGCTCAATTAATGACCAATTTTGAGAAGGGAGTTTGCCTGTGTAAATACTTTATAAAATCTGTATGAATAAGGCTTGCTTGTGAGCACTAAGGTTTAATCTCAAGAACCATAGGGTCTAAAGGGAAGAAACCTTGTCCATGTTCTTAGAGAAGAGCTGCATCTTGATATATGATGGCGCCTCAGCTAATTTTAGCTACAAATAGGATATGTTGAACATTTGTGTGAAAAATTTGATTGCTGTATTGAATTTCATGTTATGCATCATATTTGAATAAAAGAAGGCTGTTTTTAAGAAAATGAAAGTCATCTTTGTAATTGGAAAGTACTTTACTGAAATCAATTGGTCAATGTTTGACTCTTTGATCGAGGACAAGCATGTAGATGTTAATGGGATCACATTTAAAAGTTGTCATTGAAGATCACATCCTTAGATCTCTTGTTCGTTTGAGTGGCTGGTGTGCCTTAGCTTCAACCTTAGGTGGCATTATGTGTAGTGGTCAATTGGTCATGGTGTTCAATGTACAAAAAATGCTGATACAAACATCATCTCACCCAAAGTAGGTTAACCCCTCATTGAGCTTGCTCACTTTGTTGTTTACTTGTTTATCATAATTTTTATTGTTAAGGGAGATTTTGGTTTGTTTTAGTTTTAGTAAGTCCATATGAAGTGACCCATGGGCCATGGAATGACTGGACATGTAAAAGTGATTTTGAGTTTTATAAGTCTAATTTCATTGGTTTGGACTTTGGGTGGATGTTGAGTTTAGATCATTGCTTCTGATAGCAGAAGCAAATTTGTTGGCTTTACAATATAAAATGAATGCCTGATTTTATACACATATTATTAATAGAAGATTTTACATTTTGACCAGTACCGTGAAATACTCTTGCATTAAATTCTTGCTCGAACAAATATTTATATAAAGTTGTTAGACTAAATCGTATGGCATGGCGCCTTTTGTAGATGATTAGTTGATTAGTATGGGTCCAAATATGACTCTATTTACTGTGGGTCCACACACGACATTACTGGCGTATGTTCAAAACAGTGAAAGTTAAGTGACCTTGGATTTAATAATTAATATGGAAGATCACTAATTATGGCTGGTGAATGAAGTACTAGTTAGTTTATATAAGTTGCTTTATTAAACTTCAGATTAAGAGCTATGTGATTAGAATTTTAGCCTCTACTTAATCTGTTCGGAAACTGCAAGTGTTTCAAAATCTTTGTATTTTTAGCAAAATTAAATTAGTAATAATGGTGTTAGACAATTGGCATAATAACAATTGGTAAAAACACACTCACATAATTTTATTAAGTAGAACAAAGGAAATACTTTTGGTACACTTTGCATCTTATTCCTACCATCTATTTATAAGAAAGAAAATAACTCCTAATCATAAAAGAGAATCATAACTGATAGCTTAAATCAAGCATTGCTTGATTTATGCTTTGACTACTTTATTATATTTGATTGCCTAATATTAAATTATTAATTCCAAAAATAGATTTTGGACAGATCCAGTTTTCTGACCCATGACCCATTTGATCAACTTTTGACCTGTGAACATTTAACCGCACAAACATGATTAGAACTATCATTCAGCCCCCTAATCATCGTTTGTGCACCTCATTGTTCATAGCAACGTTGGTTCGTCATCCATATATTGTGCTAAGTTAGCCTCCTCCTTTTTCTCCCACTTTGGACATTCATTTAGAAAATCTCCAAGCTCACCACACTTGTAGCATCTAACGTGGCTTTTATTCCGTTGGAACCGTTCACCACCTTGACCTTTTCCGGGACCCCAACCTCTTCCTCGGCCACTCCCAAAGTTTGAACTTCCATAACCACATTGCTCACGTCCGTGCTTTTTGTCTTTCTCCCTTTTAGAAAACATTAGCCTCCCTTGAGTTTCTTCTTCTTTGTTGAGTCCTTTAATGCGTTCTTCATAGGCCCTCAGCCTTCCAACAGCTTCATTAAACGACATCTTGTCAAGATCAAAGCATTGCTCTATTGAGGCTACGATTTGAAGGAATGAATTGGGCATAGCATTAAGCAACCGTCTCACCAAAACCTTCTCTTCAATGTTTGACCCGAGACTCCTTGCTTTTGAGGCTAGCCCACTTAGTTTGCTTGCAAAAGCATCTACCAAGTCATCCTCCTTCATGTGCAAGCTTTCGATTTCCTTCCTCAATGTTGAAAGCCTAGCCGTTCTTACTCGATCCACCCCCAAAAATCTTGTTTTCAGCCCTTCCCAAACTTGTTCTGCGTCCGTATGAGATGCCATTTGTAAAACAAGCTCTTCCGGGATGGCTTGAAACAAGAAGGCAAGAGCCATCTTAGACTTTTTTGGATCAACATTAGTACCTCTTGGTGGTTCTATGGCCTCCCATATTACATTTGCATCCATAATGGCCTTCACTTTAATTGCCCACACCGGATAGTTTGTTGAAGTCAAAATCGGACACTGATAAGAAATCAAAGCATTGCTCTATTGTGGCTATGATTTGAAGGAATGAATTGGGCATAGCATCAAGCAACCGTCTCACCAAAACCTTCTATTCAATGTCTGACCCGAGACTCCTTGCTTTTGAGGCTAGCCCACTCAGTTTGCTTGGAAAAGCATCTACCAAGTCATCCTCCTTCATGTGCAATCTTTCGATTTCCTTCCTCAATGTTGAAAGCCTAGCCGTTCTTACTCGATCCACCCCCAAAAATCTTGTTTTCAGCCCTTCCCAAACTTGTTCTGCATCCGTATGAGATGCCATTTGTAAAACAAGCTCTTCCGGGATGGCTTGAAACAAGAAGGCAAGAGCCATCTTAGACTTTTTTGGATCAACAAGGCAAGAGCCATCTTAGATAGGACATTTGCTTGGGTGATAATCTACTGTTAACCTTGGCTAGAAACTGATAGAACCCAGAAATCAAACAATGGTAATTGATATATCTAATTGCTAGAACTGAAAGATTACAAGATAGAAGACCTAATTCGAGATGGGTTAATCTCCAAGAACAACGGTACAAATACCCAATTTAGATAACGTAAACATTGATAGTCCAAAACAAAATGCCAAAGATTAATACTTAAACTAAAAATTGGTGGGAGTAGTTATCCCACTTCCTGATTTCATGGATCAGCCCCTATTCCTTAAACTTTTGAATAATCCCCTCCATTTACTTTCCCTCCACTCGTTTCCCTCCATTTAGCAGCTGACCCGACCCATATTTGATTCAGGTTTGTACCAGAAACTTACTGACCATGTTTGCTTCTAATCTATTTATAAAAAGACAAATTATTGCTTTACATAGCATTATAGTATGTGGTGATTCCGTTTTCTATTAGTTTGAGATTTTGAGGATCAGCACCCTGCTAGATTAAATCATAAACTCCATTTCAGCTGCCTTCAAGGTGAAAAGCAATGGAACATCATCTTTTAATGTGTTGTACTTTGGCCATGGTTGTCATGATTCAAAAATCATGTGTGTCAAATTTATACATTTGAGTCTAACTATTCTAAAACCAGTTGAGGGAATATATTTGTGGAATTTATGGATTCTGCATTGACTTATGGTAGAAACCATCTAGTTTATCAGATTTTAGCATCTTATTGGACTGGTTTGGAATCTACTTTACTTTGTATGACTATACTTTTAAACAGGTATGTTAAATGAATATTGTATCTTTTGTTCTTTTAGATGGCAAAGACCCAAAAGAATAAAGCAACTGCACATCACTTGGGATTATTGAAGGTACATATATGTCAATTACTTCATGTAGACTGCTCTTTGGACCGTTTTAATTCATGTTAAGCAGAACTGAATGGATCAGTGGATTTGGGATTTCAGGCTAAGCTTGCAAAATTGAGAAGGGAGCTTCTCACACCTACTTCAAAGGGAGGTGGCGGTGCTGGTGAAGGTTTTGATGTGACAAAAAGTGGTGATGCAAGGGTTGGTCTTGTTGGGTTTCCTTCTGTTGGGAAATCAACACTGTTAAATAAGTTAACTGGCACTTTTTCGGAGGTAGATATTTTGTTGTTGCATATTATATACTCGTGTACTATAAAACAATTGTTTTTAACTTGGCCCACCCACAATTATCTAACTAAACTTGAAGTCACAAAACATATTAGTTTTCAACAAACTTAGAAACTTACAATTTAAAAAGTGTCGTACCTTTACGATATTTGGATTTAGTTAGTTGAGAGTATTATTGTTGTTAATCATATATTTGGCATTCTAAAGGCCTGATGCATTATCACTATTATGTTGGGGCCAGGTTGCTTCATATGAGTTTACTACTCTCACCTGCATCCCAGGCGTTATCACATACCGAGGAGCTAAGATTCAGGTAATACTGTTTCTGTTTTACTTATTTCTTTTTGCTTAGGTGTATTCTAGAAAGGAAAGATTATGTGTTTCAACATAAACTTTAAGTAGCCTTTGATATTTGAAGTGTGTCTTTTACTAGTCATTGTTTGTTTACTGGAATCCAGATTAACTGATGGACATGTTATAAAGTATTAAATGACATAATTTTAGTAACTCTGTTTATTATGGGTTTTTTCAGGCTTATATCATTTTTTTGTATTTATTAATTTTCTCTTCTGTTGGCAGTTGTTGGATCTTCCTGGTATTATTGAGGGTGCCAAGGATGGAAAGGGTAGAGGAAGGCAGGTAAGCTGTGATTAGTTTTATTTGCAATTGCTTGCTATAATCTGATTCTTGCACTTTTCTAAAGTCAAAATCAATATGCTTGAAAAAACACAAACCTGTTGCTAGGATGGTTAAAAATAAATATTTTTTCTTAATATTATTATACATATGTTGTTAGTGCTTCTGGTTTCTCCTGTATTTCATTAACATATTTGGGTTACTGACTTAACAATAATTGTTCTTGCTTTTTAGGTTATCAGTACTGCCAGGACATGCAACTGTATTCTGATTGTGCTGGATGCAATAAAGCCAATAACCCACAAACGTTTAATCGAGAAGGAGCTTGAAGGGTTTGGCATTAGGTAAGTTTATAACCTAGTAATGTGTTTTTTTAGTTGTTTCTTTTCACTTAATTTCTTTATTTTTGAGAAAATTATAAAAGAGAAACGTATTGGTATCTTCTACTAAATGGTATAGTGGAATATGTTGTGTAATCTTGACCTTGCTAAAATAATGTGGGGACATGTGTATATGCAATATAATCTGATTATACTCTTATAACCTTATTTCTTCATTATTGTTATATATTCTGTTTTTATGTGGTTTCAGGTTAAATAAGGAGCCCCCAAATCTCACATTTAGGAAAAAAGAGAAGGGCGGGATTAATTTTACATCAACAGTAGCTAATACACATCTGGACCTTGAAACAGTGAAAGCAATATGCAGCGAGTACAAGATACATAACGCTGATGTCACTCTTAGGTTTGATGCAACTGCTGATGATCTCATAGATGTTATTGAAGGGAGTAGGATATATACTCCTTGCATCTATGTTGTCAACAAAATAGATCAGATCACACTTGAAGAGCTGGAAATATTGGATAAACTTCCTCACTACTGCCCTGTTAGGTACTTCTCTCAAGACACTTGTTATTGTTTCTTTGTTTTTTTCATTGTGGCAAAAATGATGTATGTTGTACTGACGTGGAACTAAAAGATCATATATGGATCACAACGTCATAATTTCATGTTTAATATGTTCATGTAAATGTCTTCTTTTTCTTTTATATGTTGTGACAATTTCTGATACAACCTGAAACACCATACAAAAATAATCAGGCTTTTGATTTTTGTATCTAGCACTTTTACTTAAACCACTGTGTTTGGGTTGACATATTTAACCGTTTTATTTAAACAGACCGACTGCCGACCTTAAACCCGTTTACGACCTTTTAAGCCCGGTTATTAGAACCCTCGAACCACTAGTTCACTCATTTGACTCATTTAGATAAGCATGACATGTATGGGTTACACAATTTTAAGTGTGTCCGGTTAGGGTTAATGTCTTCGACGTAAACAAATTTTACGCGTAGTGTTTAGGTTCAACAATCCAACCCGACGTGATTAACACCCTTTACTTTTCAATACTGTGGATTTTTTTTTTAATTTCTATGATATGTTGCAGTGCTCACTTGGAATGGAATCTTGATGGCCTGCTAGAGATGATATGGGAATATCTGAATTTGACTCGTATTTACACAAAACCTAAAGGGATGAATCCAGACTATGAGGACCCTGTAATTCTTTCATCCAAAAGAAAACTGTTGAGGATTTCTGTTTAAGAATCCACAAGGACATGCTTAAGCAATTCAAGTAGTAAGTGATTTATCATAAATCGTAAAACAAGAGATTTATTAATTATCAGTAGTAAGATCTCATATAAAGTTTTAAATCTACTTTCAGTCTGCCTAATTTCAACATATTTTTATACTTACTTTTTGTCATTGATCTCATGATATAATGCAGTGCTCTGGTCTGGGGTTCTAGTGCAAAACACAAGCCTCAAAGAGTTGGCAAGGTAAGCTCTATGTCACAGGCATATTTTCATATCCTTTCAGACTACAATTGGGTTCGAGTCAGAACATATCATTTGGTACGGGTTTAATTGGGTCGACTAATTTGAGTGCACCAGGAACTGTTTTTGGTCTATGTTATCTTATAACTGACATGTTAAATGTGATTGCGAAAACTTTACTAGTACAATGTTGAATTTTATTTTGGCATAAAGTGAGTTAGGAGGTTGTATGCATTAAACCTACACTATGGGTGATTTTCTCTCTACTGGCTCGTGTTACACCTTGATGATAATGATTTATAAAATTCCCATAACTGGCAGGAGCATGAGCTTGAGGATGAAGATGTTGTGCAGATCATTAAGAAAGTTTAAAAATAAGACCACCAAATCTCTTGCCCCATTTTTGAGTGTTAAATCATCTGGTAGCAATTATAGAAGCCTATCCATGTTACCAGTGTGTTGAGGTGGCTAAGAAGCAGGTAAGGTTTATCAATGAATGGTTTCTTTAGCTTAGTGTTTCTACTGGATGCTGATGTGTGTCTAAACATTAGTTCAAAGATATCACAAATTAAGCAGATTTATGTATGATCATTTCAATATTTTGGTTTACAACTCTTGTGTCTATATTTACACGTCTTGAACTGAACTTCAAGATCTATTTAGGAGTAGCCTCCATATTCCTTCGAATACAAGTAAGGTTTGCCTCATCTCACCCTCCGGCTCCCCAGACCCTAATGTACAAGTGGGATTTTTGCTGGGTAAGTTTGTTTGAATTGAATTTTAAGTAATGGTTGTGGTCCGCTATTGAAAAGACCAGTGAGGTTACATCTTAGGCAAATTCACTTCACGGACTGTTGTTTTCAGCCTCTCTGTAATTTTTTGTCGCGTTTATGGTGCCATTAACCCTAACACAATCATGCAAAAAAGGAACACGTGCATGCCTGATCAAACAGGTCCTGCCATTCGGGTCCACCAGCCTGGGCTCCCAGGGAAAAATCATTTTGAGACGACGTTCCATTTGGTCAACTAAGGTTTGGGAACCGCTTCTAGGCCGGACCGGATCAGTGGTTTTGGCTATACTGTTCTGTGTTTTTCAGTTCTGGTTCACGTCAGGCTGGTCCAGTCGTGTTATCACATGTTGCACACCCTTGGTCTGATCATGTGATCATGGTCAGGGCTAGCTTGAAGTCTGGGTATGAACTATTTTACACCGACTGACAATGGTTGGATAAAAACTTTAAATATGTGGGGTATTTTGGTCCATACAATCTCAACGTTTATATTTTTGTTGTTATATACATATAAATTCTGTCATTATCAATACCCGCTTTTTTGGTCAGGACAGTGCAGCCAGCTTTTTGTTCATATCCAAAGATAAGTTTTAGAATAATATTTCACTTAGTAATGAAGTTCTAGCATTTGATTGTTGTATAGTTTCCATTGTTGTTTTACTTGAATTGGATCGGGATTTGGTTGGCCGCCGATCCGATCAGTCAGACCCGGATTGGGTTGGCTGCTGGTCCGATCGATTACAATTTATTTTGTTGACATTTACCCGTAGCTTCGGACCGGTTAAGCAGTCGGACCGGGAACTGGGTGGGGTCATATATTTGATATTTTTTTAATTTTTGCTATATATTCTTGGATTTTAATGGGTTTAAAGGTAGGTCGGACGACGAATTGGGGTGTAAGACATAGTTATTGTCGAGTTTTTTTTATATAATTATAAAATACAAATATAAAATACAAATATAAAATACTTATATTGAATTATATATAATTAATATACATATATATGTAATTATGATGTCATTAGGTTCTTAAATTCGGTCTGACTGGTTCAATCGGTCGACCAGTAAATAGGGGCGAGCAAGAACATATTTTTTCTAGTGGAACAGCTAGAACTGGTTGGATTCGACCATCCAGAATCGGTTGTACTCGTATAGGTTCGGTTTCCGATTTCTATAATATGTGTATACGCTTCCCTGTTCGGTTTCGATTTCGAACCCGGACATGTATCTAAAACCGTTAGCCCATAAGAAATTTAAATTCTAATAAATTTTTAATTTATTTATGAAACAAGTTTTACAAATTTCTATTACTATTAATCCCATATGTCGGTGGGGATTTTTTTAATTTTTTTTTGCCATCTTATATTTGATGTTTCAAAATCATTAAGGTGGTGTTTGTTTTTTTGTAAAAGAGCTTCTAAAGCTCTTTTGTCTGCGCCAAAGATAGGCGGGTAGATGTTTCTGGTCTGCAGAGTGTTTGTTTTTTTGAAGACGTTTCATTAAAAAACATCCGTGTGACCTCTTCTTGGAGAAGAGGTGGACTAAAGTCTTCACACATCTTCTCACCTCTTCACATTTCAACCCTACACATCTTCCCCCAAATTACTTCTCTACCTCCATTCCACCGTCTGCAGAGTGTTCTCTGCTCCCGTCGCCACTCCCACTCCACCGTCGCCACTACACCGTCGCCACTCCCCCCGTCGCCACTCTCCCCCGTCGCCACTCCCCCCGTGACCTCTGCGACCTCTGCTCACCTTCGCGACCTTCGCGACCTCTGCTCGATTAGGTTTCATCTGCGACCTTCGCGACCTCTGCGACCTCTGCTCGATTAGGTTTGTTGATTTCTTGTTGCTGATTTCTTGATGTTGGAGTTGTTGATTTCTTGATGTTGTTGATTTCTTGTTGCTGCATGATTAAACTGCTTGAATCTTGATGATTGAACCTCGCCCTTCTGCTGATTTCTGTTGTTGATGATGTTGTTGATCTTGTTGTTGATTTCAAATCTTGATGTTGTTGATTTCTTGATTTCTTGATGTTGCCCTTCTGCTGAATCTTGAATCTTGATGTTGCCCTTCGCCCTTCTGCTGATTTCTGTTGTTGATGATGTTGTTGATCTTGTTGTTGATTTCAAATCTTGATGTTCTTGATTTCTTGATGTTGCCCTTCTGCTGAATCTTGAATCTTGATGTTGCCCTTCGCCCTTCTGCTGATTTCTGTTGTTGATGATGTCTTGAATCTTGATGATTAAATCGCGACATCGCCCTTCTGCTGATTTCTTGTTGCTGCATGATTAAACTGCTTGAATCTTGATGTTGTTGCTTGAATCTTGAATCTTGAATCTTGAATATTGAATCTTGAATCTTGAATCTTGATTAATAGAAATGTTTGAATCTTGTCATTTTGATTGAATTTGCATGTTTGTTGGTTAATAGACATGGGAGATAAACATCAATGGACGACTGAGCAATTAAAATGCTTATTAACACAGGATCATTATGGACTATGATAAGAAACTACTTCTCTTAATCCTTATGTACTTGTATATCCGTTTCTTTCGGAATAGAGGTGTGAAACGAATGCGAGACAATGATTCGAGTATGACGGGACATAAATACACGTTAGAGTTATTGCATGGAAACCCAAAACAATGCATTGAATTGCTACGTATGTCTCGTGAATCCTTTGTCCGACTATGCGCACATTTTAGAGTTAATTATTCGTTAAAGGATAGTAAACATGTATCGGTCGAGGAGAAGATGGCTATATTTTTGATGCGAACGTTGATGCTGATGAAGATGATGTTGAAGGACTTGGTACTGCATCAGATCGGAAATACATGACTCAGTTACGAGATGAAATTGCTGAGCAGTTAATGAATGTGTCATTCGAAAATAATATGGATTGAATGATCTAAAAAATGTTGTTGTGGTTTAATTTATATTAATTCAGCATTGTATAACTCTTTTAACAATTTATTTTAATTTCAGTTTATTGTGACAGTTTATTTAAATTTCTGTTTATTTTAACTTTTTATTAATTTCAGTTTATTTCAGCAGTCTGCAGACGTTACATAACAGTCTTCTTAATACAGGCTGCAGAGGTTTGGTCCACCTTTTCTCTTACAGATGTCTGCAGATGTGGTCTGCAGGCTGCAGACGTTTTACCTCTTCAGAAATAAACAACACCTAAACAAATTGTCTAGTGGGTGGAGTGGTTAAGGACTTAAGTTTTTAATCTACCATCCCGGGTTCGAATCTAACGAGTTTCAACTTTTGTATTTTTTTTCTTTTACTCTTTTGATATTTCTTTTTTCCAATCACTTTTAATTTTTCTTGAGTGATTGTCGAGTCAACGTTACATTTATTTATGTCGTAACGTACTAGACATAGTACTCTTTTATTGTTTGGAACGAGTTGGGTCAAATATTATAATTTTATTTTGTTGATATAAATTCGAGTTACTCTATGTTTTGATGTAAATTTTGCTAGAAATGTGTTAGAGTGAATGTAATCTATGCTTTATCATGCCGCCTATGGCTTCCCCGCACTTGCTTATTTTGATGTACGTTTTAACATAAATTGTGTTTGAAATATAGTCGATTTAAATAAAATATGTTTTCATTCGATGGTACAAACTCATGTTACTCCATATTTTACGTAAATTTAGTTCGGAAAGAGGTTGAGTTGATTATATTTTTTATACTTGATCATGACACGTACGCTCGACGCCGTCGCAACGCGCGGCGAGTTAAATAACTAGTTGTAAATTAAAAAACTTCTAAATAATCTTCTACTTAAACTTCAATACAACATTGACTTCAAAACTTTTACAAATCAAATAAACAATTATATATATATATATAATAGCCCTTGGTCGGTGTGAATAGTTTCCTTTTTTTTTTTTTTTTTTTGGGTTTTGTTTTGTTTTTTAGGTGTTTTCAAGGTTTTCGAAAACGGACCGGACCGGCGGGTCCGACCGGTTCGACCGGGAACCGGTGAGGATGCCGGTTCGGTTCGGTGGTTTTGGGCCGTTTTCGGTTGAACCGGCCGGTTCGTGCGGTCGACCGGCCCGACCGGAACTGGCGAACCGGGTTGAACCTGTTTTTTGGAATTTTTTTTTTATTTAATAGATTCGAAACCGGACCGGACCGGCGGGTCCGACCGGTTCGACCGGGAACCGGTGAGGATGCCGGTTCGGTTCGGTGGTTTTGGGCCGTTTTCGGTTGAGCCGGCCGGTTCGTGCAGTCGACCGGCGCAACCGGAGGTTCGGTGGTTTTGGGCCGTTTTCGGTTGAAC
The DNA here is from genome assembly GCA_024085815.1 of Flaveria linearis. Classification (NCBI taxonomy): domain Eukaryota; kingdom Viridiplantae; phylum Streptophyta; class Magnoliopsida; order Asterales; family Asteraceae; genus Flaveria; species Flaveria linearis. The sequence goes on from CM044006.1 coordinate 65,483,361, forward strand.
CGGCCGGTTCGTGCGGTCGACCGGCCCGACCTGAACCGGCGAACCGGGTTGAACCGGTTTTTTGAATTTTCTTTTATTTTAATAGATTCGAAACCGGACCGGACCGGCGGATCCGACCGGTTCGACCGGGAACCGGTGAGGATGCCGGTTCGGTTCGGTGGTTTTGGGCCGTTTCTTTTTGTTTGCTTTTTTTGGGGCTTTGATTTTCATTAGTTTTTCTATATAGGACTGTGTCGCGCTTTGATTTTCGTCTATTTTGTTTATGGTATTGGACTTTGATTTAGTTTTGGCTTCTGAATGTTCTTGTGTGTTACGAATTTGGGGTTTTGGTGTGTTTTACCTTGTGTATTTTGCTGATTTTATGGTTTCAAACCTTCATTTTGATTTTGATTTAAGGTTACGTTAAAACTCACATAGCCGCGGCAACGCGCGGGTCTCAAACCTAGTAATAATCAAAAACACCATTAAAGAACAAACAGAACAACCCTGAAAAACTATGCTATTAGGGAATTTTATTCTTTGAATATTCAAATTGTGGTTTAATTTGAATATTGATTTGTTTATTTTAAGTAATCTTCATATCAGGTCACTATTTTAGATTTTTCAACAAAATCGGTTCCTTACCTTCTTCAACAACCAGTTTACCCGGTTAAAAACCGAACCGATTAGGTTACTATAAGGTTTGGTTCGGGTTTTTATATTTAGGTTATTCAGTTCTTGGTTCTAACCGGATCTATTTCCGTTCCAGCCGGTTTGAACTAGTTGCACACCCCTACCAGTAATGTGACTGGTTTGCTGTCCGAACCAGATTCGAAAACAGTGATAGTTTCAGCGTTATTTTTTTAATAATAAAAACAACTCAAGTTTTAATCTATGTTTTAATTTATGATTTATTATAGTGTTATTTCTTTTCCAATATAAAAAGTTTTTAAATATATATTTCAACATACGAAACTAGAATAAGAGTTGATTTGAAGAAAAAAAGTCACTAAATATTAACTAAGCTTCGTAGTTGTTATATCTATGTCAAGCTCAAGAAATAAGTGCTAAATAGCATCTTTAAATATGGAACTTGTGATTATAAAATTAGTCATAAATTTAGTTCGAGTTTTAAAAATATTTACTATTAAGTTACGTTATTACTTAGACTCGAGTCTGGCTCTTTTACATCTATAAGTAAATACACGTTTCACAACAACCTCTCTCATGATCCACTCAAAAGATGTAAATCATTTAAACCACTTAAAAGCCACATGGGTTAAGATGAAACACAAAACCCATTGATGTCCCCCGTCTTTAATCGTTGATAAAGACATAAATACATGGTTCTAAAACTAATAGTTGAAGTACAAAACGCATAATTTCAATCAACAAAAATGACATGTATGTTGTATAGATATAATAATTTCAATCAAGAATAAATGACATGTATAATCGTATAGATATAATAATTTCAATCAAGAAAAAATGACGTGTAGTTGTATAGATATAATAATTTCAGTCAAGAAAAAATTGACATGTGTAGTTGTATAGATATAATATGTTCATTTTATAATGATACTATTATTAAATTAGTATTTTTATAATTATCCTATATATTAATAGAAAAACGGAATGAACAGTGTCGGGATAAATTTGGTATCTTATATTTTTCTTGGGTGTGATGTTATTTTTCTTGGGTGTTGTGTTTTGCTTTAAAACCTGCAGCCTCCTTCATTTTCCCGATATGTTCTCGGTGATGGCCGGCGGTCTTAGAGAGAGAAAGGGTGGGTGCGTCGCCGCGGCGACGACTTGCGGACAACTGCTGCACGCACCACGATTTGGGAGTTTTAGGACGGAGAGAAGGTGTGATGACGATGATTTGGGCACTTTTGTGTCGCCAACGCCGTCTTCGGCTTGCTGTACAATCGTTGGCGTCTATCTTTCTCTATTAATTGTCTAAGGTTGACTGGTTGGGTCGATGATGATGATGAACGATTCATTTGAGATCGTATTCAACGGCGGTGATGCTAGTGGTTTCCCCTTCAGCCTCTTTATCTAACGGATACCCGTTTAGGGTTTTCAGATCTACTCCCTGTGGACCTCCTTTGGTGTTGTTGGATGCCACTGGTGGTCCCTGTGGACCGTCTTTGGTGGTGTCCGACTGTAGCCGGTTTGTTCTTGGCCAGCTCTCTGTTTCAGCATCGTTGCGGAAGTGGAGGCCACTCCAAGTTAGCCTTTTTTGGGTTGATGATGATGAACGATTCATCTGAGACTGTACTGTTTTGATACCGAGGTCCATGACGATGGATGCATGGTTAGGTTTGTGTGTTGTTTGCCGTTCTGTTTTCTTACTCATTGTGTCGATGACGATGGCTTCATCTTCATCTGAGGCCATCGGTGATGCTTTGGTGTCCACAACAGATTTGGTAATTTGTGGGTTTATTGGCATCTTTGTTTGTTGGGGTTTTCTTATTAATGTGTTGGTCTAAACCCTAACCTTAGGCATGTTCTTGGGCAGTGATGAGATACCGGAGTGTTGTCGGTTGCGTGGGCGTGGCTGCCGATTATGGTTAGCAGCCGTAACCGATTACTGGTTTGAGCCCGAGTCTAGAGTTTCAGTTACCCTTTACTCTATATGTTAATAGAAGAACGGAATGAACAGTTTCACATGTTTTAAATCAGTAATCGTGTGTGCCGCGCTCGCAAATGAAAAGACTCTAATCGGTTACAATTTTTCACGACGGTTTAAAGATGATGATGATAAAAATAGGCGTGACTTCGTTTTTTTGGCGCGGCAAACCACAACGAGCCGCGTATTCTGAGCCTTATGATCACCACTGCGTGGTAAGAGGCGCAACACGCTGGTGGTTATCTACCTAGTTACCTTAAAACTTGTTAGAAGACACCAAATTCTCCATCACTTGATACCTCTTATCGAAACCAAACTACAAAAAGTTCCAACGATAAATTAATCAAAAGCCAACATAACTCTGTTACGAATATGTGGGTTACTGATCTTTTGTATTAGTTGAGGGGGCTAATTGTAAATTTGTTGTTAATGTTGTTAGTGAGTTTAACTACCGCTTAACGGAATATAACGGTAGTTAGTTAGCTGATAGTATAAATGAGATTGATGGGAATAAGATGAACAATTTGATTGATCGAATTTCTTCTTCTGTCTTCTTCTTCTTCTTTCGTTCGTATCAAGTGGTATCAGAGCTGTCCGATCTTCGGACAACTCTTGATTGATTGTTCAATGGCAACCACTCGCAATCAGTCATTGGAACAAAGAGTGCAGGATCACGAAGCAACATTACTTCGTTTGGAATCGGCAACAGGTCTCAATTTGACAGAATTGGAGACCATTCGAGCAGCAGCAACGAAGAACTCTACGGAATTAAGGGCGATGAAGGCGCAATTGATTGAGAATTCGAATCAAATGGCAGAGATTCTCAAGAATTTGCAATTGCTTAGTAAGAATCAACCGATTCCTTCGGAATCGAGTCACGACGAAGACAATGATGTGACAGCATTCCATAGCAGCCGGAATCGCTTAACGAAGATGGAATTTCCTAAATTCAATGGAACAAATGTAGAAGGGTGGTTATGTAAAGTGGAACACTTCTTCTCCATTGATGGAACTCCTGAGAATTCCAAAGTGAGGTATGTAATCGTTCATTTAGAAGACATTGCATTACTATGGCATCAATCATTTGTTCGATCTAGGGGGATTCGATTGAAGGTTTATCCTGGAAGGATTACAAGAACTTTATTTCAACAAGATTTGCACTAGTAATCGGTTCTGATGCAATGGGAGCTCTAGCTGCCATTAGACAAATAGGTTCTTTACAAGAACTTTGTCAAGAGTTTGATTTAGCTTTAACAAAAGTTACAATTTGTGATGAATATGCCACAAGCTTATTCCTTCGAGCAGTTAAACCAGAGATTGGTAATCCGTTGAGATTACTCCAACCAAAAACCTTACCTGAAGCTTACATGTTAGCCCGAATACAAGATGAAAATCTGAAATTCAGCCAACCGAATACCACCCAAAAACCTTACCGAAACACCAATTCTTCCAACACTTACTCTAAACCACCACTATTTTCTAGTAACACTAACCTACCTTTACTACCTACACCACTAACCAAACCAAAAACCTTCACTTCTAGACGATTAACTCCTAAAGAAATTGATGAAAAGAAGGCTCGAGGGGAATGTTTTGGGTGTACTGAGAAGTATACTCCTGGCCATGTATGCAAAACTAAGCAATTATTCTCAGTTGAGATAATTGAAGAAAGTAATGAAGAGACCTTAGAACCCGACTGCATTGATTGTGCAGTGACTGAAGCATATGATCCACAGATCTCTCTTAATGCAATCACGGGCAGTCATTCATTCTCTACTATGAAATAGTGGGAATAGTCAATAATAAATCATTACACATTTTGATTGACTCCGGTTCTACCCACAATTTCTTAGATGAAAGTGTAGCCAAGAAATTTAATCTTCAGGTTAATCATATGTCACCAGTGAAGATTACTATAGCTGATGGTAACATCATGACTTGTAACAAGATGTGTAGTAATTTCAAGTGGTCAATGCAAGGACACTTGTTTCAAACTGATGTATTCTTAATTCCTTTCACCAATTATGACATGGTCTTAGGAATTCAATGGCTACAAGGGCTAGATGACATTACATGGAACTTCAAAGACCTTATTATGAAATTCCATGTCCAGGGAATTCAAATTACACTTAAAGGTTCTCAGTCCACTCAAATGACACTATGCACAACTGAGAAATTACACATATTGCTGAATCAAGACCATTCCCGTATACAAGCCCAATTGTTCAGTCTACAATCTCAAAATGATGAACATCCACAACATGCTCCCAAAGTACCTGAGGAATCTATTCCAATTGCTATTTCAGATCTCTTACAAAAGTATGAAGATGTATTCAGGATTCCTACATCATTACCCCCTAAGAGACAATGTGATCACAAAATTATCTTGAAAGAAGGTACAAATCCTATCTCTCTCAACCATATAGATATCATGCTGCTCAAAAAGATGTGATTGAAATGATGACACAAGAATTGTTAGATATGGGCATTGTGAGAGAAAGCACAAGTTCATTTGCAGCTCCAGTAGTTCTAGTCAGAAGAAAGATGGATCTTGGCGAATGTGTGTTGACTACTGGAGGTTGAATGAAGCTACAGTAAAAAACAGTTTTCCCATTCCCTTGATAGAAGATTTATTGGATGAATTGGGAGGTTCCACTATTTTTTCTAAATTGGATCTAAGATCCGGGTACCATCAAATAAGGATGAATGATGATGATGTGTACAAGACTGCTTTTCGAACTCATCAGGGTCATTTTGAGTTTTTGGTATTACCCTTTGGGTTAACAAATGCTCCTGCCACTTTTCAATCATTGATGAATGCCACCTTCAAACCTCTACTTCGCAAATGTGTATTGGTATTCTTTGATGATATCTTACTTTACAGTAACTCAGTGACTCAACATGTATTGGATCTTGAAGTTGTATTGCAACTATTAAGAACTAACTCATTGGTGGCAAAGCGGTCAAAATGTTCTTTTGCTGGTCCTAAGGTGGAGTACTTGGGTCATATCATTACTGGCGTAGGGGTTTCTACAGACCCTTCTAAGATCCAAGCAATTATAGATTGGCCCACTCCTACCACCATTAAGCAATTGAGGGGATTCCTAGGCCTCACTGGGTACTATGGAGATTCATCAAATCCTTTGGTACTATTGCTAAACCTCTGACAAATTTGCTTAAAAAAGATGCTTTTAAGTGGTCCATATTCGCACAGCAAGCTTTTGACCAGCTTAAAGTGGCTTTATCAACCTCCCCAGTTTTAGCTCTGCCTGATTTTAGCAAAACTTTTATGGTAGAAACTGATGCATCAGGCAAAGGATTGGGAGCAGTGCTAATGCAAGATGGTCACCCACTTGCCTTTCTGAGCAAGAGTTTATCTCTTAAGCAACAAGCTCTATCTATTTATGAATGAGAACTGCTTGCTATTTTGCTAGCTGTCAAGTAGTGGCACCACTATTTGATTTCTGGGAAGTTTATTATTAAGACTGACCAGAAAGTTTAAAGTTCTTACTTGAGCAAAAGATTCACACACATCTTCAACAGACTTGGCTTTCTAAACTCATGGGGTATGACTATGAGATCTTGTATAAACAAGGGGCTACTAATAAGGTTGCTGATGCCTTATCAAGAATAGAGAGTTCCACTCTCTTTCAATTGACATTGAGTTCATTGGATCCTTTATTATGGAAACGCATACAAGCTAGTTGGTCTACTGATCCAGCAGTGCAGGCTATTATTGAAGCTTTACAACATGGTCAATCCATACCTCATTATCTTTGGAACGACACTCTACTTACCAGGAAGGGTAAGATGGTGGTAGGTTGTGAATCCTAGGATCGCAATTCAGGAATTACCAGTATTAAAATAAATCAATTTAATGATCGCGGAATTATCACTAACTGACGTTTAATTGGTTTAATGATTAATGATGAACACAACCACAGAAACAAAATTAATACGAAATCAATAATTATTCAAGCGTATTTCATTAACTATAAAGTAATAATTACAAAAGAATAACAACGAATGACTATGAACAACAATTCTGTGAATCGAATAATGTTTGATGCGACGGCGGTTAGGGTTGCACAATGATATAACTCGACAGCCGTAATATTGATTGATTGTGTTCACCGAGATGTGAAACCTAGGACTCGTATTTATAGATGGTTTGAGTCGGCTAAGGAAACACCGAATCTCTTGGATTTGTTATTGATTCTGTTGACTTGTTTGACTTCTTGGTATTTGCAATCGCACAAGTATAATGTTCTTCCGCAGCAGTCTTGTCGTCCGCAGAACTTTTGTTCTTCCGTAGATGATTTGCTCTTCCGTAGGAGTGTTGTTCTTCCGTAGGAAATCCTTCTTCCGTAGGAGTCTTCACTTCATGGTACTTGATCATCCGCAGGAACATTCACTTGGTCATTTGGTCTTGTACGAACATATCTACGGATTAACAATAATGTTCATCCGTAGATGTTTCCTACACTTAGTCAATTTCAGGAAACCATCCAAGTATATTGTTTCTCCTGTCAAGACACAAATCAACACACATATATATAAAGGGTTAACCTATAGATTCAATGCACATATATATATATTGACTATTACAAGTGTTAATTACAAGACTTGATACAAGTACTAAGCCTATACAAAAATGATCTAGCCCTATACAATCTAGATCCAACAATACTCCCCCTTAGGCTTAGCTCCTTGTAATCAGTCCTTCAAAAGCAAGCTCCTTGACTCTTGCTATCATCTTATTGTAAAAGTAAGATATAGCAGTCTTCTGATCATCGTACTTGTACTTGATCTTCATCCTGCTGATCTTCTTCAGAGTGTCATAACTCAGTCCTAAAACATCTTCTTCCGTAGTGAGTGTTTCCATTACACTATCATTATATACAATTTCTAATTCATCTTCTTCTGAGATTCTGAGCTCAGACACTTCAGCTATTGTTGTACCTTTCAGTAGCCCAGCCTCATGCTTCCTTCTCTTATGTGCCTTTGCATGCAGTTTATCAATAACTTGTATCATGTGCACGTACAGGCAGAGATCATTCTGAGCTTTTTCATCTGTTAGCTTTGGGAAGAATTTGTCGTGAAGGTATGATGTGTAGCTAGGATGCAGCATCTTTATCTTTATTGGATCAAAGATCCTGATCTTATCAGCCTTCTTCCCATCAGCATTTCTCAGCAATACCATCTCTTTAGTCTTTTCAACATATCCCCATTCTGTGATAGGATAAGTGAATTGATTTCCTTTTATGCTTTTGATGGTATCTGAGTTTTTATCACATCCAACTCTCTTTAGCATGTCTTCATCTACAAGGGATAAAACTTCAACTGATCTTCTTTTCTTGCTTAGTTTGATTCTGTTGTGCTCCTTATCATCTTTCTTTGCTTGAGTCAGCACATCATCAATGAATCTGGTCTTCATACCATTTACAGCTCCAGAGAAGTCTCTTCCCCTGAGATGGATTGGATAGTTGGATATTGGGATGCTTTGCAAATCCCTGATATCTTGCTCCGGAAGGCTAGCAGAACTTCCACATCATGGAAGTATTGAATCCTTCCAGATGTCCTCTTTATTACTGCACAATCCTAGTCTGGATCATATTTCCAGGCCATAATCCTGTGTTCTTCCACAGAACTGGGAGTTGTGATATGATCATACAGCTCTATGAGAGTGATTTCTTCTCTGTAATCTCTCGAACAGTTGTTCCCAGAGGCCATACTTTTCCGGGGATCACTGCCCTTGGCTCTCTGATCAGTGTTTCTTTTTCCTTGTGCTGATCTTTTGGTTCAACTGTTATTGGATCAGCAGCAAGTTTACTTTGTTGTTCTTTTGGATGTGGAGCCGTGGTTCTGAACTTGACACCAGTTTCTAATTCTACCTTTATCACATGCTCCATCATCCTCCGCAATTCACCAGTGGTTCTGCCTTTAAGCTCATGCGTTTGTAGTTGTGGCCCTGTAACCACCAAGTCATATGTACTTGGTAAGTTTGGTAGTGTCACAGTGGCCCAGATCCTTCTTAATCTTCTCCAATGACTGAAATACAGTAAAGGCTTCATAATCACAGTTTGGGATTATGAACCTTGCAAACTCAAACTCTTTCAGTGCATTCTTCATTTCAGATGTGTTCATCCTCTCAACCATGTCATATGGAAAACCATGGTTCATGAGGGTCATAAACATGCTAGAATCAGGCCTCTCTTCCATGATGTCTGCTGTTGTTAGAAGATCATCGGCCTTTCCTCCCTTTTCACCAGTGGGGGACTCCATTCTTGTCAGCTCCTCCCACTCTCTCTCACTATCATCATCATCTTCGGATGATACCTTCACAGTAGACCATCTACTGAAGGTGTAGGTGCAAGGGATGGAAGTTTTTGTCTTTTTGGTGAGCTTTCATCTTCAGGTTTCTTTTGGATTGCTCCAAAGTATTTTCTTTTCCGGGTGTATTGAATCAGTGCTTAGAAGCTTCACCCGACTGTTTTGGTTGATCAGCACTTGAAGCCTCTTTTGTTTTCAGAGCTGAAAGTTTTCTTTTCAGCTTTTCTATCTCTTCATCTTTTTGTTTTATCTGCTCAGCCTTTTCGGTTTGCTCATTTTTAAAGATGCCTCCACTCTTGTTGTCTTTGCAACAATGCATCAATAACTTCATTGTTGCTTAGAGCATCTTCTCTCAGCCTTTTTAAACTTGCATCTTTCTTCATCACCTCTTCATCTTTTTCTTGAATTACACCTTTCAGCTCTTGAATTCTTTGTTTTCGCTTATTTGATTTGAGTACTAACTTGTTGTACTCAGCAACCAAAAGCTTTTGCTCACAGGAATGTCATGTCACTCAAGTCATCTTCATGGTATGCAATGACATCCTGAGCAAATCCTTGTATTTCCCTGTGCTCATCAGTAATTTGTTCATCTTTCAATGAAGATATGGGCTCAGTATGTGCTGATGACACTTGTTCTTCTGTGTGTGTGGTGAGAAAGGAACAGTGCTGGCATGAGACAATATCTCAGTGTCTCCTGAGTGTACAGAGTGTACAGACTCAGTTGTCTCAAAAGGTTCAGTGTCAGCACTTTTCGAAGATAGGTGTTTTGGTGATTCTGGTGGGGTTGTACAGGGGATTGAGTTTGTAGTGGAGAGAAAGGTTGAGTGTGATGTGATGATGACTGAGAAGATGATGATGATTGTTGTTGGACTGGAGATATGGCTGAGTGTTTTTGGTGGAAGATGAGGATATTAGTAGAGGTGATTGATGGTGATGAATTGGGGATATCGGTTGGGTGTTGATGCTTGCTGGTGATTGTGATGATGAGGGGGTGTTTGGATAGGTGATTGATGATGGAGTGGTGGAGTTTGGATAGGTGAGTGTGATGCTTGTGCAGAATCAGCAGATGACTCTGATTCATCTTCCCAAATCAACTCTTGTGGTCAGGTCTTGCTTGGGCATCCACTACATGGGCTCGCATTGGTATGTCCCACTAAGCCCTGGTACTTCCCTAAGCTTGTCAGCACAGATTTGCTCAAGTGTGCTTGAACAAACACATCGCCAACTCTGTCCAACCTTGGAATTTCTGAGTTGATCACAAGCTGTATGAATCTTGGAACATGTACATCTTATCATTCCTCTGAAGTTTTACTTGTTCATTTAAACAATTGAAGATGTACTTGGAGTAGTTATAGATTCTACCTCGAAAATCCCAATAATTCCAGATGATATGTGTCGATAAAATCTATCAAGCCCGACTTCCTGTTTGACATGCACTTTAGGTAGGTATGGCATAAGAATCTGTACGGTTTGCACAGCCTACCCTTTTTGATCTCCCCTTTCTCGTAATCACCATCGTACCCCATCAGGTTGAATACCTCTCAATGTATTCATTCTCGAATACATCGGGTGCCCTATCTCTCTATCACCCAGTTCCAGACATCTTCGTATGGTGCTTTCAGTGATTCGAAGACGCTCATTCCGAATCTCAGCGGTGATCAATTCATTATCACCTGTTGTTCGACCCGTGCTGAGTTCCAAAAGTCGATTATGTGAGTCTGATGGATCACAGGCTCGGCCATCAAGGCGTAGAAGAGCCTGGATCGTCGAAGATATCTTATGATATCTCGACATCCTTCCGTTGGCAGGATCGTCAGCGTTTAAGAACGCGCACACATTGTGTTCTTTAGCGAATCTGTTTGCCATCTGTAAAGAAAATCGAGTTAGTATACATGCAGTTGAATCGTTTTAAATGGCAATAACTGATTAACAGTTCCGTACTGATGTTTAGGACATGATTTACCTTCGCAGTAACGGTAATCGATTACTGGATAATGTTGATAAGAGTTTTCTTGGAACGGTTTTTTGAAAGTTAAAAGAGAGGGAAAGTGGGCGATTTCTAGGTTAACATTGTAAAAGTGCTCTGTAAAAATGAGTTCTAAGAGTCATAAACCTTATTTATAGGCGAACACATAATTTCATCTGCGGATGTCCTAACATCTGCGGAACCTTAACATCTGCGGATGTTAACATCTGCGGATGTATGAGTTCAAACAATGTATTTGCTTTGCTGCTGAATCAGAAATCACACAATACTTCTACGGATAAGGTATTACTGAGACTTCTGCGGATGCAGAAATTTCACTGTTACTTCTACGGATGAGAAGTATTACTGAAACTTCTTCGGAACTTAAAGTTTTAAAAAAACTTTAAATTTATGATGTCTACTGAGTAGACTCAATTGTTGATGTTGGACATTGTTGACTTTATTGCATGGCAATTGAGCACAAGAAAGCAAGTGTCCTGTATCCTGCATTCAAGTTAGTGCTCAAGTTCCAATTCCTTCAAAGTAAACTAAATCAATTGTCAGCTTTTTATTGTTTTTCATGCATGAACTACTCCCCTAAATTGTGATTATGTGAAACTGTTGCATTCATCATAAATTTAAGTTGTCAATAGGCATGACAGGCATATGACAGTGTAAGTGAGAGAAAATCAGTTAATAGGACAAAGTAAACATCGTGCTGAAACAATTACATGCATGCATATATATAGAGGGATCATACTATGACTTGGTTTCTGCGGATGTTGATTGTGTGATGCATTGCACACTTGATTGTAAGTATATAGATCCACTTAAATTCATACATGAGCAATGTATCAACTAGGCATGCTGGTTATCATGTTTTGAAGTTTGTTAATCAGTAACTATCAGGAGGTCCACATTCAATTTTCAGTAGAGTATGTCTTCCGTAGGTGAGGCAAATCACTACTTTCACACTTAATGACTATGTACATTAAGTTAAGTTCTATCTTGAGACATATTACAGTCTCATGAATGCTTTGATGTTGAAGCTCTTTGAATTGATGTACATTGAGCACAAGTGATTTTTTTTGAGCTGAGATATGATCTTCATAGTCACCAGGTCTTACTTTCGTAAAACAGAGGTGAACTTAACCCAGGTCTTTGTTGACACAAAACAGAGGGAGAATGAAGATCACACTTGTTAATCACATTCCCAGGTCTTTGTTCACACAAAACAGAGGGAATATGACTTTGCAAAGATAGAAGATTATAAGGTATTTTACATAGTGTGCTTGTGTAGGTGATTTGATCACAGCAGTAGATAACACTCTTTCCTGATTCTCAAATGGAATTCTCACAGACAGTTACGGAATCTTTTAGTTTGGCATGCTCTTAGCTTTGTTTCCACTCAAGATGAACCTACTCACATATCAGTATGATAAAGTCAGATTGAGTTATTGTTTAATAACCAAGTATAGTCTACTATCATTTCCCTTATATAATGCATGTATAGATGTTCTATCAGACACTTAATTTATCCTTTAACTATTACTCTGCACAAAGTTAGTCATATGCTTTTGTTGATTTATTCTAAGTTAATCATCCCCAAAGATTCTATCAGAAAATTAAATCTAACAGAATCAAATGCTTTAGTGAACAAATCAGCAAGCTGATTGGTTGTGTCTACTTTGACTAACTTGATTAGACCCTTTTCTGAGCAGTCTCTCAGAAAATGGTATCTAATTTCAATGTGTTTAGTTTTACTATGTTGAACTGGATTAGCAGTTATAAAACATAGCAGCTGAATTATCAATATGAATTGGTGTGTGAAGGAAATTGTAACCATAATCAAGTAATTGGTTTTGCAACCAAAGTACTTGAGAGCAACCGGCTGAAGCAGCTATGTACTCTGCTTAGCTGTGGATACAGATACATTTGTTTGCTTTTTGCACTGCCAAGAAACAAGTCGTGGTCCTAGAAACTGACATCCACCAGTTGTGGATTTTCTGTTGTTGTTGCACCCTCCATAGTCAATCTGAATAGGAGTAGAGGCTAAAATCTCCATCTTTGGGATACCAAAGTCCTAATGCAGGTTTGCCTTTCAGATATCTGAAAATCCTCTTCACAGCATTCAGATGGGACTCCTTTGGGTCTGATTGATACCTGGCACAAACACAAACAGCAAACATTATGTCAGGTCTACTGGCAGTTAAGTACATTAAAGAACCGATCATTGATCTATACAATCTTTGATCTACGGATTTTCCAGCAGGGTCAGGCACAATCTTGTCTATTGTTGATGCTGGTGTCTTGCATGAAGTGGAATCAGCAAGATTGTACTTCTTCAAAATTTGATGAATGTACTTTTCTTGATTGATGAAAATGCCATCTGGTTTCTGATGAACTTGTAAGCCAAGGAAGAATATCAATTCTCCCATGGAGCTCATCTGAAATTCAGATTTCATTAAGTCTTCAAAGCTTTGACACAGCTTCTTGTTGGTTGATCCAAAATTATGTCATCAACATATATTTGAACTACCAAAAGATCTTGATGTTCATGTTTAAGGAACAGTGTCTGATCAATTGTTCCTCTCTTGTAGCCATTCTTCAGTAGGAAAGACGACAGTGTGTCATACCACTTCCTGGGTGCTTGATGAAGACCATACAAAGCTTTGTCAAGCTTGTATACTTTATGTGGATAATCAGGATCTTCAAATCCAGGGGGTTAAGCCACATAGACTTCTTCATCAATTTTCCCATAAAGGAAAGCACGCTTCACATCCATTTGATAGACTGTGAACTTCTTGAATGAGGCATAAGCTAGGAAGACTCGTATGGCTTCAATCCTTGCAACTGGTGCAAAGACTTCATCATAGTCTATCCCCTCTTCCTGAGTATATCCTTGAGCAATAAGCCTAGCCTTGTTTCTCACTATGATACCTCTGTCATCCAGCTTATTTTTGAATAGCCACCTTGTTCCAATTGGATGTTGACCTGTAGGAAGTCTACAAGAGTCCACACCTTCTGTTTTCTGAATTGTTGGAGTTCTTCTTGCATAGCCTCGATCCAACTGTTGTCCTTTAGAGCAGCTGTAATGTTTGCAGGAACTGTTTGGGACAAAAAAGAGGTGAACAAACAAATGTTTGCCACACTCCTTTGCTCCCTGTGGTTCTAGCATGCAGGTCTCCAATGATATTGTCTGTTGGATGAGACTTGTGTATTCTGCTTATTGAAACAGCATCAACTGGAACTGAGGATTCTAAGTTTGAGAATCCCATGGAAGCAGATGGAGTCAGCTGAGAAGTTGAGTCTATGAAGTAATCAAAAGGCTCATGGTCATTAGGATCGGCTGTGGGTCAGTTGCTGCTGGGGTGTCTTCTTCCGCAGGAAGTTCTACGGAAGCAGCATTTTGTTCTTCCGCAGGAGTAACTGCAACGTCTACGGAGGCATTTGTACTTCCGTAGGAGATACATCACCATCCACGGATGAACATTGTTGAGTTGCAGGCATGGTTTGTTGATTCAACACCTCCTCTTTATCCCTTAGTTCAGCAGCTGAGGCAGGACTTACATGCGGATACTGATGCATCTGCGGATGCATTTACTGATGTAACTTCATGCTGTGAATGATTCTTGCTGAGGTGCAGTTGAAAGTTGTGTCCTTGGTGGGTCAGTTGTCAGTGGCACTTCATTCAAACTTGGAGGCACAAATGGATAGCATGTATCCGCAGCACCTGCATTGTCAGATAACCAGTGTTAAATGATTCAGTTAATGCATCTATATCAAATAAACCAAGATGATCCTTTTACATTTGTAGTAAACATGGATTCATTAAAAGAAACATTGGGAGTCTCTTCAACTATGTTATGTTCTGGAATATAGACCCTATATGATTTAGAAGTGGATGAATATCCAACAAAGAACCATCATAGGCTTTTTCAGAAAATTTTCCCAATTGTTCTTTAGTATTCAAAACAGACACATGACACCCAAAAGCTCTAAGATATCCTATAAAAGGTTTTCTTTTAAATAAGAGTTCATAAGGTGTTTTATTATGTTCTTTGACAATTAATGTTCTATTTTGAACATTGCAAGCAGTATTCACAGCTTCTGCCCAAAAGGTAATGGGCAACTGAGAGTCAGCTAGCATGTTCTGGCTGCTTCTATTAGTGTTCTATTTCTTCTTTCAGCCACTCCATTTTGTTGTGGAGTTCTTGGGGCACTGAATTGTCTTGCTATCCCTTTATTTCTGCAAAAAGAATCTAGATCAGCATTAAAAATTCAGTTCCATTATCACTCCTAAAAATTTTAACTTTTAAATCAAGTGATTCTCAATCTTGATCACAAAGTCCATTAATGTTTCAGATGTTTCACTCTTATGTTTTAAGAAAAAGACCCATGTGAATCTAGTGAATCATCTACTATCACCAAACAATATTGCCTTTTTCCAATGCTCAGCACATTGGTTGGACCAAAGAGGTCCATGTGAAGCAATTTGAGTGGTGTAGTGTTAGTGTTAATTGTTTTGGATTTATGTGACACTCTGTGTTGTTTTCCTTTATAACATGAAGAACAATGATTAGACAATGAAATCTTTCTTTGGTAATCCAATGACTAAGTCATTTTTCACCAATTTATTCATGTTCTTCATGTTGGAATGGACAAGCCTTCTATGCCACAGTTGAGATTCATCTTCTGAAGATTTAGACAGCAGGCATGTCTCATGATTTGTGAGTGTTGTGTTGTTCATATCCAAGATATATGTGTTGCCTTTTCTTGATGTTTTAAGAAGTATCCAGTCTGCTGGAACTGTAAAACCTGGCTTAAGAATGTAACAGTTAGTGTTATCAAATAGTGTTAAGTAATTTTGATCACAAATTTGGGAAACACTAAGTAAATTATACTGCAAATTTCACAGTAATTTACTTTTTCAAATGTTAAAACACCATTAGTTACCATTCATTCACCAACAATTTTACCTCCTTCTTATCCCCACCAAATGCCACATAAGAGGTATGTTTATGTTTGAAGTCATGGAGAAGTCCACAGTTGCCTGTCATATGTCTGGAACAACCACTGTCAACATACCACTGTTGTCAGCTCTCCATGATTGTTCCTGCACACAAAAGGAAATTAGTTAGAATTGAACCCAAGGCTTAATTGTTGGGTTTGCCAGATGTGTCAACAATAGTTACTCCTTCATGAATAATCTTGAAGTTTCAGTATTAGTTGTTTCTTTTTGATCTGATGGTGGTGAGGATGATTCTGTGAAGATGATTCAGGTTTCTGGGTGGCTTCATGCTTATCTGAGTCTTTCTTCAACGTGGCTTGTTTTGGTTGGTATCTTAACTTCAAAGAGGATCCTGTAGTTTTGAAAGTTTCTTCATCTTTCTGCTTTGATTAAGACACAGGAGTTCCTTTGCAAAGTTGTCAAAGAAACCATCAATTACTTCAGTCTGTTTATCAGACAGATCCACCTTTTGTGAGGTGTCTTAGCCTGTGTTGTGTTTTCTCCTCAAAGTCTTGTCCGCAACAGATGAGCCTTTCTTTGACTTTTGTTGATCTTTCTGAATCTTTGTCTCTTTGTCACTTACTGAGGATTGTGAATCTGATTCGGTGATGCTACTTGTGACTTCTTTTTGCTCTTTTTCTTGTTCTTCTTATTTAAATAACATTCCTGAGTGGAATGGTTTTTTTGTCACATATGGCACAGTGTTTGTTGAAGAAACAATCATCAGTCATGTGATTGTTCATATTACAAATGGAACAATAGCTGCTGAAATAGCATTCATCAGTATTGTGATTCTTCATATCACACCATTTGCAATATTTTTCTGAATTTCTTCAGATTCAACCTTCTTTTTATTGTTCTTTTTCTCACTTGCTGAAGCATCAGTTGATTTCTTCGTTTTTGTTGGGGGCATCATAGTTGTTGGGTGTTTGTCTTGGCTGCCTTTTGTTGCTTGATATTTAGCTTTTCTGTGCATGTTTGTTGTCTCTCTTTTTACCTCGTCCGCAGAATCAGTTTCTCTCTTCCGTTGCTTTTCTGCGGAGTCAGTAGTTTTTGCCTTCCGCAGATGATTTACGGACTTGGCAATTTTTGCTTTCCGCAGATGTTCTACGGATTCTTCAGAATTCTTTTTTCGCAGGTTCTACGGATTCCTCAGAATTCTTTTTCCGCAGATGTTCTACGGATTCCTCAGTTTGTGCTTTCCGAGGATTGTTGTTTGGTATTATTTCTTTCCTTTATCTGAAGATGATAAAGGTACTTCAGTACTTGATCTGCAGCTATCAATCTTGTGAAGATCCAGTCTTGTAGTCCTTCATTCAGTTCAGCAATCCTCTTGCAAATAGTCTTCAGCATGTTTGTTGCTTGGAGGGTACTGCAACTTGATTCTTCAAGGACTCGCGGAAGACCAGTTTCAACTTGAACATTCTTACCAATGTTCAATTGATCAGTATCATGTTCATCAGAATCATCCAAGTCATCATATTTATCAAAATCTGATTCATTATGTTTAAGTGATTCTGATTCAGTAGATTCAGTTTCACTCATCTCAGTTTCATTATTGTTTGTATGACTGTTTTTATGTCAATTTTGGTGCTTTGCACAAAATGATTTGACAAATTGTTAGTCATTGTTTCAGGTAAAGGGTGTAGTTGTCATTATAGGTGGTGCAACAGCATTATAACCCAACCCGTACCTGTTCTTTGATTCAATATGAGAGTTTAGCAACTTCTCATATTGCTGAGATGATAATTGAAACTTCTGAAGTTTCACTTCAGTGGATGCATGATCAGCCATGGATTTTGTTAAGGAAGTGGTCAGATGCTCAACTTGGGCTTTTAGGCTGTAGTTTTCAGAAACATATTTTCTAAATCTTTTTGTAAAGTACTAATTTGATTTGATATAATTTTTGTTCTCTTAAGTGTGATCCATTCAAAAATTATAGTTTCCTTTACTTTATCAGCCAATTGTTGAGCATGGACTCTATATCGTTCAACTTCCTCAACACATGATGATGAACATAACCTGTCTTTTACCTCTCGGCCATAGGAGGAACTTGTTTTCCATATGCGCCATTAATGCTTGATTCTCCTCTATCACTTCCTTCTCATACAAACTCCAGTCACATATTCCATCTGAAGTATGATCTGCCCTGACTCTTAGGATTGCTTGGTCCTGCTGATGTATTTGTGGCTGGTGGGGATGTTAGCTGAGGTTGTCTATGCAGAGATCTTGAGAGGTTGATTGCTGATTCTGATGTTGTTGTGCTGATTTTGTTGCTGCTGCTGCTGATACTACGGAGATGATTGTGGTTGCATTCTCTAGAGATGTGACCGTAGAGATTGCACTTGAAGCATCTGACTTTTGACTTATCAACACCAATCTTTGATGTTTTACTTGCTGCTGCCAGATTTTTATTTCTCCGCAGATATTGCTTAGCTCTGTAAGCAATCATTGCCATCTGCCATTGTAGATCCATCTCTTCTACTACATCAGGAGGGAGTTCCTCCAAGTCTTGCTGACAGATGTTTGCTGATGAAGAGAACTTCCAAGATATGCTTGAAAGCTAGAACTAAAAGCTGCAAAGGCTGCTTTTGTTCTTCAGAATCCAATATCACAGTTATTGGTTCTGGTTTTTTATGTTGAGAAGAGTTTGCAGTTGCTGATGTCTCTTTTTCTCTGCAGATCTTCCCTTTTCCTTTTGAGTTTTACTTTGAGATGATTTCTTAGTGGGTTTGGATGCATAAAAGCTTACTTCTTCTTCATCATCACCAAAGTACAAGAGTTATCACCTTATTAGAGATAAACGCACTTCCAGCATTTTTGGTTCCTTGAAGTGATAAGGTGAGACATGAGTTCTCACACTCTTGTTTCTTGATTGTTCATCCAGTTCAGTGCTCAACCTTAGCAACCAATGTATCTAGACCAGTTGTCTTGAGATCTATGGTGTTCTTGAACATGGAGACTGTTTGCTTCCAACTTTCAGGCAAAGTGTGGAGCATCTTCTTGTTCAGTTCCTCAGTGGTATATTTTAACTCCAAGATGTTCATCTCAGTAACAAGTTGCATAAATCTATGGAGTTGCTGAGGAATTGATTCACCCTCAATATGATAAAAAGTTCATATTATGATCTAAGGGTGTCTTTCCTTATGCTTCGGATCTCATCACTCTTCACAGAGAGTGTGAAGTATCTTCCACAGGGAATTTGCTGTCTTGTAATTCTCACACCTGATAGATTTCTTCAGGCAAAGCCATACTAAGCAAGCTGTATGCTTTAATATCGACTTTGACCTCTTGACATCATCAGGTGGCAAGTCCTTAGTGCTGATTGGCTGATTCTTGTCATTATAATCGGCCCAAGAGTGGGTGGAATATAAGGACCTTGAGTGATGGACTCCCACAAGTCAGAATCTGTGTAGTTCACATGATTCCTGAACTTGATCTTCCAGATTTAAAATCAGCTTTGGTTTCCAAGGCGGTGGATGATAAGATCCTCCACCAAAAGTACTCATGTTTAATGCAAAAGGATGAATCAAAACTTAAATGCTAAAATCAGCAAATCTATTAACGACACAGATCTAGTATTCAATTGATTTGAATATAGATCTAAGTCAAACAAGCAATGAGAGAGGCTTGCTGAATGACAAGTCGTTGATTTAATTGTTTGAAAATCAATTAAACAATTTTAATACTGATAGATCAATTGATCTAATCAATGAGCACCAATGGCTCTGATACCACCTGTGAATCCTAGGATCGCAATTCAGGAATTACCAGTATTAAAATAAATCAATTTATGATCGCGGAATTATCACTAGCTGACGTTTAATTGGTTTAATGATTAATGATGAACACAACCACAGAAACACAATAAATGCGAAATCAATAATTATTCAAGCGTATTTCATTAACTATAAAGTAATGATACAAAAGAATAACAACGAATGACTATGAACAACGAATTCTATGAATCGAATAATGTTGATGCGACGGCGGTTAGGGTTGCACAATGATATAACTCGACAGCCGTATATTGATTGATTGTGTTCACCGAGATGTGAAACCTAGGAATCGTATTTATAGATGGTTTGAGTCGGCTAAGGAAACACCGAATCTCTTAGGATTTGTTATTGATTCTGTTGACTTGTTTGACTCTTGGTATTTGCAATCGCACAAGTATAATGTTCTTCCGCAGCAGTCTTGTCGTCCGCAGAACTTTTGTTCTTCCGTAGTGATGTTTGCTCTTCCGTAGGAGTGTTGTTCTTCCGTCGGAAATCCTTCTTCCGTAGGAGTCTTCATTCATGGTACTTGATCATCCGCAGGAACATTCACTTGGTCATTTGGTCTTGTAAGAAACATATCTACGGATTAACAATAATGTTCATCCGTAGATGTTCCTACACTTAGTCAATTTCAGGAACCATCCAAGTATATTGTTTCTCCTGTCAAGACACAAATCAACACACATATATATAAAAGGTTAACCTATAGATTCAATGCACATATATATATATATATATTGACTATTACAAGTGTTAATTACAAGACTTGATACAAGTACTAAGCCTATACAAAAATGATCTAGCCCTATACAATCTAGATCCAACATAGGTGATGATGCTAAATTGAGGTTTGACATTCTTTCTTATGTCATTCTTCCCCGGTTGGAGGACATTCAGGTCATACAGCCTCTATTAATCGCCTTAAAGACTTGTTCTATTGGAGAAATGTAGCCAACATGTTCGGAAGTTCATTCAAGAATGTCAAGTTTGTCAAAGAAGCAAATATGAACGTGTTGCTACTCCTGGTCTGTTACAACCACTTCTAACCAAAATCCATTTTTTTCTGATATATCAATGGATTTATTAATGGTTTGCCCAAGTCATACGGTAAAGATTCCATTTGGTGGTGGTGGATCGTTTCACCAAGTATGGGCATTTCATTGGACTTACCCATCTTATTCAGCTTCTCAAGTGGCCCAAGCAGTCTTTGATAACGTTTTTAAACTCATGGTTGCCTATCTACTATAGTATCCGATCGCGATTCCTTATTCTTGAGTCGCTTTGGAAAGATTTTTCGAAATTACAAGGCATTGAATTGGCTTATTCGACAGCATACCATCCGCAATCTGATGGCCAAACTGAAGTTCTCAATCGATGTTTAGAATCTTATCTACGGGCCATGGTGATGGATACACACCTTCTATGGTATAAATGGTTAACTTTGGTGAGTGGTGGTATAATACCACATGGCATTCCGCCATTGGGATGTCCCCCTTCGAGGCCTTGTATGGAATTAAACCGCCAATACACATCCCTACATTCCAAATGACTCGCAAATTGCTTCCCTTGAGGAACTCTTTCAAGCACGGGAATTAAAGTTGATTAATTTGAAGGATTCTCTGGCTAAAGCTCGCAATCGTATGAAGCAGCTTGCTGACAACACATCGCAGTGATCGGGAATTTTCCGTGGGTGACTGGGTCTATGTCAAATTACAACCATATGTACAAACTTCATTGCGACAACATCCTCATTCGAAGTTGGGTCCTCGTTTCTTTGGTCCCTTTTTGATTGTGGAGAAGATTGGCACTGTTGCCTATCGCTTGGATTTACCACCCTCCGCCCAAATTCACTCTACCTTCCATGTTTCACTTCTGAAACCGGCTAAGGGAGCTGATCATACTGTCATTCCCCTTCCTGATTTCCCTCGATTCAAGTTGCAGCCGAGCTCTTTGGATAGAAGATTTGTACGGAAACGTAATAAAGCGACTACTCAGGTGTTGGTCCATTGGACACATTTACCAGCAACCGAGGCTACTTGGGAAGATCTGGAAGAATTTCAACTTCATTTTCCGAATTTCATCCTTGAGGACAAGGATGTTTGAGGGGGGAAGTGTTGTTACGAATATGTGGGTTACTGATCTTTTGTATTAGTTGAGGGGGCTAATTGTAAATTGTTGTTAATGTTGTTAGTGAGTTTAACTACTGCTTAACGGAATATAACGGTAGTTAGTTAGCTGATAGTATAAATGAGATTGATGGGAATAGATGAACAGCTTGATTGATCGAATTTCTTCTTCTGTCTTCTTCTTCTTCTTTCGTTCGTATCAAACTCATCTCAAATCAAATGACTAGGATAGTCAAGACGGTAACAGGACCGTACCAATGATGTTTGGAGACACAAGAAAAGACTATTAGCCATAGAACAAAAGTTGATTGATATTGTAACATGGGTGGCTCTCAACGCATAGCCAAATTTAAGTCGAGAGCACCAGAAACTTCAACTAGCGCTTCTACATCACGAAAGATAAACAATAAGTAGAAAGTATAAGTGTGTAAGATTTTCACAAATCTATAGTTAAAACTTATCCAGTCTTTAATATCTTTTCAGCAAAGGTACATTTTATATATATATATATATATATTTGTTATATTTCTGCTTAATAGATAGTAAAATTCAAATGTTTTCTAATAACGAACTTAAACATTCTCTAAATCAATCTTATACTACATCACTTTTTAAGATAAGACAAGCCGGCCTTGAGGAGAGTTGGGGTGGGTAACCACTCAAGGCCCACCTCCTTGATGTCCCAACTTTTTTTAATATTATATTAAGTAATTATATATACATATATATATATATATATATATATATATATATATCCTTAAGAAATCCATACACTTTGTTAAACGCTTAAACTCATTAGTCTATTAACAAACCAACTAATATTTTAATTATTTTTTGCCAATTAAATAATAGAGACTGTTATATTTTAATTATTTTTTGCCAATTAAATAATAGAGACTGTTAACATTTGTGACAACCCGGAAAATTTCGGTAAGTTTTAGGATTTAAATTTTAAAATTCTAAAACTTGTTTTAATTAATTTATGAATAAGTAAAATAATATTAATGATAATAATAATGTAAATAATAACAATAATAAAATAATAATAAAATTATTATTATTAACTAAACCCTAAAAGTTCGGGTTAAAGATGTAATATTTTGAACTTATTTTAAAAGGTTTTCACATGAAATAATAAATCAAGTAAACCACAGGGACCATTTGTGTATTTTTAAAACACAGCCCCCCCCGGTCGACCTCCATCTCCGGCAAACATCCCGGCGAGGCTCCGGCGAGCCCACAGCAGCCAAACCACTCGATTTCACTCGAATTAAATATTCCCGACACATTTTCGTGGGTGATTCGAACCTGGGCCTCACTTCAAATTAAAAATTGGAGTGCGTTTACACCGAACCCACTTTCGATCGAAAGTTCGGCCGACCACCCAATTAATCGACCACTAAACCTCAACTATAATTAAATTAATCGAAAGTGAACAATCGTCTGACCATTTAAAATCTTCCATCGAGTCCCATTTGATCTGAAAACACACTAACAAACCAAACCGATCCATCCCCTGTCGAGACCTGTTCCTGTAATCATTCTCCACTGAAATTACATCAAATCAGGTAACTAAACCTTCCTACATACTCGTTTTTACCAGGGGAACAAAAGCCCCATGGATTCGATCGTTATCAACATCGAATTGGGGATCAATTTGATTCGGATCGAACCTAGGGTTCTTGGTGGAATTGGGGTTTGATTGAAATTGTTTAAAAGAAAATGAAACCGTGAACTCTTGCGGCTGTATGCCTTTGGTTCACCGGTTTCCTGTCCACATGCACTTCTTGAGGTCACGGGTTCGAACCCGTGCACCTCACTTATTTTTTTAATGCCTTTTTAAGCTTTTTAAAAATATATAAAAATTCCTAAAAATTATAAAATAAGTTTTAAAACTTTCTTTATTTTAAAAGTATCTAAGTAATTTCTATAAAATTTATTTATTAAAAACACCTTAAAAATATTTATAAAAATTATTTATAAATGTTATAAATAGCCATTTTTTTAAAAATGAACTCTAAATAATAATTTAAATTATTAATTTATTATTTAACACTATATTATCTTTAATTATGGATAAACCACGATAATTGTGAAAATTATAAAGATTTTATAATTTCATAAATTATTTACAAGTGTTATTTGTTATTTCTTATAAAATATACTAATTAAATGTATAGATTAATAATAAATTAAAACTTATAAACATTATTTATTTGATAAGATAAATACAAATTAGATTTTAAAATTTAATTATAAAATCTTATTAAATTAAATACAAATTTACATATTTAAATAATGTTTAAAATTTATTTAGAACAAAATGATATGTTAAAATCATTATTAAATTAATCAAATGAAATACAAATCTTTAGTTATTAAAGAATTGACAAAAATAATTAAATGATTTAATTATATGTTTATAACAAATCCCAGAAAACCAAACCCTAGATCAATTGAACACCAGGTTCAAGATCTAACTTATTTAGGTTATGGATTTGTATCTATTTGCTTATGTGAATTATAATTCCATAGGAGGAATTTACTAGCTTGTCAACACCACACAAGGACTGAGGTGAGTTCATACTTAACTATTCCCTTTTTAATCATTTAAATATTTTGGGGAGGATACATGTTGTAATTAAAATTACAATTATTTTGTGTATTATGTTAAATAATAACTGAATCACATTTATGATTACATATGGTTACTATAAAAATCCTTCTCTGTATACTGGACTATAAACAAACAGGGATCTTTTGGATAGTACTATCGGGGAGTGACTTACCCCCACAAAGGTTTGGACATGTGGTCCTTACCAAGATACACAAAGATCTTATTGTCATTCGGGATGACTGTTCTGGGTTGAGAAGGCAGATGTGCACTATGTAAAGTTTGCCATTATAGTTCCACTTACAACCCATATGAGGATAAATGTAAAGAGAGGATTCGCGCCCTCTGATTTGAATTATTATAACTAGCATAATATACACATAAAAAGGAAAATGGAAAATTAACTATGTTACATGGGCAATTCCTATTAAAGGTTTTGTTGGCTTGTACGTAGTAAGTATGTGGGATAGCGAGTTCACCTTATAAAAGGGTTCCGACAAGCTATTCATATACAAATAAACTATAATACATGGGCAAATCCTATGTGAAGAATTTGTTGGCTTGTACTTAGTAAGTATGTGGGATAGCGGGTTCACCTTATAAAAGGGTTCCGACATGCTATTCATATACAAAGTGATACCAGTGAGTAGTTTATACTCACACTTTTACAGTAAACCCTTCTTTGAGTGATAATGAATGATTTATCAAATATGTTTTACTCACCTATGAACTCACCAACCCTGTGTTGACACTTGATTTTACATGTATTCTCAGGTATCTACTAGGAGCTTATGGACATGCACGTAGGATCATATAAGAGCTCAAGATACATATTGGTTATTATTTGAGATATGACTAGACGTATTGTTAAGAAACAATCTATCTTTTATTTCCGCTACGCATAATATTTATTACTCTGAATATCAATGGAATGGTTATCTAAATTTCATCATATAGATAACTGCATCTCATGTGTGACTACTGTGTTCGATCCTGTTTGCTCACCCCTCCGTGATTGGGTCTAGACCCGGAATTTGAAGGTGTGATAACATTCTAATTATTTTAGCCTACGAGGTTAGGTCAATAAATTAATCAAACTAGGATCTTGTTTTTTTTACTCATGCAATGCTCAAAGATTTACGTATAAGTTAATAACTTTATATTATAAGAATCTAAGTTCTTTACTAGATGCTAAAGTTTTCAACAATTATCAAAACTATCCATACGATAAGACTAGAATTTACAATTTCTTAAGAAAGAATACCATACAACACATCTAGGTGCCATCACACCAAAATCTCTTGTATGCAATAAACATAAGGTAACCAATGATCATTAGTCAAAGTGGTTAAGGTGAAGTATCCATGACATGTAAATAAAGCGAAAGTTATGGGTTTAAATCTCACTCTGAGTAAAAAATGCTTAGAGTTGAGCCAGAGGATTTTCTCAGCAATGAGTTTCCTCCTGAGGGGGTTGCGGGTGTGATCCCGGTTGGAAAACAAATAGATGGACCCGATTAAGATAACAACTATCTTTCAAATCAGGGTCGTACATTTATCGTTAAAAAAAAGGAGTAAACACAAAGTAATTAAAATTTAATAATAATCGGATCCGTTTTCGGTTTATCCAATGATTTCGAAACCGGACCGGACCGGCCGGTCCGACCGGTTCGACCGGGAACCGGGGATGAAGCCGGTTCGGTTCGGTGCTTTTGGACCGTTTTCCGGTTAACCGGCCGGTTCGCGCGGTCGACCGGTCCGACCGGAACCGGCGAACCGGGTTGAACCGGTTTTTGGAACTTTTTTTTTTAATTTTAATAGAAAATATTATTGGATATGGATTAAGGAACACCGGTTCGTTAATTTGGACTATATTTACTTGAATGGTATGTATTTTGGATGTTGTTTTGGATTAAGGAACATCGTTTAAACATGATATATTGTTTAAAATTGTTAATTTGGTATGTATACGATATATTGTGTTAATTTGGACTATGTTTACTTGAATGATATGTGTTTGTAGTTTTATAAATATTTAGAATTTTTTTTATATTTTTTTAAATATTTATGACGTCATCCGGTCCAACCGGTCCGACCAGTGAACCTCTAGACCGTCCGGTTCGCTTTCCGGTCCGGTTTTGAAAACATTGGTTTTATCTATTCTCTCTGCTTTTAACACCAATCCACCAATCGACCCACGGAAAACAGTAACACGGGCTCAAACCCCCAAGCGCGTGAGCCAGTGGCAAACCGAAATTAACTAAATAACCAAGCCCTATTAGTAAGCGAGTGAATGCACCAAAAATGCAACTATTTAGATGAGATGATGACACAGATAACAACTCTGCTATCATTGTCGTAGTGCAGACCACACGAAGTCTCTCAACGTTGCGGTGCTCCTTTCACTGTAAGCTTCTCTCTCTCACACACACATACACATACAATCGCTAGTGATTCTACCTTTGATGCTTGAAATTATGTGATTTGATTCACAGTTCTGTGTGTTTTTTGTTGTGTCATCTGTAGTTTTACTCGGAATCAACGAGTATCGAAGAGCATCGAAGAAGATCGAAGAAGATCGAAGATCGTTCTGCTTTGTGTGTAATTGAAGATCTGATTGCATGGAGAACGCCAAGGATGAGGTAGATTTTTGCTCGCTGTTTCGTGTTTTCTGTGAATTTTGCTTGCGGAATTTGGTAATGGATGTGTATTGCGATAATTGCGAGTGTTTATACTTTGGAAATGATTAGTTGCTATGTGATTTTTGCTCACTGTGCGTGTTTTCTATGACTTTTGATTGCGGAATTTGCTTGTTGATGTGTTTTGCGATTTGCGATGATTGCGAGTTTTTATCCTTTGGAGATGAGTAGCGGTTGATAGAATTGCTATGTGATTTTTGCTCACTGTGCGTGTTTTCTATGAATTTTGGTTTCGGAATTTACTAATTGATGTGTATTGCGATAGTTGAGAGTTTTTATCCTTTGGATATGATTATTGATTGATAGAATCACTATGTGATTTTGCGCTCTGTGTATGTTTTCTATGAATTTTGATTCCAAATTTAGTAATTGAAGTATATAGTGATAATTGAGAGTTTTTATCCTTTGGAAACGATTAGTGATTGATTAAATTACTATGTGAGTTTTGCTCACTGTGCGTGATTTCTATGAGTTTTGGTTTCAGAATTTACGAATTTATGTATATTGCGGTAGTTGCGAGCTTTTTATTTTGGAAGTGACTAAAGATTGATAGAATTACTAAGTGATTTGATTTGATACGGTTTACGCCCGCTGTTTATTCTTTCATCGAGTTCTAGTTACGGCAGTATACACGATTGCCTGCTCGTTACGGTGTCTGCAAACACTGTGAATCTGAGATAATTGTGATGCGCAGGGGTTTAAAACTGATGTGGTTAATTGTGATCGAGTGTATCAAGTGTGAGAATTGCTTGATTTGATGAATTGTAGGGGTTTTCATTTGTTAGTGGTTGTCATGACTCATGATTGCTTGATTTGATTAATTGCATTTAGAATTTACTTTCTTTGTTTTCAAATTGAGGGAATTGACATTTTGGTTTGGTTTGAAAAATTCAAAGTTAGAATTCTACAGCTGTACGTACCTGATTGAATTAATTATACCATGTGAATACATAGCTTGATAGGCATAGCGTCTTTGAATGACATTCTGTGTATTGTGATTATTTGCTGAGTCCACAACTTTTTGGTCGTATTTCCATTACTGCAAATCATAAAAATTGGACCCACTAGAAGAAATATAGAACCCTAGGAATTGACAATGATCAATTGCCACTTTTCATATATTAAACAAGTGATGATTACCATCCTTAAACATAGATGAATCTTGGAGCAATCTGATAATTAGTAACATTATCTATGAAGAACACAAATGTGAATTTTTGCATAAAAACTCTTGGCTTGCACATTCTTGAGGCTGCTACTACACGCATGCACATCAAATGGCTCGCTGAAGAGCAAAATGTGAATCTTTGTACAAAACTTTGGATTGTGCTACTCTACATACACCACCCCTGATCTCTATACGGGCATGCCTTTGTCAGTGGCGTGCGCTGCATCAGTCGCTTTTCTGTCAGTTGACTAATATGGCCCGTACAATATATTAGCAGGATGTGGATAGTGTGTCGGTGTGATTTGTGAATATAGTTCTTTCCAATTCTTAATCTGAATATTGTGTTTGTAGAAAAACGCACCATGGTTATCGGTGCCACAATTTGGTGACTGGGATCAAAAGGGACCTTTGCCAGACTATTCGTTGGATTTCTCAAAGATCAGAGAAAAGAGGAAACAGAACAAAAGAGAGCTGTCAAGAACTAGCATTGGTAATGAAGAGGAACTCGTTTCTACCAACAAATCCAAACTTGATGCACCACAGCTACAGCCAGTTGCTTCCAATAAAGATTACGACCAATCCCCAACTGTAAGCAGCAGCGGCAGCAGCTTCGTATTCTATACCGTTTACAACAATTGTTGATAAACTTTTGCTAAATTTGTTTTTGTTGTTGATTTTGGGTGCAGAACAAGAGAAGCTTATTAAGTTGCTTCAGTTGCTGTGTGAAGGCATGATGATTGAAAGTGCAGAACTTTTTAACTGTTTGTCGTTGTTGGTTTTCACGGTAACGGTACGTGTTGTGTTCTTTACATTGCATTTGTTTGTTAATACATGTTATTTGCAACGACGAAAGTACGTTTTGAGTGATTTGTTCGCTTTTGCATTATGTAATGTAGATTAACTCTTGGTATGACACGATGTTTGCTGGTACATGTGTAACGCCCTAAAACCAATGATTATTGTAAAGTTTGTATAATTCGGGCACGGTGCTGGTTTTAAATAAATTGGAACTAGTTGAATTCTGTCTCGCGCGCTGCGCGAGTATTTTAAAACCGGTAATCACCGGTACAATCCTAGTTTCAACCCTTGGCTCAGATCCGGCTTCTCATTATGGCTGCAAACCAAACGTGGTTGCCACGCCAAAACTACGGATTTTTTTTTTAAAATCATCACAGCCATCCTATGTAATACTGATTTGGCTCAGATCAACTCACGGTGTGAGGCTGCAAACCATCTACATATGGCTGCCACACCAGGACAACATGTTTTTGGTTTGACCATCATTACCAACGAATTGAAGCCAACACGATGCAGCACAACGACAAACATAGCTTTGGTTCAGACCTGGTCATTGCTTCTAGCTGCAGACCATCTACCAATGGTTGCCACGCCAGAACAACCTATGTGATGCGATGTAGTATAAAATACAATCAATCCAAATCGTTTTTGTAATGTTTCTCTCTCTAATCCTCTCTCTACTGTAAATCAAATAAACAGATCATCCCCTTAAAAGAAAAGAAATGGTGGGCCTAAGTACACACCCACAAACATTTGTGGCTGAAATGAAAAGCGAAAAAAGTATACTGATCCCACCGACATCTTGTAACACACAAAAAAAAAGAGAAACAAAGAACTTATGGCGGCGCAGATGTCCGAAGACGACAGGCCAAGAGGCGTCGCCGGAAACGGCAAGCCAAGCAACCATCGCCCTCCTCTGCCGGAAGCAGAACCGCAACCGGCCGAACTTGTGGCGGCGCAGATGTCCGAAGATGACAGGGCAAGCGGCGCCGTCGTAAACAGCAAGCCAAGCGGCCATCGCCCTCCGCCGGAAACAGAACCGCAACCGGCCAAACTTGTGGCGGCGCAGATGTCCGAATACGACAGGCCATGCGGCGTCGCCGAATCAAATGAACAGATCATCCTCTTAAAAGAAAAGAAATGGTGGGCCTAAGTAAACACCCACAAACATTTGTGGCAGAAATGAAAAGCGAAAAAAGTATACTGATCCCACCGACATCTTGTAACACCAAAAAAAAAAAAAAAAGAGAAACAAAGAACTTATGGCGGCGCAGATGGCCGAAGACGACAGGCCAAGCGGCGTCGCCGGAAACGGCAAGCCAAGCAACCATCGCCCTCCTGCGCCGGAAGCAGAACCGCAACCGGCCGAACTTGTGGCGGCGCAGATGTCCGAAGACGACATGCCAAGCGGCGTCGCCGTAAACGGCAAGCCAAGCGGCCATCGCCCTTTGCCGGAAACAGAACCGCAACCGGCCAAACTTGTGGCGGCGCAGATGTCCGAAGACGACAGGCCATGCGACGTCGTCGGAAACGGCAAGCCAAGCGGCCATCGCCCTCCTCCGCCGGAAGCAGAACCGCAAGCGATCGCAAAAAAAAATCATATAAAAAGCTTTAAATAGAATAGTAATTCTTTAAATGAAAAGAAAAAAAAAACCCACCGACATAAGTCTTTAATTATATATAACAAGTTTACATGAGATGAAGAATTTGTCAAGCATACCTCAAGCTTCTGTTTACTCTTTATAACTTAGATGTCCCTTCACGTCAAACAATGCTAAGATAATCGTATAGATATATATGAAGTAGAATGAAGGTAAAAATGAGATCAAATAGATGGAGTTTAAAAAAAGATACACAGGGGAGTGAATCGAACGTCTACATATGAAAAATATAAAGTATTAAATAATAATGTTTTTCTTTATATCTTGATGACATAGATTGAAACTTGCTGCTCATCAACACTTATTAGGAAAGCATATTAGGAAACATACTAACATACTACAATTAGAAGCTTGCAAATAAATATAGTTGAGATGTGGGTGATGGACTGATGCATTTTGAGGGCCTTTATGTAATAGGTCCCAACCTAATTATTGAATGGAACTAACAACATGATGATTTCTTAACAACTTTAAGAGCATAAATGTTATCTTTAATTGTAGAATAGTTAAAGGTTGAACGGTGACAGCATGTTGTAACCCAGCAAAAACTCCAGGAACAAAGCTACAAACAAAGATATATGTCATAATAATCCGAATGAAGAAAAACCACATCAAACCACCAAACATAATGACAAGTAGAATCAAGCAAACGTGTGTGCATCATTAGTTAACCTATTATGTGTAGAAAGGAATATCATGGAAGCTTGGTTTTCTGAACTCTGAATAATTAATCAGGATACGAATCATAGTTAACTAATTAGTGTAATCATAGTTTTCCAAGTATCAACCCATTAAATTTAGAAAGCAAATTAAAAAAAATAACAATTATGCATAGAAAGGGATACCTCATAAAGCTCAGCTTCATGTAGATCTTGTAATTGGGTCTGCAAAATGAACTAAAACAAATTAATATTGACAGATTTTGGAATTAATTTAGAAGTATTTAAATATAGCTCATTTGATACGTTAAGACTCTTAAATGAGAGCAAACATAGACTTCAAGTATATATTTAAACCTAAAGCCCCAACCTGACTTAATTTTATAACATTGAACATGAGAAAACAGTACAGGTGATTTTATACTTTCATATATTACAAGCAAGCGAATATTAGTTACGGTAACAAATAATAGTTTTCTAAATCACCAACAACATACTTGTTCTTTCCTCTCTTTGACCACAAACAAACAAAATAATCAAAAAGTATTATTATTAATTACCTAAAATCATTGCAAAACAGTGTGAATCTATTCCAATGCCCACCAGGAGCAACAGATACCTACAAGAAATGAAGTTTCTATCAGGGACAAGTGAAGTGCACTAAGACGTGTTAATAAATAGTCTTACTTGAGTTCATAAATATATAAAACACCCAAATCCTATTCAACTTTCAAAGATAACATTCCTAAAATAAAACTAACGCCACATCCGAATGGCATCACCACCTCAAAACCACCATTGCAAGCAATCCACACCAATTACCACTGCCTCTATATGCTTACCATCTTTTAGCTTCCTATCTACACACTATACATCAACAAATGATTCATTTCAATTCATTCATACTCACTCCACATGTTACTGTAATATAGAATCTTTAAGCTTATTCCACAAGTGCCCTAATCCCTAAATTTCTGTATCTCAATCACTAAAGTTCACTCCTCTATTGAACCTTAAACTTTATGAAATTCAAAAAAGATTAACATAAACAAATAAACACGAACATCAAATTAAACAGGAACATATACCTCAACTTTGCCCGGCTCATGACTGTGGAGATAAGCCAATCCTCGAAGGATCTGCCTAGCCTAATTCTTTATGGTCTTCAAATCAACACTCTTATGCTTCTTCCGGTATCTAGATGCAAATGAAGACATAATCTAAATCTTATTCGATGTAATTAATAAACAAAGTAGAAGAAGAGGAGCAACACTTACTGCCTCAAAATTCCCAGAGGTGAACAATTCAGTGATCATGTTAATAGTTTTCTTCTCATCGTCCACCCAAGAAACATATGACTGAATTATATTCTCATGTTTTAAGGTCTTGAGTAAGTGAACCTCTGAATAAAAACAGAAGCACTAATGCCAATCAAGACAAAAGGCCAAACACACACACACACACACATAGTAACAGTAGTATGTGAATGAAGTCAGGAAGTATTGAAAGAGAAAGAAGTGTGTGGTACTCTAAAGATACCAATAAAATTTTGAAATGGTCTCAGTCCCCCATGTGACATTATGTGGACCTACTCTGTTCATGTCCACCCTCAATGAAACCATAAAATCAGACAAAAGACTCCATATAAAGTGTCCTTCAAATCAAGTTCTTTTCATCCACCTACTTTATAATTTCTATATCTAACGTGTCTTTTTTTTACCCAAAGAACTTGTTTAGAGAAAATAACTAACTAACTCACACGAACCCGTAACTACCCTTTTAATCCATGAGATCAGATAAAATACAATTTACGCTAAACAGGTGATCGTCAAAAGTTCAAGTTAAATTCAAACATAAAAGCTTTACTATAAAGGAATCAAATGTTATCCACTTCTTGAAGGTTTCCAAAAGCCCTCTTTCCTATGGCTTTTTTACCAAAACTCAATGTGAGGTTTCTAAAGGCCCTCTTTCCTATGGCTCTTACCAAAACTCAATGTGCAACTTACATTGCTCAATGAACAACTTCCATTGCACAACGTACAACTCTAGCATGTCTATGGCACAAATAAATGACAGAAAACACAGCTATACTCACCTTCAGCCTCAATCACACCTCAATTCTTTGACCCTTTTGGATATCTTTTCCAATCTGAATACACACACTCCTACACATATACATAACCATTCATGATTGAACCTTAAGATTAAAAGGTGTACCAAAACTGAAAGAAAATGATATTACCATATAGAAGGCTGCACGTGAAATTTAACAAGTAAAAAAAAGCTGCTAACCACTACCCTTTTTCTTTTGATTTGTTATATGCATGGTTCAATGAGTGTTTGGTGGGGTGAGGGGTCCATCACACAGTTGAAGGGAGGGGAAAAAAAGTTAAACAAACAAAGGTACCCTACTCATAAAACCAGTTCACCTATCCTTGTTTCTTTTATGTATTTATGTATAGTTATAAGTAGTATGGGGAGGGAGGTATTTGTAGATGACAATAGTCTTGAAGTCTTCATAATACATCTTTTGTTTTTTTTTCTTTTTGTTGTTGATGGTGTTTTCCCCCTTGAGTATAATCCTGCTCCTAATCCTGCATCAAACAAGAAAACGATATATAAAAGACTAAACATGATTCAACAACAAACAAATCCCATTTTGTTAGCAAGATAATCCGACATTTTAGGTGTTAAGACCTAAGTATTCTTCACCTAGTCAACTTTAAGATCACGGACCACATGTTTCACTATTACGGGTGAAAGGTTAAATGTCTATCTCATCCAGTGGTACTACTTGTATAAGTTTAATGCGTATTTCAAAAGAAATGATCGAAAAACTCTTACCACGCGAAGTTAAAATTGATCCACGATCACTGCACAGCCGAAAATCACCTACATTTCAATGGCTTCTTGCCCAAATATAAAAGAAGTTAGTAAACATAACAAATAACAAATCCCAATTTGGCACAACATTCATTCTTATTAAAAAGAGCCTTTAAATTTAAAAGAAGTGATTAATAAGTTTCAAGCTTTTTCACTAAAGAGAGGAATTCAAATTAAATATATTCTTTAAATTATACCTTTGCATTTGGAAGTAACGTGAGCTGGAATTGCAGCACCATAATCAGTTTCAGAAATATCAGTTGAGATATTAGTCGGGTTGTCTGTGGCAGCCGATCTTGTAGGTGAGGCAAACAAGTTTTCAGGAAGGGCGTGTTCTAAGCTGATATTTGAGCAATAAATACGCAGTTATAACACACAACAAATATAAGAGCTTGCATAATAATAGTAATTCAAAATCAAACCTTTCATTCTTGGTGGTTTCCACAATGGGATCAGATTCATCACCCACAGAATTCATGCTATCTTGGGTACTAACGTTTGCTGCATCACATTTTAGATCAATTGCCAGTAGTAAAAAGAGTCGGGAATTTAAAAAGGAATAGAAAATACACCATAGGGAGTTGTTTAAACTTTAAACCTACCTGCAGAAAAAGGTTCTTCATTGTCACCCAAATGTATCGATTGTGAGGGCATCGTTCTACAACATCAGGATCCTCAACCTCCGGTCTCGATTTCGAACTCAAGTTCAATTTCGCAAGCAAATCCTTCTCAGGCACCAAAAACCCTACTTCAGAACCCATCAATACCACCACTTACAACCTCACGGATCCGAAGTAGATCCGGTATCTTCTTCTTCTTCCCCAAGCCGTACAACCAGTTCGACGGAGTTCTAACAGCAGAAGAACGGAAGCTTTTGGTAATCGTGATGAAGCATCAACCCGATTTCTTCAATCGAAACTTCTTTCGCGGGTTCGTGGAGAACCGGGTGATCAATCGTGAACGGAGACCGTAAACTTCCGATCAAACGACGGCGAGTAGGTGAAGATGAGGGAGTGATAAGCAGACGATTGTTGATGGTGAAGGAATTGAGGAATTTTGATGAAGATAAGGACCGATAGATACGCATCACCGACTTGTACTTTCTTGCATCAGTGACTTGCAAATCACTGCTGATACTGTTCATTTCCAATTTTTATTAACATATATATTAATATTAATTGGAATATGTTAACTTTGGGAACAAGTTGTATATAGATGATGGTATGAGGGGTCATAAAGTGAGAAAAATCTAATCTACCAGACCCTATACCCACGTCCCCATTACTGCCGTTTTCTCTTCCATCTCGCATTCACAAAATATCAAAGCAAATCCAATTGAGTCCATTCAAGCTTCGGTTCCTTCGCATTAATCGCCGGGTTTTGAATCTAACCTTTACGACACTGAAGAAAGGTCTCGAGTCCATTGCCCAACTGTTATCCAACGCTAGGTAACATCGTTCGTTATCATTTCATAAACGTAAACGTAATCGTTCGATCAGATCTTGGTTAGGGTTGCGTCTGGTCGGGTGCGAGAGGATGTGATCGGAAGTATGTGTGTTGTGTGTGCGATGTGCGGTGTGCGTGGACCTTCTATTGTGCTCTGCGTGTGCGTGAGTTTAGTGTGTGTTTGTGTGTGCCCGATGGTGTGTGTGGTTTGTGTGCACGATGGAGTGTGGTGTGTGTTTCTTGAGGTTATGATGTGAAACAAAGTGTAATTATCCTTATCCAAAGATTGTATGTGATCCTATATCAAAAATATGTGTTTTTACTAAATAAAATGTGGGTGTGTGCATGTGCATCAACGAAGATGGTGGGTGCAGGTTGTCATCAAAAGTACAAATTAATTGCATGTGCTTTATATATGTATGTGTGAAGTAAATGCTTCATCAAAAGTTAAATGGTGATGGCTAATTATAAAGGTCACAGAATGAAGGATGTATGTGTGCATGGATGTCTAGGTATACTACATCACGCATGGTTATGAATGTTAAAGATAGGTGCACATCAGTGGATGAGAGTTCTGTGTGTGTGAATTGTGTGTGTGGATGTGAAGTCTCATGTGTAGGTGTTCTATATATGTTTGTGTCTATTAATTATTAGCAGGTAGTTGTGAGTCAACGTGCAACCGACCCGAGCCAACCCTAAGATCGAACGAGAACATAATAATAAAAAGATGAAGGTTGTTCACGTCATGAATATTATTGATAGGTAACTAGGCTCGCGTTTGGGCTTCACAATGAGTAACGATCATCAGTTTGAAACGCAAGTATCGACTTTACTGTGAGTTCTAGCCCCTTTCTACTGTATGTTTCTTTTTAATATCTTTGGGGTAGCATGGAAACTATTATTATTATTATGTTTTTATTAAATAGTTTTGAATATGATCTTAAATTATTTAAATGAATTTATTAGTACATTTGTTCTATATATGAATTATATTTTGATTGTATTTATATTAACTACTTATTGTAGTTTAATGATTTTATGTCATGTGCTATAGTCTATTATGGTAGAGGTCTAGCACATTATCGCTATAGTTTGCCCGTGTGATCGGGTCTAGCATTCGTTGCTATAGCTGATGCGTGTGGTAGAGGTCTAGCATATTAATAGGCTATAGTTTGCCTGTGTGATAGAGGTCTAGCACTAAGATGCTATAGCTCACGCATGTGGTAGAGGTCTAGCAAAGGCAAAGGTTTATACAGCTATAATTGAAAGTAAAGGATGACTATATGATGTTGCATATTTAAAATGTATATTATACTTATATGATGATGTATAAGATGATATGTGTTTATGTTAACTGATAAATGACTTCTTGAGGTATAGTTATGAATATGCTATATAATTAAATGCTTATATGTTACTAAACGTTTTTTTTCAAACCTAGAGCTCACTCAGTTTGCATGTTAGATTGATACAGGTATACATTGAAAATGACTTTGGCATGATGAAGTAGGAGGCTACCCGGCTTATCATTTGGCATTTTCCAGTTGTTTTAATGATTGCTTACATTGAAAATGACTTTGAAGGATATATTTTGTGACTTCTATTCATTCGATTTCATGTTTCCTTTAGATTTCTGCTGCGTATGTTTTAAACGAATTTGGGTTATGAATTATTTGCTTATGTCTGAGACCAACTGAGAGGTTTCCCGGCCTTTCAACATGGGTATGTTATACATGTATAGTCTAATCATTTCGTTTTATTCTTACAATCAGAGACTCAGAGTTTTATTCCACCATTTACGGCTCAAAATCACGTTGTTCATAAATAATCAATCGCTCTTCATTGCCAGTTTCTCTCTCAATGCAATCTATCCAACAAAGATTACAACTTCATGGGATGCTGTCACACTCAATAAATTGATTCAATAAAAACCAAATGGGTCCTTCACAGTGGATGTCGTCACAACGACCAAAATGTATAATGGGTTAGCGAGTGTGGAAGCACAGGTGAACTTTAAAAAAAAAATCATTTTCTTAATCTAATTTGCTTGTGTATACAAATGATCAAGTAATTTAGTAATTCTTTACATCTTAGTTTTTGTTAACTGTCAATATTATAGCAAAAGAGCTAGCGGGATACTAAAACCCGTAAGAGTACAACGACAAGAAAAAGAAAACAACAAGAATTAACAAAACTAAACAATTAATTAGCTTCAAAACTAAGTCTAACTGGCCAGGCCAATGCTTTCTGCTTCATTCTACTCCTTACCCACAGAAAGACAGCTTGCGCAAGCGAAACCGATTTTTCATTGATAGTAACCTCGTTTCTTGCTTTTCATATACACAAACATGAAACAAGGATAATTTTGTGCATCATTTACTCATAAACCTCATCTAGGTATTAGAGTTTTGCTAAGATCCATCAAATCATGAAAGAAAAACACAAAGATAGATGGAAGTTTACACCATTGAGCAATTTGCAGCCAAAACATTATTTGCTATAGAGCAACAGGTGAAAAGACGATCCACCTAAAAATCAAAAACGTACTATACTAATGAATAGCCATTAGAAGACTACTTGAAAGCCCTGACTCCTCAAAATCACAACATATTTTACAAAGAGAACTTCACACCAGAACATTCCTTATATGAATTACAATTTTCCTTTGATGACATTGTTACATGATCTAGGTGTAAATACACGTTAGTGACTTTAATAGATTGCCACACACTGAGGATGCGTTTTATTCGTAAAACTCGTTGGAATTGGAAATGGAAATAAAATTTCAATTAGAATTTAGAGAAATATTTTGAAATTTCCAAACTTGTTTGGTTCGTAAATATGTTAATAGAATTGAAATGTAATTTTATTTAAAAGGACTAAAGTAGAAAACAATATTGAATACTGTAATTGTGACTAACATATGAAACAAACACAATCGATACACCACCCCATCATTAATCGATCCATCCCTGCACCTCTTAACCACGTAGATGAACCACCGATGAAAACAAGGTTACGCAACCAAATGGCCCCTAAACTGAAAAGAAATTGACCCTCACAAAAAATTTGGATCTGTTTGCTTTGGGCAATCAACCCACAAAAATCGATGAATGATTAGAATAGATTGCTCTTTGGTCAGAGCTTTAAACAACCATTGCATTGAATCATTGATGGTAATTGTGTCTAAATGAACTCGAACCCCATGGTGTATCTAATCAACAAATTTCATTTAATTACTTTTTAATCAACAAAATTATCCACCATAATAATAAAACATCAAACCTCACAAGAATAATAAGCACAAAGTACTTAAATAACATTGAGCAACAAGTTTTTTTTTCATAAAGATCAAACACACTCTAAAACACAATTCTAAATTTACAACTTTGTATTCATTAATTCTCTCATTTGAAGAAAACTAAACTAGAACTATCAATACTATCAACAACATTTAATGTCAAGCACCAGCAGGCAGCAGCTTCATTGTGACAAAGTGATTGAATTAAGTTTTAAAAAAATAAAAATTATTTTATAATTTTGATAATACAAGGGTTGTGAGAAAATAAGTTAATAAAAACTCCATACTACTGACTTATTAATAACTTATTTGACATGTGTAACAAATCAAATAACTTTTCAAAACCAATCCCAAACACCTAAAAATAATCAACAAAATCACTATATCTCTTGCGAGAGCAGCTTCATAGTCGATGAGAGCTCAACCAATATTAAAATTAAAACCAACAAAACAAAGATACAACTTGTCCTCTGTCAAGCAAAACAATGACAACTCGACATCAATACACAAAAGTTTTCAAGTTCAAAATCAAACAACATTGAGTTACAATACACAAGAAAGGGTTTCTCTCAGACAAATGCCTCGATTCGTCTTCACATTGAATGGAATGGATATATCAGACTCGTCATCTGTGAAATCATCACAGAGAAACCCCAACTTTCAAAACACATAACTCAATCTTATTATCATTATCTTTATCATTATATAATAAAAAACAAACAAACTTCAGACATCCAAGGAAGGAGCAAAACAGCACAAGCTCTCAAGCCTGGCGAAGGCGAAAGCTCTTAGTCGGCCACTGCGAATGTTTCTGAGAAACAAGCCTTAGGATTATCATCACAAGTTCAACTTCAAAAATCAATAATTTCTAATCAAACATTCAAAATCTCCCACCCATAAATGATCAGCAAGTTGTAAATCAGCAAAAAGCTATCGACTTTGCTGACAAAGTGAGAGGGTGAATCGAATCTCAGGGGATTTCATTCCATCCCTCAAGCAATAATCAATTTGCAAAAGGGGCAGACGATCCCCAACTCAAGATTAACAAAAACACATGAAAAGTTTGAAATTGAATGCGCATACAAAGGGGGATCTCAGACATCCAAGGAAGGAGTGTAGCAACATGAGCTCTCAAGCCTGGCGAAGGCGAAAGCTCAATCAGGCGGCCACTGCGAATGTTCATGAGAAACAAGCCTTAAAGATTTCATCATCGATTACCCCATTGTATCTCAATTGCCTCGATTGTTTTAGAAGTAGAAACTGAAAACCGAAGAACAGAATGAAGAGATGAAGAATATCACCTGAAAGACGATTGATTGTTAGTTTGGGAATTAGGGTTTTGATGATGTGAAGGATGGTTTGCGGTCGTGTTGTTATATAGAGGGAGATTTGGGAATTAGGGTTTCGTGGTGAAATTTAGATGACGGCGGCGTTTATTTTTTTCTTTTCCTTATATTATTATTATTTTTTTAAAGCATGAGATTTGAGAAGGGTAGGGTACAACACAATGAAAAGCAAAGTTAACTAGTGGGTATAAATTGATTTTTACAAAACTCAATAAAATGTTTGAAAATGATGGCTCGTTATGGTCACAAACATCTGTTTACCACATCAAAAATAACAAATCATCATCGCCTATCATCTGTAAATATTCGAGTGGCAAACAAATACATTGGACCGGTAAATAAGTCACATAAGCAACATAATGAATTGTTAGCAATTAGGAAACAACCAGAATCAAGGGCAACTGAATGACCATCATAACCAGAAACACCAAAAACACGTCATAACAACTATTACTCAACAATAAAAGCATATCCAAGCTCATCAGTCAAATATAATACCAAGTAATAGTTGTTTTCGAACACCTAAAATGAAAACCAAATCCAGATGCAGATGAACACATGGTGACCATTACAGTCATAAAACCCAACTAAATAAGACAAAGGTGTAAAAAAACAAGTGAAGCTCTGGTTCATATTACAATAAAGCAATCATCATCACCACGTCTCTCGTATGAGAGTATAACAACAGTTAATTCACAACAAATCTTATAATCATCTTTCTATCCCAACACATATTTATACCAACGAAAACCCCAAATAATATGACATGGGAATCCCAACAACATAGGAGAAACCCAAAAAGCCAACAAACCAAATTTAATATGCGCTTAGATGTGGTAACTGTAAGGTTATTAGTAAGGCTGATGCAACCCAAACACTCAAAGTCTTTCCTGCATGCATGCACATGTACACTGAAGTGGAATGCTTCGGAAGTTTCACTGACTTTGAAATTATTCTAAGTGTGAAATCTTCCGAAGCCAAGACCAATATCTTCCGAAGCCAAGACCAATATCTTCTGAAGCCAAAAGATGAAGTCTTCCGAAGCTTCAAGGACAAAGTCTTCCGAACCGAAGCCAACCATTGAAGACAGATTTCTTTCGAAGACTTTTATATTACATGCTTTATCTGATGTACTTTTTATCTAAAGCTAAACCACTTTCCGCTACCACTCGGATAAGTCACCAACCTTTCATGAGTTGGTGAAAAGGTCCATGCTTTTGGTAAACTGTACATTGAGGTCTTGAGTCTGTAACTTTCCACTTTATGTACTTTATCATTTTTGTAACATATTAGGATGTGAGCTATGACATGTTACAGTCACTAGTCAAAAGGCAATCTGCCTTTTGACTCTACATGGATTTTGTTGTCTAGTTCATGTATCCAGCTGGCCTTCAAAGTATGGCCGGCTATAGGTTATAGTATAAGTATTTTCTGGTCCTTGTAACTTAGTAAGTTTTGGGTTGAACTTTGTAAACC
The DNA here is from genome assembly GCA_024085815.1 of Flaveria linearis. Taxonomy (NCBI): domain Eukaryota; kingdom Viridiplantae; phylum Streptophyta; class Magnoliopsida; order Asterales; family Asteraceae; genus Flaveria; species Flaveria linearis. The sequence goes on from CM044006.1 coordinate 65,525,237, forward strand.
ATTTTGTAAAAAACTAAAAGATCAATATACATTAACCTTGAAAACCAACTGCTTGTGTGTTGCTCTAGTTTCTGTCTCATTTACATCTTGTGTTTCTTAGTTCTCTAAACTCATTCTTACCAGTTCCCCATTTGAATTGTTAAGTGTTGTCATACACTCTCCTCTTTGTGTTGTTGTTTGTACAAGTGCATAAGCCCTTCACCCGGTCCGGCAATTGGTATCAGAGCATCTCAGGTTCTTGATATAAGATCTCACAATCTTAAGGTCCCTCACACACATAAAAATACTTAACCCTTCAATGGCAGCTATCTCTAAAGCTGATATGGAAATTGGAACCATGACAAAGTCCTCACTGATCACTCTTGATGACTTTGACACTTGGTGCCGAAGAATGGAAGGCTTCATCAAGTGTCAAGACTCAAGAATGTGAGAATCTGTTGTCTCTGGACCTTATATACCAAAACTCCTTCAACTGCTGTTGGAGGTGGTATGATCCTCAAGGTTGTGGCTGACTACTCAGAAGAAGATAGAAAGAGAGTAGAGATTGATCAAAAGGCCATGACAGCCCTTCAGGCTGCTCTTCTAAACTCTGTTTACAGAGGTTTCAAGAAATGCAAAATAGCTAAGCAGTTGTAGGATGCATTGAAACTAATGTATGAGGGTTCTACTGAAGCAAAGGAAAACAATAAGGATCTCCTGAAGCAGCAGTTTGAAAACTTCACCTTCAAACACGTGAGACCATGACCTAATAATACTTCAGGTATGTTGAGATTATGGATACCCTAGTGGATGTTGGAGTAACTCTTGAGAGCAGAGACATTATAAGGAAGTTTATGTCCTCTCTTCCTAGGTAATGGACACATTATTGTGTTGTAATAAAGAGAACTGAGAACCTTAAGACTCTCATTCTGACAGAGTTATATGGCATTCTTAGTGGATATCAGATGGAGATGAACATGCAAGGTTCATCTGGTAACTCCAGCAATCAAATGGGTTCAGCCCTTCATGTGACTGAAAGGGATAGCATAGAACCCCAGCATCATCTTATATGCTACCCTGACATCTCACAAAAGGGTCATTTCATCACCTTCCTAGAGACACCAAGGGAGAACTATACTCAAGGAAGCCCATTCTAAGAGACAAGTTCTTCTCAAGCCTTTGTGTCCTCTAATGAAAGTTGTGGCAGCTTCCTATTCACCCTTGCAGATCTGGACCGTATCCATCCAGATGACCTAGAGTACATGGAGATAGTCCAGCAAATGGCTCTTCTCACTCACAGAGCCGAGAGATTCTACAAGAGGACAGGAAGGAAGTTTCCCAACAATACAACCAATGGAAAGTTTGGACTGGACAAAAGCAAAGTTAAGTGTTACAACTGTAACTTGATGGGTCACTTTGCTAGGGAGTGCAAGGCATCAAGAACAAATGGTGGACAAGCACAATCCAGACCAAACTACACTGATAAAGCTACCAAGAATGAGAAGCCAATGCAGCGAGCTGCAGTTGCTGTTGAAGAAGAAGGCTTTGACTGGAGCTTTCAGGTGGAAGATGCATCTCCAAACCAAGCATTAATGGCTGACCATGATGAAACCAAGGTATTGAAACATCTTTGCACTCCTGAATGCATTGCTAAAGTCAACGGATACATGTCCTATAACCTAGAGATGAGATCTGATCTTGAGTCCTTGAACATCCTAAAATCTGATATTAGAAAGACTGAAAATGATTATAAGTTAAAGATAGAGGATTTAGAGAAAACCATTTCAGTTTTAAAACATGAGCATACAAATTACAGGACTCAGATCAAAGATCTCATAACTAAGTTAACTGAATGTCAGGCTGAGCTTGTGATCAGCAAAGCCAGGGCAGAAAAATGTGTTCTTGAAGAAGAGACCTTCAAGAACAACATATCCTCATCCTTGCATGCAAAAGTTTGTTATCAAAATAGGCAAGGATTGGGATCCAGTGAGATAGATCCTCCACACACAATCTTGTCTGTAAGATCACCTAGGTGTGGAACTTGTGAAGATGAGCTTTCTTATATAGACCCCTTAAGTGAAGAGGATGAAGAAGTGGTATTGAAGAATTCCTCTGAGAAGAGTGAAGAGGAGGATTCTAAGAAGGGTCAATATCCTTCTGAGGAGAGCAGGAAGCCTGAGATGACCAAGTCTATGAGGAAGAACTTGATCAGAAAGAGCAAGAGAAAGGCCAGGAGGGCTCAAGAGATCAAGGCCACTTTCAACTCTAAGTAGAAACAATTCTTTATTTCTGCAGGATTTGATATGGTCAAGACTGAAGACATAAACCTCAACTCTTCTACCAAGAGTTCTGGTTCATGTTCAAATCATCTCAGCATCAAGAAGAAGGCTGACCCGCTGTGTACCACTGCTACACAGGCTGAACTATCCAACTCCAAGAACAGTCCTAAACCCAAAGGGACTGTCTTAGCATCTGCAAAGATGAAGGTGGAGAAGGGAAGTGATCAAAGTTAGCCTTGTTCTCAGAAGAAAACTCTTGGGAAGAAAAAAATAAGTTGTGTTATATATGAAAGTACTTCTCATCTTGCTATGGATTGTCCATACAATCCAAAAAGTACTCTTCATGTGACCAAGAAGATTCCCAAGAGATCTAAGAAGAACTCAGCTTCGGAAGGAAAAGTTGTTTCCTTCGGAAGCTCCAAAGGAAATAAGAAGGCAAGTGGAAAATTGCCTTCGGAAGAAAATTTGGTCTCGGAAGAAAGGAATACTTCCGAATCACTAAAGTCTGCTACAGTGCTAGCAGAGTCTTCCGAAGGTTCAGTCATCAAAACTTCCTAAGTCTCAAAAGCTTCCGAAGTGATAAAGGTCAAGTCCAAATTTCCAAAGGTGGTGTGGAAATCAAGGAAAGACCAAGTGACTGAAAGTTTTCCATCAACAACAACAACAGATCCTCAGAACACAACCATAGGATCTACTTCCTTTGATGAGCCCAAGACCAATAAGGCTTGGGTTTCCAAATGTAACTAATCATTTTCTGTGTGCAGGAACAGCTCAAGACAAACAAAAATGTCTGGATCATTGATAGTGGCTGCTCCAGGCACATGACAGGCAATAGGTCACTACTGCAGAACTTTGAAAGGATTGATGGAGGACCGGTTACTTTTGGAGGAAATGAAGGAGGTTACATTTCTAGAAGGGGCAAGGTCCCAAATAGTAAGCTCAGTATTGAGAAGGTAAACTTTGTCAAGGAGCTTGGGTACAATCTTCTGAGTGTATCCTAATTTTATGATCAGAGTCATAACATGCTCTTTACTGAGCATGAGTGTATTGTTCTCAAGCCTGAGGTGATTATTACTCATGAGCATATTCTGCTTAGAGCCCCCAGAAAAAGAAACATGTATAAGATGGATTTGTAAGAAACATCTCCCTCAGGAGAAGTTTCATGTTTTCTATCTAAAACCAATAGTGATGAGTCTTTTCTTTGGCATAAAAGAATGTGCCATGTAAACTTTAAGAACATGAGTAAGCTAATTAAGAATGATTTGGTAACTGGAATGCCAAGGAAAGAGTTTACAAGTGATGGTCATTGTGTTGCATGCCTGAAAGGGAAGCAACACGAGGTATCTCACAAGCCTAAGGAAAGAAACTCCATCACTACACCCCTACACCTGTTACATATGGATCTCTTTGGCCCCACCAGTGTAATGAGTGTAGGAAGGACCTCTTACTGTCTGGTGATCACAGATGATTTTACAAGATTCACATGGGTCTTCTTTCTTAGAACTAAGGATGAGACCCCTGAGACTCTGAAGAATTTCATCTTAAGAATTGAGAATTAATGTGATCATAAGGTCAAAACCATAAGATGTGATCAAGGAACTGAATTTAAGAACCAAATCTTTGATACATTTTGTGATGAAAAGGGTATTACAAGACAATACAGTGCTCGCAGGACTCCTCAGCAAAATGGTGTTGCTGTGATGAGAAATAGGACACTGATTGATGCTGCTAGAACCATGTTGTCTGACTCTAAAATGCCCACCACCTTCTGGGCAGAGGCAGTCAACACTACCTGCTATGTGCAGAACAAAGTTTTAGTGGTTAAGACTTATGGTAAGACTGCTTATGAACTTTGGCACAAGAGAAAACCTTTCATTGATTTTCTTAGGTCATTTGGATGTTCATGTAGCATCTTGAATACCAAAGATCAAATTGCCAAGTTTGCTGAGAAATCAGATGATGGACACTTCATTAGATACTCTTCTCAAGCTAAAGCTTACAGAGTATACAATCTCAGAACTAGAGTAGTTGAGGAGTCCGCCAATGTGACTTTCAATGAGCACACTCCCAGTGTGAAAGGTTCTGGTCCGAATTGGCTATTTGATCTTGACTTAGTTGCCAACTGTTTTAACAAATCTTGTGAGAATGTTTCAGGGTCTACGGACATTTTACCTCCAGGTGATCCTGATCTAAGATTTGAGCTAAGAAGACCTTTAAGTTACACATTTTTAGCTCCAGTTGTAACTACTTCAGCAAATGAAGTTTTTGTCAGCAGAACAATGACAACTACAGCTGATCCTTCTGAGATGCCTTCAAGTTCCAGCTCAGAGGCTCAACAGACTAATAAAGAAACTTCAAATGCAGAAGAAGATGATGGTGGTGGTGACAGTGATCAAGAATTTCTTGATGCTGATAACCACCCCATAGACGAACATATCAATGATGTCACACACTCATTGGATCTAGTCTCTATTGATAAGTATGTTGAAGTGGTGGAGAAAGCATTTATGCCAGATCTAAATTTCTCAAATTTAGATCTGTCTCAGCAACTTGTTGTGATCCCTCAGCTAAGGATCCACAAGTCCCATCCTACCACAAACATCATTGGAAATGTTAACACCAGGGTAAGAACAAGAGGACAAACCCATGAAGCAAATATTGTTTTCACTCTTGTTTCTTGTCCCAGATAGAGCCCAAGAAAGTTGATGAGGCTCTAAAGGATGGAAGTTGGATTAAAGCCATACAAGATGAGCTACTTCAATTCAAGAGACAGAAGATTTGGAACCTATGTCCTCTTCCTCATGGGAAGACTACTATAGGAACCAAATGGGTATTTAGGAATAAGAAAGATGATGGAGGTATTGTCATCAAGAACAAAGCTAGACTAGTCGTTCAAGGATACACACAAGAAGAAGGAATTGATTACACTGATGTCTTTGCTCCTGTAGCAAGACTAGAAGCTGTTAGGATATTCTTGGCCTTTGCTGCATCCAAGAACTTCAAGGTCTATCAACTTGATATCAAGTGTGCTTTTCTGTATGGGGTGATTGATGAAGAGGTGTATGTCAAACAACCACCTGGTTTTGCAGATCCTGATCACCCTGATTATGTCTGCAAGCTTGATAAGGCTCTCTATAGGCTACACCAAGCACCAAGAAAGTGGTATGAGACTCTATATCAGTATCTCTGCAAGCATGGATACAGAAGAGGTACTATAGATGGAATTCTCTTCATCAAAGGATAGGGAAATGACTTACTGCTAGTTCAAGTGTATGTAGATGACATCATCTTTGGTTCAACTAATCCAAGGCTCTGCAAAGACTTTGAAAAGCTGATGAAGGACAGATTTGTAATAGTTCTATGGGGGAACTAAATTTCTTTCTGGGCATTCAAGTGAAGCAAGTTGAAGATGGAATCTTCATAAGTCAGTTAAAGTATGTCCAGGACATACTCAAAAGATTCAACATGACTGATTGTAAGATTGATAAGACACCCATAGCAAGAAACCACTCCATTGAGCCTGATCTTGAGGGGGAGTGTGTGTATGAACACCTTTATAGGGCTATGATTGGGTCTCTTATGTATCTTACAACTAACAGGCCTGATATCATGTTTGCCACATGCATTTATGCAAGATATCAAGCCAACCCCAAGATGTCTCACCTCATCACTGTCAAAAGAATTATAAGATACCTCAAAGGTGCCTCAACACTGGGTCTTTGGTATCCTAAGAATTCTGACTTCAATCTGTATGCATATACAGATAGTGATTATGGTGGTTGCAATATGACTGCAAAGTCTACATCTGGGGGATGTCAGTTCCTCGGTGGAAGGGTTGTCTCATGGCAATGCAAGAAACAATCCTATATCTCTGCATCAACTGCTGAAGCTGAATACATTGCTGCTGCAAGTTGCTGTGCTTAAGTGCTTTGGATTCAGAATTAGATGCTTGACTATGGTTTCAACTTCAAGGAGACTCCCATTCACATGGACAACAACAGTGCTATCTCTATCACAGAGAATCATGTGCAGCACTCAAGGACAAAACACATAAACATCAGGTATCATTTAATTAGAGATAACTTTAAAAAGGGATTAATTAAACTAGTAAAGGTTAACACAAATGAACAATATGCTGATCTTTTCATAAAAGCCTTTGATGAACATAGATTTAAATATCTTATATCAACTATTAGGATGATTAACCTTGAGTAGTTTTTCCTTAAAAACTAATTCATTTTATTTCTTAAAATCCGTGTGTCCTAAGTTGTCTAGTCTATCACCTTCATAAGCTCGTGTTTTCTAAGGATAAAAACTGGTTGAAGAGTTTTTCGTAGATTTTTGACAAATTTTGATCTTTGGGAAGATATGATTTTATCTTCGGAAGAAAATATACCTTCAAGACAAATAGCTGTCTAAGTAAAATTTACCTTCGTAATAAATTTCTGAAATATCTTACGAAGCATAAAAAATCTCTTAGGCACTTGTATGTTTTTAAGAACCATTTTTCTTCCGAAGGATATTAACTCTCGAAAGCTTTGTTTTATGGAACAAAGCATCCCAGTTTAAAATTATCTTCCGAAGCAAATTTGTCAAAACTCTTTGAGAAATTCTTCTGAAGCCATTTTGGCTTCGGAAGCTTTTTTTCATTAAAACTTCCGAAGACAATTTACCTTCGGAAGATTTTCAAATTCCAAAAAACAACTTTTGATAAAAAAGCAAACTACTTTTTCAGAGGTGGGACCGCATTCTGGATTTCAAAGTTTATCCTCTTTTATTAACTTTGTCTCAAATCATTTTCACATATAAACCCTGACGGTCCCCCATCTTTTTATCATCTTTATCTTCTCTCCAAACCTAAATTCTAAGATTTCTCTCTGAAACGGCCTTCTTTCATCATTCCTTCACATCTAAGCTTACTCAAAATGGCCAACCTTGACAGAAGAAATGACCCAGATTTTTCTATGCAGTTACACAGGTAACATAATCAGGTTGCACTGTTAACTCTGAGAAAGATCCCATTCTCAAAGGTATGCCAATTCTTGGCTTTGTCTAACTACTTCACCTCCCTTACCATTGATCCTCCTCTCTATGAGGATCATTTGCTGAATTCTGAAAGACCTGCCAAGAGGTCATTTTGGATGGGGAGAAGGCACTGTCTGCCACAGTGCAGGGGAGAACAGTCTTCATCACTCCGGTCATCATCAACACTCTCTTCAGCTGGGTGATGAAGTGTCACACCCCAACCTTGACGGCGGAAACATCGAGGTGTGAGAGTTAAGATCGTTCACAGCCACATAACGCTATTATTAAATCCAAATATATTATTCATAAGTTTCGAAGGTAACATTACATTCATAAGTTTCAACAATGAACTGATATTTGACAAAACATAACAAAGTACAATCAAATGATTTTGTTAACTAGGTCCAAGTCCTAGATTATGCCAGCAACATAAATGCACTTCAAACTTGGGGGTTTTCCTGAAACATGATAAAAATAAAGGTCAACTAAGAATAGTTGGTGAGTTTCCAAGTTTTTCACATACATAATATCCTATGGGTTTTCAAGTAGCAATTCATGTCATAGGTTATAAGCTAGTAAGGTTATAGAACACATATCGTTACAACCAAACCTCGACTTGATTACAAGTATATAAGATTGGCTAAGTGTATTGGTTCCCTAGTGCACAAGCATACGGCTCCTAGGAGTCGGCAATACATCGACTTTAGCACCAAATAGGCTTGTCAGGCCCAAAGATCTAAGACGTCGCCAGGCTAGCAATAGTTAATGATTGTAAACAAACTATGTATCTCATATAAACACTTACAACACACAAATAACCATGACAAAATATAAAGATGAATTGCAAGTGCTTTACAAGTCTCAAACGTTTATAAGTGTAAGTTGTATAAGTATCATGTTTCACCCCAAAATAGTGTGAAATAAAATAAAAAGGGGCAAGGAAAACTCACATGTCAAATAAGTATGCAATGATGATTAATAAGAATAATAAACGTCGTTCCAAGATGAATCATCACAAGGCACCTAAATATATATACATTCACAAGGTTAAAGTTTTAATAATAAGTTTTAATGTTTTAACGTGAACTATGGTTTTAGGTGGAATTTGGGGTTTTGATAATTATGATAATAAGATAAGATAATGTAATCAATTATATTTAGATTCAGTAAAGATAAAATAAATCAATTATACTTGAGTACGAACATGAGTGATTAATGAAATCAAATAATTTAATTTATAATAATTGGTTTAATAAATGTTAAGTATATATTATGTAAAGAAATAACTAATTTAATAACTATTTACGTCATAACATAGTTAAATAATTAGTCATTTAAATGATTAACTATTCATGATATCATGGTTAGATGAATAATTGAATAAATAATTATTTATATTATGATTTAAATAATTATGTGAATAATAAATCATTTACAATAATGGTAGATTTAAAATGTTCTGAAATAATCTAAATTTGTGCTATAATAAATTTAAAGCATTTAAATCACATAAAATAATTAATAATGTTTATTTTATAATTTGAGTTATTCTAAAAAAAAAATAAGTTTTAAAAACCCTCAAAATTTATTTGATAATTTCTGAAATGTTTTAGTTAATAAAATAATTTTTTATTTTGATTTAATAACGTAATACTAATTTTCTGAATTATAAAATATACAAAAAAATCTAATAAACACAAAAGTGGCAGAGGCCCGGTTCGAACCCGGGACCTCCTGCTCATGGTGGCTGCGTGTTACCAGTAAACCATTGGCCGTGGCCGTGACATATCACGGCTTTTAAATGTTAAAAACAAAGTTACAAAACAATTCCAAAATCGAATGAGCCCTAGTTTCGATTCTGCTCAAATTGAACACCTAAATGATGTTGTTAACGAAAGAAATCATAGGGCTTTAATTCACCATGTTAAACCGAGACCAATGATGTATTAAACTTACCTGATTACGATCCAATTGCAGTGTTTATGCTCGGTTTTGCTTCGGTTCTTTACTCGACAAGTAGAGTTTGGATTATGATCTTTTCGTGGTAATTTCCAGCAATTGAGTGAGTGATGAGTTTAAAGGGATCGAAGGGAACATTATCCCTCTGTTATATAGCCCTGATTTGTACGTTAAGGTGCCGAATGAGTTACGAGTATGGTTCGAGTGTTTCAGTTATAATCGAATGATTAACTGGTGGATTAATTCGAAATTAACAGCTCATTAAGCTTTACAATAATCATACGAACGTTTTTGGTTTATTAATTTTGATGATTAATCGCGAATTGAAAGTTGAACGATTGTAAATTTGGTTTCGGGTTCGGTTTGATGTTCAAACCTCTTAATAACAGTGTTTAATTTCTAATTAAAGTATGTACCCGAGTTCGAATCGTTTCCCCGAAGCGATTGCATCGTTTGGGTTAAATTTTAAAGGGTGGAATGGCCGGTTTCGGCTTCGCCGGCGCCGCGCCGGGCGTTGGCCGGCCGGTGGCCGGGATATCGAGGAGAGAGAAAGAGTTGGGGAGTTGGGTTTCCAATTTTACAGCTTTGACCCCTGTAGTTTAGAATTTGTTTATTTAATACCAAACTTCAATTTTAGTTTAAATTAAATTGCAGTTTGGTCCCCGGGGTTTCATAGTTTTATTATTTTATGCTCAAACTTATTAATTACAAGTTTTCACATAATAAAACTTATATTATCTTCATTTATTACAAGATTAACACTTATTAGTTACTTGTCATTGATATAATTAATATTAGTATCACTATTATTATTATTATTATTATTATTATTATTATTATTATTATTATTATTATTATTATTATTATTATTATGTAAATACACTAACTTATTAACTTTTTAAACTAACAAGCATAATAAGCCCCCAAAGTTTCTCAAATGAAATAAAAGGTCCTTACAAGATTTTTAACAAGGTTAACTTTTATTTAACGGAAATACGAGATGTTACAGTCTCCCCAACTTTAAAAGAATTTCGTCCCGAAATTATAAATGAACTTAATGAACAAAGGAATTATGACGCAAGGTAAGTGTACAACGAACAGTGTTTGACATTTGATTACAGATGAAACGCTTCACTTTATGGAATCTTACAAGATTCTTGACATAATATATGCCAACTTGAACTCTTACAGTGAAATACGAGACGTTTTGAAAGGTGATGTTGGAAAAACGATGATGAGTTACCGTGATATGTTAGACTTATAAGCCACAATTTCTAGAATATAATTTCGTAGTGAAATGATGCTTAGAAATCATTAAAAGACCAACAATGATAAGAAAGGTTAACCGTCGGGATTTAAGAATCCCAAACGTCACTATATAAAACGATCTTAACGCGTATCTTGTAAATACGTATTTCTCCTTTGACCAACCATCGGTCTAAGAATACTACGATATGCGAAGATTTTGGAATGAGTTCACGACGATGATTAGAACATTATAAAAAGCAGAAAATGAATCGGTTATCCAAAATAACTATCGATGTTTTAACCTCATACCACAGTATACGAATATTTGAAGCAGATACAAGTAATTTTCTTGACTCATTATTTCACATGAGTCAATATGAGATTAGTCAATCGGTCTATAATGTATCAATTATAATCATGACATCTAAGATAAGAAGCATTTTAGTTGTGGAAAGTTAAACGGAGATTCATAGGATCACGAATGCTAGGTCTTGTCATATGGAAGGTAAGACACTTGGACACATACCAAGTTACGTCTTTTCCTTTATGCCAAACCCATGACTACAAGTTACGAAGGTTTATGAATCTCGACGTCACAATGTAAATAATAACGAGTCTCGTTGATCGAAATCAAGATAGAGTTTTAAGGATTTCCAAAGTTACGGGTTCGGAAGCGATTCAAGAAGTGACACAAACAATAAGAAGGGTATTTATAACCATGTTTTGCAAGGTAAAAAATTTTTCCAATTGTATTTTGCATACGTAATTCTTCAAACCCATAAGTACAATCGAGAACATTCGTATGACTAGGAAGACATAATCACAAATTGATAATCTTTATTTGGCAAAAGATTGTTTAGGAGGACTACCATCACACAATCATGTGTTGATGATAACCCAAAATAAAAGTCGATGAATAAGAAATAAATAGTTCCATATAGCTAGATCAAATCAAAACATGAGAATAAAGGGAAAGAAATCGTTTTAAGAATTTAAATGCTCCAAGCTTGGAATCAAAATCAACCTAAAGCGATCGGGTCTCCTTTCAAGTTCAGGGATCATGCTTTGGCTTGATAGGTCGAAACACTAACATTATTTCACCCTTCAAGTTACTACATGCTTCTCGTCACTTGATTTCAACCTTGGTAAGTTGAAGATAAAAAAATGAGAATAGTCTTCAAGGTGTGGTTTTCACTCCTAACTTGATGGTGTCTTCCTAAGGTATGACCCCTAACTTACCAATCAAAAAAAAGCTCGATCCCAACTCATTGTTGAGGACCCACAGAAATAAGACGAGGTAACTCACCATTAAGGTAAGGGACATCACTCCTATCTTAACGGTGAAGTTTTACAAAAACAAAATATAACAAGACGGACTTTTTCATCAAAATCCAGAATTCACTCCTATTTTGATGAGGTCGTCTCATTTGAACAAATACAATTCATAAAAATCATATTATCATCAAGGTATGGAATTCACGCCTATCTTGATGATTGAATTTCATAATAACAAGAAAACGATCAAAGTTTGACATTTGTCACCAAAGTACGGGTTTCAATCCTATTTTGGTGAGATCATGTCATTTGTGAAATGCCATTCCAAAGAAAATAATTGAAGTCAATCCTCAAGATAAGGTAATCACCCCAATCCAAAGGATGAAATTTCATAATACACACGATTGGAAACCATTTATCGAAACGAATAGAGAATCATCAAAGTAAGGGATCACTCCTGTTTTGATAAGTTAAAATTGTTTAGGAGGTACGAGTGTTCTTAGTCATAGATTGACTTACAAACTCTTGCATCTCCCTTGGTGCAGACGGTTCAAGGTTCGACTTAACAACAAAAGGAAAAGAATATCACTTAGAAATTCAGAAAATTTCAAGTTACATCAATGTAACCAAAAGTTACAAAATTTAAGGTCAAAGTTCGAGGTAACATGATTAGTTATGATGGTGTTCAAATCTTGGATGGTTTAAATCGGGAAGACGAAATCAAAGACAAAAATTATTCAACATCACAATGAGATGTGAACATTCGATTCATAACTGAAGGGAATACATGGACTTCTCAAGATATGAGGTCAGCCATAATCTTATTGAAGACATGCATACTTATAAGTGGTAACAAAGTTATAATTAGTTTATTCGATTATTGAGGTGAGTGACCACTTATAATATTTGAGTTAACAAAGTTAACATTCAATTAGCAAAGTATCCCGAGATGTAGGAATTCCACCTACAGCCTTGCATGTTTATGGGACACATCTTTAAGAAGATTTGAGAACCATAAGTAACGATTTAAAGTTTTAAAGGCCATTCAGTTTATATTCCCAATATCTTTGGGTATATTAAGTGTCATGTACACGTTGATTAAGGTATAGATACATGAAACGCTAAGTTCAATACCGTTACACGTTACACGTTGAGCGTTTAAACGTAAGAGTTGAAATGTAGGATGAGTTCAATATTAACAGGAACATTATTTAGGTTAGGAATGAGAAGATATCTAAACTTTGGTGATAAACCAGTTCAAAGATTCAAGGATTTTTAAGATACAAAAAGGATGGTTCTATTTGGTAACGCATTACCATTTGCAATCGTTGACACGTCAAGGTAAATTGACCCACTTGCCTTAGAGACTTGTGTATGTTGACCATAGTTTATCACTCATCCTAGAAATCCCCAGGTAAGCATAACTGGTCTCACAATGAGATTTATACGATATGTTTGCTTTAGCCCGAAGACCTTTTGCCAGGAAATCCAGAATACAGGTGTCTATGTGTCACACAAGTTTCTTTGGTTTATAGAATCAAAACCTTGATGAGATTTATAGATTAGACATAGAGTCTAAGGAATTAATCCCACGATGATAAGTGTAGATTCCATACGTCGTCGAGAATAAGTTTAGGAAGTTTCATTTGTCGTGGAGAGTCAAAGAGTCAAAGATAAGTTTAGGGAGACAAGTAACTAAGTTCGAGCATACATAAGGCAATCCTATGCTAAGGCATCAAGTTGCACAAAAGGCATAGCATTATGTAGCATGCAAACAATAAGTAAGCACAAGTGTATAAGGATCTTTCTATGAGGTTCATGCAACTATAGTCTAGGTCACCATTTCTAATAACCTAAATCCCTATAGTTACGGGCTCTGATACCAATCTGTCACACCCCAACCTTGACGGCGGAAACGTCGAGGTGTGAGAGTTAAGATCGTTCACAGCCACATAACGCTATTATTAAATCCAAATATATTATTCATAAGTTTCGAAGGTAACATTACATTCATAAGTTTCAACAATGAACTGATATTTGACAAAACATAACAAAGTACAATCAAATGATTTTGTTAACTAGGTCCAAGTCCTAGATTATGCCAGCAACATAAATGCACTTCAAACTTGGGGTTTTCCTGAAACATGATAAAAATAAAGGTCAACTAAGAATAGTTGGTGAGTTTCCAAGTTTTTCACATACATAATATCCCATGGGTTTTCAAGTAGCAATTCATGTCATAGGTTATAAGCTAGTAAGGTTATAGAACACATATCGTTACAACCAAACCTCGACTTGATTACAAGTATATAAGATTGGCTAAGTGTATTTGGTTCCCTAGTGCACAAGCATACGGCTCCTAGGAGTCGGCAATACATCGACTTTAGCACCAAATAGGCTTGTCAGGCCCAAAGATCTAAGACGTCGCCAGGCTAGCAATAGTTAATGATTGTAAACAAACTATGTATCTCATATAAACACTTACAACACACAAATAACCATGACAAAATATAAAGATGAATTGCAAGTGCTTTACAAGTCTCAAACGTTTATAAGTGTAAGTTGTATAAGTATCATGTTTCACCCCAAATAGTGTGAAATAAAGTAAAAAGGGGCAAGGAAAACTCACATGTCAAATAAGTATGCAATGATGATTAATAAGAATAATAAACGTCGTTCCAAGATGAATCATCACAAGGCACCTAAATATATATATACATTCACAAGGTTAAAGTTTAATAATAAGTTTTAATGTTTTAACGTGAACTATGGTTTTAGGTGGAATTTGGGGTTTTGATAATTATGATAATAAGATAAGATAATGTAATCAATTATATTTAGATTCAGTAAAGATAAAATAAATCAATTATACTTGAGTACGAACATGAGTGATTAATGAAATCAAATAATTTAATTTATAATAATTGGTTTAATAAATGTTAAGTATATATTATGTAAAGAAATAACTAATTTAATAACTATTTACGTCATAACATAGTTAAATAATTAGTCATTTAAATGATTAACTATTCATGATATCATGGTTAGATGAATAATTGAATAAATAATATTTATATTATGATTTAAATAATTATGTGAATAATAAATCATTTACAATAATGGTAGATTTAAAATGTTCTGAAATAATCTAAATTTGTGCTATAATAAATTTAAAGCATTTAAATCACATAAAATAATTAATAATGTTTATTTTATAATTTGAGTTATTCTAAAAAAAAATAAGTTTTAAAAACCCTCAAAATTTATTTGATAATTTCTGAAATTGTTTTAGTTAATAAAATAATTTTTTATTTTGATTTAATAACGTAATACTAATTTTCTGAATTATAAAATATACAAAAAAATCTAATAAACACAAAAGTGGCAGAGGCCCGGTTCGAACCCGGGACCTCCTGCTCATGGTGGCTGCGTGTTACCAGTAAACCATTGGCCGTGGCCGTGACATATCACGGCTTTTAAATGTTAAAAACAAAGTTACAAAACAATTCCAAAATCGAATGAGCCTAGTTTCAATTCTGCTCAAATTGAACACCTAAATGATGTTGTTAACGAAAGAAATCATAGGGCTTTAATTCACCATGTTAAACCGAGACCAATGATGTATTAAACTTACCTGATTACGATCCAATTGCAGTGTTTATGCTCGGTTTTGCTTCGGTTCTTTACTCGACAAGTAGAGGTTTGGATTATGATCTTTTCGTGGTAATTTCCAGCAATTGAGTGAGTGATGAGTTTAAAGGGATCGAAGGGAACATTATCCCTCTGTTATATAGCCCTGATTGTACGTTAAGGTGCCGAATGAGTTACGAGTATGGTTCGAGTGTTTCAGTTATAATCGAATGATTAACTGGTGGATTAATTCGAAATTAACAGCTCATTAAGCTTTACAATAATCATACGAACGTTTTTGGTTTATTAATTTTGATGATTAATCGCGAATTGAAAGTTGAACGATTGTAAATTTGGTTTCGGGTTCGGTTTGATGTTCAAACCTCTTAATAACAGTGTTTAATTTCTAATTAAAGTATGTACCCGAGTTCGAATCGTTTCCCCGAAGCGATTGCATCGTTTGGGTTAAATTTTAAAGGGTGGAATGGCCGGTTTCGGCTTCGCCGCGCCGCGCCGGGCGTTGGCCGGCGGTGGCCGGGATATCGAGGAGAGAGAAAGAGTTGGGGAGTTGGGTTTCCAATTTTACAGCTTTGACCCGTGTAGTTTAGAATTTGTTTATTTAATACCAAACTTCAATTTTAGTTTAAATTAAATTGCAGTT
Organism: Flaveria linearis; assembly: GCA_024085815.1. Lineage (NCBI taxonomy): Eukaryota > Viridiplantae > Streptophyta > Magnoliopsida > Asterales > Asteraceae > Flaveria > Flaveria linearis. The sequence continues at coordinate 65,541,293 of CM044006.1, forward strand.
TGGTCCCCGGGGTTTCATAGTTTTATTATTTTATGCTCAAACTTATTAATTACAAGTTTTCACATAATAAAACTTATATTATCTTCATTTATTACAAGATTAACACTTATTAGTTACTTGTCATTGATATAATTAATATTAGTATCACTATTATTATTATTATTATTATTATTATTATTATTATTATTATTATTATTATTATTATTATTATTATTATTATTATTATTATTATTATTATGTAAATACACTAACTTATTAACTTTTTAAACTAACAAGCATAATAAGCCCCCAAAGTTTCTCAAATGAAATAAAAGGTCCTTACAAGATTTTTAACAAGGTTAACTTTTATTTAACGGAAATACGAGATGTTACATGAAGAATATGAGGTGTTCTTCCCAAAGGTAGCTGTCAATCATTCCTTTGAGCAGATGCGTTATGAAGGAGATTTCTCTGTAAAGACCTTCAGGAAAGGGAAGGTCTCATCTCAGTGAAAGTACTTACTTCATGTGGTCATCCACAGCTTGTCTAACAAGCATGAAGGATGAGACCAGATTCCTGAAGATCTCTCATTCATAGTACATGGAAGGTTCAGGGGTCAAGTTCAGGTATTCTCAATTTGTCTATATAAATTTAATAGCAAACTTAGACTCCTTAGAGTATTACATGTTTCCTAGATATGTTCAATACATTCTTAACTGTGAACTGGGCTCACAGTTGAGGGAAATAGGTAATATTCTTAAATTGGGACAGATAAAACCCGACATCTTTAAAATCTTGAAGAAGCCAACTGTTGGCTTCTCAGGGGTAGAAACAACCCTTATCCCAAAAATGTTAGAGCTCATTACTCAAGGTGACAACCTAGCAACACAAGCTAGTATTGAACCCACACCTTCTACATCCCAACCACCAAAACGACCACAATCGCCCTTACCTACCAAAGAAAACAGAAACGAACCCCTGCACAAGCTATTGAGTCTGTGCAGGCCCCCATATACTCACCTACACAGGAGGAGGTAGACACTGGAGCTCCCACTTCCCCTGAGGAGCAAACCACTCCCATCACTTGAAGAATCAGTGCTGAGGTTCCTCATGCTCAGCATGATGAGCTCACAAGCCCAACAACCTTAAGTCTTTACTCTGAGTCTCAACACTCAGTGAACAACCTTCAGGGGACAGCTACCATTCCCAGCCTTTAGATTTAAACCAACCAATTCCCAACCTTGACTTCTATACTGATGAGGACTTATATGCCAGTGAGTACCATGAGTTTTCCTACTACACACTCCTCAAAGGGAGATGAGTGCTTCTGAGTCATCTAGGTCTAGCCCACATCAGCCACCTATCATTGAGGTGGATACTTCTGACATGTTCAGGATATCCATATGGAAGAGGCTCTCACTTCAGTAAGTGACTACATCATTCAGACCTCAACCATGGCAACTCAGCCCATTGACACTTCAACTAAAGTTGTCACTAAGCAGAGGAAATACAACAGCCAAAACACCATACTAGTGATGAGGAAGAGGACCTTGGTCCTATCTCTCTTCCCCCGGTGATTCTTCTGATGAATATGAGGGGAATCTGAGACTAAAGGTGCAAAAACTGTTCAAAACATGCACCTATTTAGTCTCCAATGTTAGTCAGCTTGAATCTCAAGTGACTACCTTGCAACACAGGTCAAGATCAGCAACTTGAGATATCTTATCTCAAGGAACAACTAGCTACGAGACATTTAAGAGAAACTCAACCAGAAACACAAGAACCTATGGATGTAATTGACCTAACTCCTAGCTCCCCTATGTAAGAGGTGATACTACAAAAAGGGGAGGAAGTCATTACAATCACAGAACCTGGGAGTTCCTCAGGAAGTATGGACATTAAGGACTCACCATCCTCACTTGCAGTTGTGCATACTCAGCAACTTTCTCAAGTCCATATTGATGTGGACAACATAGACTCAGTCATCAGGAGTCTATTTGAGAAGACATCACAAGAGCAGTATCATCTCCACCAACTCTAGCTCACATCTTTGGGTGGAGGTATGATACTGCTAGAAGAACTTTTATTCTTCAAAGAGTTCAAGAAGGAACACTGTAGAGTTCAGCCTTAGAGGAAGACAAAGGCAATCAGGAAATACCATCGGTCAACTGGATGTTGAGGCAGACCATGAGATTAGCTTCAAAGGGAAAACCTTGACTGAAGGCCCAGTGGTAGAACCTGAGAGCCCTGTCTCACCACAAACTGCTGCAGATGTTCAAACCTTTGATGAGACACCTGCTGGTGAAGGTGCATCTCAACCTCTCTCTAGCCAGAGCTTAGAAGCTACACCAAGCAATGAAGGCCAAAGCTCTCTCCACCCTGAGTCACAAAGGTCTGTGAGTGACAAAGGGAAAAGGAAATTAACTCCTGAGAGATTGAGGAGGAGGAGAGAGAGAGGAAAAGAAGCTAGGGGAGAAAGTTCCTCTACTAGGTCTGCAAGGATTATGAAAGTGCTATCAAGGCTGCCCCCCGACCAAATACTCAGGATGATAAGTTAAGGGCAGCCAGGATAAACTACTTGCAGACTAGGAACTATGATATTGATAATATCATTTCTCTCCCATTAGATGAGTGAATGAATTGGCTGACATAGAACTATCAAAAGAGATAAAGGAAGAAGAGGATGCAGAGCTTCTTCTGAAAATCAAAGAAGAAAGAAGAAGAAGAGGCTCTATAAGCATATGCCTACTCTCTCACCAGTTCAAGAAACTCAGGAACAAGAGGATGTAGTACCACAAGAACCTCAGGTAGACAAAGAAAGGATAGGATCAATATGATCAACTACTTGAGTGCCACATGCCTCTATCAAGCTGATACACTTCTTCTTACCCTTTGACTAAATTGAGTTTGAGTACCTCAAACAACTTGAACTTGATATAGCCAAAGAAAGAAAGATCACCAAAAGGAAATTAAGGGAAGAAGCTGTAAAATCAAGAGACATCATCCATATGATTTAAAAAAGTCTGCTGACAGACAGAAGATGATGAGCTCCTTGAAGCTGTATGGATTCTCCGGAAGGAGACTTGGTCCCATGTCTCTATCCATCATGGATGAAATATCAGGGTGATCAGCAGAAGATTAAAGAGGTGAACTTGTTGACTTACACTCCCCACCAAGTCAGGTCCCTCAGGAAGTGGAGTTAAGGTTGAAACACCTAAGACAACACAACTGAACCTCCTGCTGAATCTCAGTAAACTTCCACTTCTGATCACAACAGGGATCTGTCCCCTCTCAATCTGAACCTGTGAGAGAGGAAGACCCAATAGAAAGACAAAGCAGATCAATCAGGTGTTGCAGGCCAGTCTTCTCAGTTAAAGCGTTCAAAGAGGAGGAAAAGATGGTTCCAACCAAAGTCAAAGAAGAAGAAGAAGGAAACTGTCACACCCCAACCTTGACGGCGGAAACGTCGAAGTGTGAGGGTTAAGATTGTTCACAACCACATAACGCTATATTATAATGTAAAATGCCATTAATCAATTGTTTCAACACCACATACATCAAAGTCTTAAAATAAATCAACGAAAACAGGAAATCCAATTGTTCTTACTAAGCCTAGGTCCATGTTCTAGGTTTAAGCATTTCTTCAATCATCGCTAAGCTTGCACATTACCTGAAACATGTTGAAAATAAAGTCAACTAACTAGTTGGTGAGTTCTCATGTTTTTTTAATACAATAAGTATACAAAAATGTGGCAATTCTAGTCATGGTTACAAGATAGTAAGTATATAGAACATGCATGTTACAATCAAACCTCGACTGAATAATATGAATAAGCATGATTAGCTAAGTGTATTTGGTTCCCTAGTGCACAAGCATACGACTCCTAGGAGCCGACAATCCCTCGGCTTTAGCATCAAATAAGGCTTGTCAGGCCCAAAGATCTAAGACTTCGACAGGCTAGCAATAGTTAATGATTGCACACGTATGTCACATCTCATATAATACTTAACATATTCAAACAACCACGACTATGTAAAGAATTGCACGTGCGTAATAAGTATCAAAGCGTGTATGTGTAATTTGTATAAGCAACATGTTTCAACCCGAAAGATGTGAAATAAACGTAATGCGGGGCATAAGAACTCACATGTTAATAATAGGAGACTTGAAGATGGAATAATAATAATCGCGAATAAGATTTCCAACACAATGTCACACACACCTAAATGAAATAAGGTAGCGCGTTATAATTTGTTTGATGATTATATATTTTTAAGGATGTAGGTCTAATAGGATTTATTACTTATTCGTATTTATTACATGTTATAATGCGATCGGGTTAATGGAACAAATGGATTTTTATATTTGACATAATTAATTGCTTGCGCGTACGAGAAATAAATATAACCCTAATATAATTGTACGTTAAACGATTTATAAATATTGTATATAATAATTACAATAAGTGATTTAGCTATTAAAAGAACTATATATAAATATATATATAGGTATAAGTAACTAAATAATTTATTTGTTTGAATAATATATATAAATATATATACAAGTTTTATATTTACGCACTTCTTTTGTACTTTTAGAAATACAATGATGTATTTATAAATACAAAAGTATTTTATAAAAGTTAATTTAGTCACAAAAATAGTTAAACAAAAGTTTTAGATAAATTCTGCATTTTATAAAATAATTTTAGAAATTTTCAGATTTAAAAAGGTTAAATACATAAAAAGAATGAAGAAAAGAAGAAAAAAGAAAATCAGAAAAAAAGAAAAAGGGGGTTGCCGGGGTAGAACCCGGACCTCCCATCCAACATGAGGTGCGGGAACCAGTGAACCAAGGCCGTGGCCTGGTTCACTTTGGTTTGTTTGAATTTAAACCAAATCGACCCCGGTTTCCCCCAATCGATGAACCCTAGTTTTGTTCAAATCCAAAATCGACCCTCGATTCGGTGTTAATCACCTAAATCATCATATGGCTTTGATCTTTGAACAAAATCGAGTAGAAAACAGGTTTTAATACCTGTTTTGATGAGATTTTGGTGATTTCGAGTTCGGTTTAGGTTCGGATGTTCTTGGGTTGGGGCTTTCTGATCGAGAGAGTTTATGGTGAAATTGAGGTTCAGAGAGTTTAGGAACTTCAAATGAACCGAAATCCCACAATTTATAGGCTTGATTTCATGGATTCGAGCTTATCACTCTCGGTTTGAAACCGCGTTCGAAGTTTACCAATTTAAGAGATTCGAGTTGTTATTTTGAAATGTTGATTGATTTGGTGATTATTAGGCCGCGTATTAAGTTTTGAAAGTGATTTATTGGATTGAATTTGTGAATTTGGACGAGATTTGATTCGATTTCATCACGGTTAATCCTCGGTTTGTTTTGGGAAGGTCTGCACGCGGGAAACCCAAATTGAACTAAGGCTCGGGTTCGAATCACGGGTCGAGAGGGTTGGGCCGGTTTTCTCGGTCGAATAGCATTAAAAAAAACAAGGTTTGGGGCCTCGCCGGAGCTCGGCCGGAGCTCCGGCCAAAGCCACCGGAAAAACGGGGCACAGAACATGAAATGTTACACTTTCAGCCCCTGAAGTTTGGGCTAATGTTTTAAAACAATCTAAACCTTTGATTTTCAAGTTAGAATTTTACAAACACCCCCCTGAACTTTAAAAATTTATTATTATTACTATTATTATTTTATTTTTATTATTATTTCATCATTATTATTAATTATAGTTATATGTGTATTATGATTATTATTATTGTTATTGCGATTATTACTATTATTGCTACCATTATTATTATTATTATTATTATTATTATTATTATTAGTATTATTATTATTATTATTATTATTATTATTATTATTATTATTATTATTATTATTATGGTTATTATTATTATTACCTATTATGAAATTTGCAATGTGATGAATAGTAATTTGTGGAATCATAACCGTTGCTTTATGATCGACGGTCCTGAGGTGCCATTATCTTATATCAAAGGCAAGGTACAGAATTCCTTTCTATCTCTCGGTTTCTTCTTCCTTTCTATTTCTCGGTTTCTTCTCCGGCGACGTTGCTACTCCCGATCTCGGCCGTCCTTTTTTGGGTCCACCTACTACCGTCTTATCATCCTTTCTGTAACATACTCATCGCAGGGTACACTATCTTGGGTTCTATGCAGATGGCGGTGGCCGTGGTCAGGGGAGGCGGTGCCGGTGATGTTTAGACTTTCCTTGGTGCTTGACGTGATATAGGTTACGGTATGTGGCGACGGTCGTGTGGCAGGTTGTTCTCGCCGCCCGACCATGTCGTGACAGACGCCGTCGGTGGCCTGTTTGCGCCGCCTTAGGTGGCGCCTATGCCGCGGCGAGGGCAGATCGTCACCTAACGATTCCGTCGACCGGATCCGCGTACCTCCGTCTTCAGATTCACCGCCGGTGACATCTGTGTCAATGATGATGTGCAGGCCACATCGTCACCGTTACCTGCCCCCTTTGGTGGTTTCTGCGCTGCACTTCGACCGACATGTCAGTTTTGGATATCTTCTAGGGTTAGCCATTTCCTTCAATTGTGGGTTTTTTTATTGAACTGAGGCTGTGTAGATCTGGAGTTTTTAACCTAAATCGTTCTTCCAAATGTTTCAGGTTTAGTTCTTGTCGATGACGACAAGCTTGGGGTTATCCGAGGCTCTGTGCATGCTGTCAACTTTGAGTTTTTGAAGGAATACCGGTATGTAAATTGTTGTTTTCGATGATGTTGAGGTTGGGCTCATCTGAGACCCTGAGAAAGTTGTAGAGTTTGCTAAGAGTTGCGTTTAACCCGATCATGGTAACTATTAGTATGTTCTGTGGTTGTCCATGACGATGATCTTGGCATCATCCGAGACCCTATGCATATTATGTGTTTAGAGGTAATTTTTGGATTTATTTAAGGGTGATGATGTAACGAATGACCTTTTGGCTCTCAACTTTTGAATGAAAGAAAATCTGCTAGGCAGGCGATGATGGAATGAGCGGTTTATGCTCGCTTGTCCGGCGTGGTAAACATGTTGTTTGCAGCCACAACGAACAACCGCTTCTGAGCCTTATCTTTAAAAAAATATGTATATGTTAGCTGTCGTGCTTTCGACCATGCGAGTGATTTAGGTGATATTCACTTAAAATTTGAGGTTGTTCAATGATGATATGCAGACCACATCTGAGAACTACCATTTACGAAGTTTGTTTAGAGTTTTGTGTTCTCTTGGCTGCCCTTTAACACTTCAGTATTGTTGTTGGGTTTGCATATGTCAGCGGTCGTTTAATGGTTCCATGATGGTCAATGATGATGTGCAGGTTTCATCTGAGGGCCATTTTTATTATAAATATCATTTGCGAGGTTTATTTTGGGTTTTCTGTTTTCTTGGTTGCTCTTTCATATTTCTTAATTGTTGTTGAGTTTACATACGCGTAGTGCATTCCGTCAGTCTTGACACATTCTTTTTTATTGATATGTGGCTGTGATGATACAATGTAAATGTCGTCAGTTACCGTAAACTGACAGTTGGTTCTGAGCCACAAAACAATATTCTGTTATGTTTATTCAACGGTCGATTTAAGACGCGCAACGCGCGTCGGGGAATCAACACTAGTTATTATTATTATTATTATCATATATTATTATTATTATTATTATTATTATTACTATTATTATCATATGCCTATTAATCCTTAAAGAATTTAAATTTTATGAATGAGTCCACACACTTAAATAAAATGATAGATATGAACACAAGGTATTAAACCAAGATACAGGATGTTATAGAAACATCCACCTCCAAACCTCAGGATGAGTCAGAACATCCTGAGGATGTGCAATAAGAGGATGCCTACCAACTCCAATTCAAGCAGCTCCTCTGGCATCAGGAAGACCCATCTTATCTTGGACATACACCACAAATCCAGAAAGATGGCATGTCATAAGAGATCAAGGTATTGAACATGTCTACACATAGCAGAATATGTTCAATCTACCTCTGCATGATCTCTTTGACACGAGAAGATACTATGAGAGTCTGAGTGATCCTGACCATCTCATGAAGAAAGGGATGGTCATCATCATAATGAGGACTATCAATATCTAGAGTCTTAAAGTGTTTTGGTAGCATCAGCCTAGGGGGAGTTTGTAAGGTTATTAGTAAGGCTGATGCAACCCAAACACTCAAAGTCTTTCCTACATGCATGCACATGTACACTGAAGTGGAATGCTTCGGAAGTTTCACACTGACTTAGTAATTATTCTAAGTGTGAAATCTTCCGAAGCCAAGACCAATATCTTCCAAAGCCAAAAGATGAAGTCTTCCGAAGCTTCAAGGACAAAGTCTTCCGAAGCCAACAATTGAAGACAAATTTCTTCCAAAGACTTTTATATTACATGCTTTATCTGATGTACATTTTACCTAAAGCTAAACCACTTTCCGCTGCCACTCTGATAAGTCACCAACCTTTCGTGAGTTGATGAAAAGGTCCATGCTTTTGGTAAACTGTACATTGAGATATTGAGTCTGTAACTTTCCACTTTATGTACTTTATCCTTTTTGTAATATATTAGGATGTGAGCTATGACATATCATAGTCACTAGTCAAAAGGCAATCTGCCTTTTGACTCTACATGGATTTTGTTGTTTAGTTCATGTATCCAGCTGACCTTCAAAGTATGGCCGGCTGTAGGTTAAAGTATAAGTATTTTCTGGTCCTTGTAACTTAGTAAGTTTTGGGTTAAACTTTGTAAACCATTTGTAAGGAACTAGAAGATCAATATACATTAACCTTAAAAACCAACTACTTGTGTGTTGCTCTAGTTTCTGTCTCATTTACATCTTGTGTTTCTTAGTTCTCTAAACTCATTCTTACCAGTTCCCCATTTGAATTATTAAGTGTTATCATACACTATCCTCTTTGTGTTGTTGTGTTATACAAGTGCATAAGCCCTTCACCGGTCCTGCAACAACCCTCGTAATCATCAATCTAAAATAGATTTTAGATAATAAATACCCAAAAGAAAAACCCCAAATAGTTAAGAAACAAAAAAAAACAGATCCAAAAGACAATTAGGGTTAAGTGCAACCCTAACTCTCAAATGAGCTTCATCACATCAGCGCAGAATAGAACAATTATCCAAATAACATGTATACTGGAGTAGCTTTGCCAGAAACAAGAGGTGATGCCACCATCGCCCCCTATCGACACCGCCAACAAAGACAATCGAAAAAAGACCACGGTTGGAATCCAGGATGGTTAGAAGACAACCGCCAACATCGACTCCACAACTATCGCCACCATTTGTTAGTTATATTTTTAAGCATTATTTTTTATAGTTATAAAGCATATTTTGGTGCATATTATGTATATATTGCATGCATTTCATTTATTTTATACAACACTTGTTGGTTTGTTTCGGTTGATTTTTGTACGATTGAATGTGTTCGTGAGAGGAATGAAAGACTTGGAGAAGTGGGTAAAATGTTTGTTGAAGAAGTGTTAGAACTTGAAGTTATCTTCATAAAAGAAACTTTACAGGGCCGCACACGAGTTCATTCACAAATTTTATGAGGCAGCACAACTCGCAGTAGAAATTCCTAAATTTAGGAATTTTTGTTTGGGATGATTATCAACGGATTTTTCTTAATAAAAATAAAGGAAATTGAAAAGCCTAAAATGGGAGATATGGAAACCAAGGTATTATAAACATAAGAGAATGGGATGATCAAGAAGCCATCTTGAAATTTTTATATGGCACCCACGGTTGATGAAGCAAGAGGGAATAACAACATTGTGGGTTTCTTGTTGGTGAAATTTTCTTCATTGTGAAGATAGTTAGTTAATTTTTGATTATTAAGTTTTTAATTATTTTAATTTTTATTAATCTAGTCATCATGTCCAACTATAAGAATTTTAGTTTCAACATTAGGGGTTAGTTTATCTGATTTGATTTGAACTTATATGAATCATTTATTAGATCTTTTTGTTTTAATAGTTTGTTTAATTTTTTAATCTAAAATCTGGATCTAACACGATATATATTAAATTGTTAATAAAATTGACCACTTTGTTAATTTATCTAATAAAGTTCTTCAAGTTTTAAAACACTAATCAAGTTTTGATTTTTGATATAAGAAACAATTAACGGTTTGAGTTTGTCTATGAATTCATTCTCCTTATAGAATCATACAATCTAGTTAATTATATTGTACGACGTGTGTGCTTAATTATAGTTAATACTTTATCATTGCAACACACGCGCTAAGATACGAACGACGTGAGCTTAGAATAACGGGTTGGCTCTAATCAAACACCACGTATAATTTGTGAAAGTTCAAGCCCATTAATTTTTTAGTTGACTTTCCAATGGTGTAGAATCAGAGAATTTGTGTGACGTCTTTCTAAAAAAATGTTAATTAATTAAACATAAAAAAGTTACTACATATTATTAAGAAGTAACTTACCATGAGGCGACATAAACCAACCTTTGATATAATGATGCTTAAAGTAGTCCTCGTTGTTGAAAAGATTTGATCATGCATGGAACCATGACTTATGTATCATAAACAGATATAACGATTGATTATGAGCGATCGTGTGCATTATCATAAACAAATATAAACGACTATGGAACTTAATTAGTCTGGTAAAGAATCACAAAATATCTTTAGCATATGGATGACTAAAATACTAGATTGCGTATTGGTAACAACATTGAGAAAAAAAACAAAAACAAGCCATTGAAATGAAGTTTACGCTCTTTTGAAACTATATTTATGGAACAGATCTGTCAAGAACATAGAATTTTGATTTTATTAATCCCAAATCAAAGGTACAAGACCAAAATCAATCAAACAAAAACTATGAATACTCCAAACAAGAAGAATAGAAATTAATACTAGACAACCAACAAAAGGTTTCATCAAGTGAAACAAAGATAAAACTTCTACCACACAAGGATGAAGTGAAGGCGTCTGAAGATTGATTAGAAGATTGAGACAAACGAGAAGATGATATTTAATGCAGACCAGACCTAGTGTTGAAGGCCAGAACTCTTGATGAACAAAGGAGACAAAGATGCATACATAAAAGATAATTGATTTATAACAATGGCTGGTGCGATTATCTTTTCATGGTGTGAATTCTTCATTGACACACCCAACCACATCTCCATTATGATACCCGTGATGAAACTGAGAAGACAAGATGGGCCACTACTTCTCAAAATAAAAGAGTGATCTGCTCTCATCTTTATAACTCAGCAATATTGAAAAGAATCAAGCCCAACAACATATTAGTTCTTCTAAGCCTAGCATTACTCCAAACAAATATAAGCAGCCAAAGAATCCCTCATTAAACAAATTGAATATAATAGTTAGAAAATGTAATACAATTATATATATATATATATATATATATGTTTGACATTAAATTGAAAGATACATATATTTCAACAAGATCAATGATAATGCGTGTCACAAGCAAAATTAGTTAACACGTTTTCAATCTAATAACTAATTATCGCGTGAAACAATAAAGTTGTTGGTGCATGTGAAGCAAAAAAAATCATGTAGTTGTAATTATGCATGCAACTATGTAATAGATTGATTGCAACTAAATCATCATCTTGAAGAAAAAAAAACATTCGGTTGTACACAAACAATCATATTGACTTTGGGAATGATGATAAGAAGCATGTCACTAACACAAACAACTTTAGTTGTCAAAGTGACACGATCCACCTAAAAGCAAGTCGTTTATCCCGTCTTCCAGCAGTTTCCGAACACGTTGGACACAATTAGAGTGGCCTGGAAGTCTCCAGAGTAGCCCGCACGTTTCTGGACCAACATAGCTGCAATTATGCAATCTGGAATAACCTTTAAAATGGCCAAGAAAGGCCTAGAAATATCAAGGCTTAGAGCTCCCAAGATGGCTCTATAAAAGCCTTGAATAATCCATAAAAATATCATGTAAAAATATATAGACATTTACCTTAGAAATATCTAGATATTAACTTGAAAATATCTTAGATATTAAGGATGTGAAAGTAGTATAAATAGTTGTAAAAGGCTCATTTGTAAACCACCCAAAACACATACAAGTCTTGTGTAAACACTTGTAACTCACTCTTGTAAACAACCTTGTAAGCAATACAAAGTTCATTTGTACTACTCGCTTGTAAACGTTTCCGCATCGTTAACTTAAATTGTTACTTCTTTTGGGTTATTAAGACTGAATTTAGAGCAAGTCTAAATGCCGAACGGGAGATTGAGAATCACTTCGTGACAAAAAGCTAACCACGCCCCAATCAACCAAGAAGAGACAAGAGTACTAATGCAACATTAATCAAGATAAAACGACCATAATAAAACTGACATAAATATTCATGATGTATGGCTCACGCCTTTATCAAGACAATACAACTTGTCATTTTACGCTCGACTAAAATTAAATTGACTGTAATGTTAAATTAAAAGATACATGAACAGACTACACCAAACAACTCACCTAGATACTCATGACACGTCGCTTACTGCCATAATCAAGAAGAGATAACATATGATTCAAGGTCAAAAGCTATAAATTAACGGCCGTAATGTTTAGTGATAAAGATTACGGTTACAATATTTGAATGCATGTTGTTAGCTTTCGTGTGGGGAATTGAAAGAATCAACACTCTCCTCCATTTCACGTGAAAACATCTTTCAGATTCTTGCCTCATCATACGAAATAATAAAGCTACATGCGTGCTAATAATGTTTTCTTTACATGTCATCGTATGTATGATGAAACAAACATAAAGTGACTCAAACACAGATCCAGACATATTGTCTGCTGTCATGATAACAATTACACTTTGGAAACCACACAAACTAATTAGTGTTAAATCATCAAAATATCACGTAATATGATACATTATGCATTTATTTCATTGTTAACGAATCAAAACGAGAAAGGTATTTAACCTGTTAAGACACAATTTTTATCATGTCTTAAACGTGTCAAACTGTAAATGATACGAAACCCACTAATCTTAAACACAAAACTTATTAACTTTGTGTTGTGTCGTATTGTACTAACATATCCATGTCAAAAATTTTCTGCCATAGTCGTACACGCTATCACAACATAACTTAGGTTTATGGGTATATTGAAACAAAGAAACTATTAGACAATAGTTATATAGTTAGAGGGTACAAATTGTAACTAGTCTATATCATGTAATTATATATATATATATATATATATATATATATATATATATATATATATCATATTAATTAATAGGGATTACGGGATTCCATTCCAATATGGTATCAGAGAGTTTCTGACTACCAAAACCCTAATTCTCCTATCACCGCTACCCTTTTGCCGTAAACCACCCTTCCCACCACCGTAACCCACCGTTCAAACCCTCCCTCTCACCATGGCAGACCCAAAGAATCCCATAGATGAATCCAAACTCCACCCCGCAACCACGGTTAACAACATCCGCACCTATGTAAACGTCATTCTTGACATCGAGAATGGCCTTTACATATCATGGACTGAAGTCTTCAAGAACACATGTAGAGCGTTTGATGTCATCGACCATATTTTACCCGAAGAAGGAGAGTCGTCATCCCAACGTAAAGAAAAAGATGCCCTATGGAAGAGGCTCGATGCAATTGTGTTGAATTGGATCTATGGTACCATCTCACAAGATTTGTTTCAAACAATTCTTGTCAAAGACACTACAGCAGCAGATGCTTGGAAAACTCTTGAAAACATTTTTCAAAACAATAAAAATACTCGTGCACTATACCTTCAAAACAAGTTCACCACCACCAAGTTTGAGTCCTTCCCCTCCATGTCAGGCCTACTGTCAACACATGAAACTTCTTTCAGATCAACTGGCGAATGTAGACACACCGGTCACCGATAAACAATTGGTTTTACAAGTCATAGCTGGACTCAATGATGCTTATGATTCGGTTGCAATGTTTCTGCAACAATTGGACCCACTTCCTTCATTCTATGATGTCAGATCCAAGTTGATTATGGAAGAAACTCGTAAGCAAACCAAGCTCCTACTACTGCTCTTTTGACCACCACCACTCAACAGCAGCCGCAAGCACCTGTACCAACCGCTGCCACACCAAAACAGCCCTCCCAAGCCTCTTGGACAGCCGCTGATGCTGCTGGACAGCAACTTTCTGGCCGCGGCAGTGCATATCACCAACAGGGACCATCGTACTATCGTGGTAGAGGGCGTGGTGGTCGGGGTTGGGGACGAGGAGGACGCTACAGGGGCAGAGGATACAATAGTTGGAACTCTAATCCGTGGGGTTGGGATCAACAGTCGTGGGCCTTGCCTCCTTGCCCATATCCCACTTATCCAATGCAAATGCCTATGGGCCGCCCCCCACAACCCACTGCTCCTCATGGCCCATCTCCAAATCAAGCTTATGTATCCCACTACTACAACACTCCCACCGATATTGAACACGCCATGCATACAATGACACTTCAACCCGACCCGGCTTGGTATCTCGACACTAGTGCAACCAACCATATGTCTCACTCGTCAGGTACACTCTCACCTTGTAGTAATAATAGTACACAAAACTTTATTGTTGTTGGCAATGGTTACAAAATCCCTATAACTGGAAAGGGTCAAACCGTCCTCAAAGCACCTTACCCACCATTATACCTTAACATGTTGGAGCATATATTGTCATATATAGTGTGTCCGTCGCTTGACGAATAGTCTAGACTTGATGTTATACACCTTGTAAGCACATGAAACTGGGTCATTCGCAGGAGCATATGCGAATGAGACTCAGTCGTACGACTGAGCCATGCTAATGGACCAGTCGTGCGACTGAGAGATGCGATTGGGGCATTCGTAAGACTGAACCATAAGAATGGTCCGTCGTACGATTGAACCATACGCATGGTCTAATCGCACGAATGGGCCCAGTCGCATCTAATATGGGCCGAGGCCTATATATACCAGTTTCAATGTGTAGAAACCCAAGGGTTTTTTTTAGTGTGCCTGGCGCCTAGGTGCTTCCGGATGAGAGGGGAGATCATGCTCGATCTCCCCTTGCCAAAAGTCTTGATTCTTATGTTGTAACAAGCTTGTAATCGTTAGGTTTATCAATGAAATCATTCGATTATCGTTCGTACCATTGTATATCTTTTGGTTTATTACCTTCCGTCAAGAAAACGCTCGGATGTCTATCGATCCAGCGACTTCACAATGGTATCAGAGCCGGTTACTGCTAGAATAATCTAACAATCATTCTAGCAACCCGAGCTCTTGATTTCTGGATCAAAGTTCAGATCTTGACGTTAAACCCACTTCGTGTTCTTCGTGTTTTACTCAGATCTGGGTACGTGTGGTGTTTCTATGTTAAAATCGAATTCGAAACCACGTTCCTATCACCCTTGCGAATCTGATGATGTCTATCTTGATTCGGTTCACGTAAAATTCGTCAGATTAGGGTTTTGGGCAGCCTGGCGGCTGCAGATCTGAAAATCTACGTGCAGACCCGTTCATGCGACTGGGCCATGCGAATGGACCATTCGTACGACTGGACCATGCGAATGGACCATTCGTACGACTGGACCATGCTAATAGACCATTCGTGTGACTGGACCAGTCGTATGTTCAATCGTGCGACTGGACCAGTCGTATGTTTAATCGCCCGAATGAGCCATCTGCATTGACTCATCTGCATTTGTTCCAGACCAAAAAAAAAAGAGTCTGGAACAGCTTCTTGCACGAATTTTTCCCTAAACCATTTTTATCAGTCGGGAAGCCTTCTGAAAAAGTTTGGTAAAATAATTTTTTTTGGGGAAAATTATCGGGTCATGTATAGTTCGTCTTCGGGTCAATAGTGAAGATTTTCCTGGAGAGTCTATGCAAGAGTTGAGGATGAGCAAAGGACATTCACCATGAGGTTCTTATGTCAAACAAGTTCGATGGATACCCTATTATTCGGGACTTCCAGAGTAGGTGAATGTTGATAGAACATGAAAGAGAGAAGAGAAGATGTCAACTGTCGGTGCTGATTTTGTGGGGTAGTCAGGAGCATCTGACTATTTATGGGCCAATCAAGTTATATTTATCCGCACAGAGAGGATTCTCATTCTTAGGGGGAATCCATGTATAGAGAGATTGAAGACGCAATCAGAAAGTGATAATGTGAGCAGGTTTCTAATTATGAATCTACGTGCATGCTGATTTGTTTGATATTGTCAGCTGTGGATTGGAACCTTCAACCTTTTGCCCAATACACCGTATGAAGACGCCAGGAAAGCACAATGTTTATATATTGGGATATGCTGAATGTGAGGGGGAATTTTTGCAGTTGTTAATGTTAATCAGGTTAGACTGTGCGAAGATTGAAGCAATGGAAAACTGTTCATGTCATTATCTGGAAAAATCAGTCATTTAGGGAATCTTACTGCTATGATGGTGTTCTGCAAAGTAAACGAAAGCTATTGTGCCTAAATTCATTTTCAGGGATGTTGTAGTAACCTGACGGATCGGCAATGTTGGCTAATATGATTGTTCGTTGATTCTATTGGAAACCAGAGCAAAGATTGACTGAAGATTGTAAGAGGTGTTATCTACTATTCGCAAGCAACGTCCAAGGGGGAATTTGTTGGAGCATATATTGTCATATATAATGTGTCCGTCGCTTGACGAATAGTCTATACTTAATGTTATACACCTTGTAAACACATGAAACTGGGTCATTCGCAGGAGCATATACGAATGAGACTCAGTCGTACGACTGAGCCATGCTAATGGACCAGTCGTGCGACTGAGAGATGCGATTGGGGCATTCGTAAGACTGAACCATAAGAATGGTCCAGTCGTACGATTGAACCATACGCATGGTCCAGTCGTATGATTGAACCATACGCATGGTCCAATCGCACGAATGGGCCCAGTCGCATCTAATATGGGCCGAGGCCTATATATACCAGTTTCAATGTGTAGAAACCCAAGGGTTTTTTTAGTGTGCCTGGCGCCTAGGTGCTGCCAGATGAGAGGGGAGATCATTCTCGATCTCCCCTTACCAAAAGTCTTGATTCTTATGTTGTAACGAGCTTGTAATCGTTAGGTTTTATCAATAAAATCATTCGATTATTGTTCGTACCATTGTATGTCTTTTGGTTTATTACCTTCCGTCAAGAAAACGCTCAGATGTCTATCGATCCAGCGACTTCACATAACAACATCCTCATAGCCCCAAACTTAATAAAAAATCTCCTTTCTGTACGTCGTCTAACAACTGATAATGATATTTCTATTGAATTTGATAAATTTAGTTTTTCGTGAAGGACTACCTGACGCGGACTCCTATCCTCCGATGTGACAGCTCCGGGGATCTCTATCCTTTATCATTACCAACTCTATCCCGCATTACTTCACCATCTACCTTTGATGCTATTTCCAGAGATGTATGGCATCGGCGTTTGGGTCATCCAGGCCCCGATTCTTTACATTCTTTGCATAAAGACAAGTTAATTTCTGTTAAGAATTCTTCTGTTAAACAACTATGTCAAACTTGTGTGTTTGGGGAACATGTTAAGCTCCCATTTTATAATTCAACATCTATTACTTTTATGCCTTTTGATATCATACACAGTGACTTATGGACCTCCCCGGTTCCAAGCGGGGGAGGTCACCGCTATTACATGTTGTTCTTAGATGACTTTACTAATTATCTATGGACCTATCCTCTCACAAATAAGTCCAGTGTCTTCACCATTTTTCATAATTTTTATACTTTAATCTACACACTATTTGAACGTAAAATCAAAACATTTCAATGTGACAACGGAACCGAATACAACAATAAAGCTTTTCACAATTTTTGCTCAAACAATGGTATGCTTTTTGGGTTCTCGTGTCCTCATACTTCGTCTCAAAATGGTAAAGCGGAGCGTAAGATTCGTTCAATTAATAACATGATCCGTACTTTACTTCATCAGGCATCCTTACCACCTACGTTTTGGCACCATGCCCTTCAAATGGCCACATATCTTCAAAACATCCTTCCAAGTAAACTAAAATATAACAAGTCACCGGCCTCGTTGCTATATCTTAAAACACCCTTATTTGATAATCTTCGTATCTTCGGTTGTGTTTGTTATTCTCTCTTGCCATCCACCACCATCAACAAACTTGAGTAACGTTCCACACCATGTGTCTTTTTGGGATACCCCTCAAACCATAAGGGGTACAAATGCTACAACCTTTCAACACATAAGATTCTTGTTTCGCGTCATGTAGTCTTTGACGAAACCATTTTTCCATTTTCAACAAGAAATGTTATTCCCCCCGACTACCGTTTTCTACACCCGACCACTACCACACCCGAACATAATCCATTCATTTGGAACCATGTCTCTCCTCTACATAAACCAACACCTCAACCTCCTATACACCCTTTCTGAAACCCAAAACTAAACAACCCAAACCTACAAACTTATACTAGACGACCTACACCTACCCAACCATTTCCCCACCTCAACCGAGAACCTTACAACTAACCCAGCCTACACCGAAGCCCAACCCGGCCTGCCCAAACAACCCCTACCCAAACCGCAGCCCAAACACCTCCGACCACCCTACTCCGCCTTCTATAGCCTCCACATCCCCCGTAACTACCTCAACCACCTCCACCAACTCTTCCTCGCCAACACCACCTCCCCAACCGACTCGTAGCATGACAACTAGGGGTATGGCTGGCATTTCTAAACCTAAACACATACTTAACCTTAATACCGCCACCCTAGAGCCCATACCCAATAACCCAATCCAGGCACTAAAAATTCCCGTTTGGAACCATGCCATGACAACTGAGTTTAATGCTCTTATTACCAACAATATGTGGGAGTTAGTACCTCGAATGCCACACATGAATGTTATTCGGTGCATGTGGTTATTTAAACATAAACTTAAATCTGATGGCTCACTTGAGCGCTACAAAGCGCGTTTAGTTTGTGATGGCAGGTCTCAGCAGGTTGGAGTGGACTGTCACGAGACGTTTAGCCCGGTTGTCAAACCGGCTACTATCCGCACCGTTCTCAGCATTGCTCTTTTGCAAAATTGGGACATCAGTCAGCTTGATGTAACCAATGCGTTTCTTCATGGTTATCTCTCCGAGACAGTTCATATGCATCAACCGGTTGGGTTTAGGCACCCTCAGTTTCCAAATCATGTGTGTCGGTTGAAGAAATCTTTGTATGGATTGAAACAGGCGCCCCGGGCTTGGTACCAGCGATTCACAGATTATGTCACCACCATGGGATTTCACCACAGTTCGTGTTATCACTCTTTATTCATTTACCGCCATGGCAGAGACACGACATATCTTCTACTATATGTGGATGATATTATTCTAATCACCTCTTCCCCTGTGTTGAAACAATCTTTAATGACTCGTTTATCTTCAGAATTTGCTATGAAAGATTTAGGGAAGTTGAGTTATTTTTTGGGCATTGCAGTCACCCGCACCTCTCAGGGCTTATTTCTTTCACAACATCAATATGCCATGGATATTCTAGCTTGGGCAAACATGTCAAATTGCAATCCGGTTAACACTCCGGTTGACACAGCTGGGAAGTTAAGTGCTGTTGAAGGGGAATTATTTGATGATCCTACCAGCTACAGAAGTCTTGCGGGCGCTCTTCAGTACTTGACTTTCACCCGCCCTGACATTTCTTATGCGGTTCAGCAAGTTTGTATGTTTATGCATGCTCCGCGAGTACCCCATTATAATGCTCTTAAGCGCATTCTGCGCTATATCAAAGGTACGGTTACTATAGGAATTCACATGAAACCCGGCGCTGTCTCGTCTCTGCTAGCTTACACTGACGCTGACTGGGCCGGATGTCCTGACACACGTCGGTCCACTTCTGGTTATTGCATTTATTTGGGTGATAATCTCATTTCTTGGTCGTCAAAACGACAAACCACTGTCTCTCGTTCCAATGCTGAGGCGGAATATCGCGAGGTAGCAAATGTTGTTGCTGAAATATGTTGGGTTCATAACTTGTTGCTTGAATTGGGACACCCGCCTGGCAAAACTTCGATTGTGTATTGTGATAATGTTAGTGCCATCTACATGTCCGGTAACCCGATACAGCATCAACGTACCAAGCACATTGAGATAGACATTCATTTTGTTCGAGATCAAGTTCGACGAGGCCAGATCCGTGTCCTCCATGTTCCCTCACGTTTTCAGCTTGTGGATATTTTCACCAAGGGATTGCCACGGGTTCTTTTCAATGATTTTCGGAACAGTCTAAGCATTCGGGATCCTCCTCCTTAGACTGAAGGGTATATTAGACAATAGTTATATAGTTAGAGGGTACAAATTATAACTAGTCTATATCATGTAATTATATCTCATATTAATCAATAGGGATTACCGGATTCCATTCCAATAGAAACCCAAATCAAAACCTATATCAAAGAAAAAAGTGTGGATTTTGACAATCAAGTGACCATAGATGACCACCCCCTCACGCCATCCTTACCAACGAACCATCATCTCCCCCTAATTCACATCAACCAGTAACATCCGACAACTCCACAAAGCAATCTAATGAAAATCCATGGTGAATTGAAGCTGCAATCGTTGTTTCATTCATTCAAACATGGGTTTAAAAGCATCTCCCACAACGCCCATTGGGTTACTTCATCTGGGTTTCAAATCTCTCTCGCAAGCAGCATCATCAGTGTCGCTGGTTTGATTTTAGCCCTTAAAGATGGTAGAGGAAAGAGGGGTTTCAACAGTTTGTTGTTATCGTGGTCCTCGTCGCCGGAGAGTGAATCTTCACCGGAAAGATCGCCGGTGGTTGCGGGATTGCAGAACCTTGGTAACAATTGCTTCTTGAATGTAGTTTTGCAGGTATTTTAATCGAATTTGAGGTTTGGTGTTTGAATTGATGTGTATAAGTGTATTATTAGTTTGTGAGCTCTAATTTTATGGTGATTTTGTTAACTTTGAATTGGGAATTTGTTAGGCTTTGGCTAGCTGTTCTTGTTTTCTGAGGTCTCTTGAAAAGATGGTGGAGGAAGTTGAAGATTCATCAGAGGATGAACAAATTGAGGATATGACACTTGCAGTGTCTTTGAATGCTCTATTGAAAGGTATTAACAATATTAAACTTATCATTTTTTTTTCAGATTTAAATTAGAAATTATTGATAGTTGGAGTAAATTCATAATGTGATTGCATGTGAATTTGACTTCATGGAAATATGAATAGTAAACAATTTCATCAAAATCAACAGTGGAATATGAAACAATTTGATATGCTACAAACACGATATAGAAGTATCAACCAAGTTAAAGCTCTTTATAAAATTTGATTTTGTTTACGCCCTTAACTAACAGGCTAATATATTTTGTAGAACTCTGTATCGTTCGGCATGAACACAAAGTATTGAGCCCACGAAAAGTGATGCTTGCAATGTCTCATTATACACCAAACTTCAATCTGACTAGTCAGCAGGTTCGACTACTGGCATTGACAAACTGACCATGATGTTTTGTGATATTTTGTTTGATATATTAACTTTTGGTCAGGATGCAGAAGAAGCATTAGCTCACATGTTGTCTTCTTTGAGAGAAGAGTGCTCAGAATATTTTGCAAGAAGTAACAGTTCTCTAGCAGTTGCAACTGCCTCGAGTAACCGTGTTCTTACTGTGGAGAGAAGCGTTACTTTTAGTGAGCTAGAAAGATGGACTCAAAGTTATCTTGGACCATTTAATGGGATTATTGGCAGCGTTTTAACTTGTAAAAGCTGTTCGTTTCAGGTTGAATGGTACTTCTGTTATTCTTTCTTTTTTACTAATCACCAATTTTTTATAATCTAATTGCATTAGAAGTAGAGGTGACAAAATGAATGGGTTGGGTAACTTGTCAATAACTCAACACACCTTTTGTCCAAAAATTCTATGTTTTTTTATTAATTAAAAACACCTAATTTTCAACAATTGTGGCTTAAAAGTTGCTTGTAGTTAAGTAATAATCTAATTTATCGAATAAAATGTTTTAAGAGATTGCATGCCTTAAAATACACTTTCGGTGCCTCTGACATATATCCCTTTATAATAATTTTATTGATTGTACATGTTTGATGGAAAGTAACATCTAAAGTTTTCATGCTCTCTACATTACATAATACAAAGAAGTGGATAATCTAAAAGTTCCACGTATGTGTTTGCAGATTTCTCTGGATTTTCAGTTCTTCAATTGCTTGTACCTTTCACCACCTACATTCGGTGGCGGTTCTATTGTATGTAAACTTAATATTTATCTTCTTGGATTTTGTTGTTATATAGGCTGCAAGCATGATCAGCAAAATTAACATATACCTTTTTCTACTACCAGATACCTGGATGTTCTATAAAGGATTGCTTGAATCAATTTTTTGTTGCAGAACGGCTTGAAAATTACTTTTGCACTCATTGTTGGCATGCTACTGCAGTGAAATTTTCATCTCTGCTAAATAAAAATCAGGTAAGTTACTTAGAGGCTCATCTAAGTTTCATTTCACTAGTGATCCCAATCAGAATTCTATTATGTGGAGGACTGGAGGTGGCAAAAAGGGCAGGGTGCGTATCATGCCAATTGCCAAAGCTCATATTTTATTCTCGGTCGGGTTGACTCAAACACTTTTTGTTTATTTTCTCAAATTTGTTATGAATACCGAATGCATTAATTAAATCTTTAGTTAAAGTTTTCAATACTATACTCTGAATCCGATTGTTTGAGTAAAGCGATATAGGAGTCCTATGCATTGAAAATACATTTTGGGTAACTTTCGACCCATCTGATGTGATGTCCTTTTAGCTAAATTTTTTATTTGACATGATTGAGTAAAACACACTCGAATCCGCCCATTAGTAAAATAAATGGGTTGAAAATTGAAATCATCACTTCTACAGTTCTAGTCCGATGCTCTTAGTCAGATGTTTTGTTTTTCCATGTTCATTAACTTGACAACTAACAGCGAGTGATACAAATTGTGGAGGTACTAAAGAGTTAATAGTGTATTCAAGGAGGGGCAAGGTGCAACGTGGCTAGTGGTCCCAAACGAGTATTAATAGGGAAGGGAATATTGCAGCAAGTTAGTTAGGAATTTGGGTTAGAAGGTTAGGGCTCTTGCTTTGCAAAGAGAGAGGGCGTAACCCTGGATTGTCAATCATCTCTTTATCTTGCTTTTCTCTGTAATTCCTTTTTACATTCAATCAAACATTCCCTTCCTATCATCATACATCATTCATAGTTTTGTGCTTATTCTCTTTTTCCTACTGTCTATATCATTTGGTTGTTCTTAAATCCTAACATTGGTCCGACCTGCCCTTGACCTGCCGCCTCCTTCTTCTTCCTTCCGTTCTTCATGGAAACTCGCACAAATTCCCGATTAGATGCTCAGGATACTCTAATCAAACAACTCCAATCGGATGTGGCTGAAATCCGCAGTTCATTATAATCCTTAGAGATGGAAAAGGGGGAGTCTAGTGAATTTCGTAAGGTGGTCTTGACCTGGATGGCCAAACAGGATAAAAGGGTGAGTGACGGTTCTTCCGGTTCAGGGATTTCGGGAGATGATGTTATCCTCTCGATTTCTCGCACAAAATCTTCACCGCCAGATCAGTCCGATTCATCTCTGTCTCTTCCTTGGGCTGTGAAGAAGGTTAAACTCCCTAAATTTACTGGGTTCGATCCACAAGTTTGGATTCAAAAAGCTACTCTGTATTTTGATTTGAATCGAAGCTCGGATGAAGATCGCCTTCAATTAGCTCGCCTGAGCATGTGTGTGGTTGCACAACATTGGTTTACCATTATCACGCAGGTACACCCAACCATCTCGTGGATTGATTTTCAATCGGAATTGCTTCAACGGTTTAGTGGATTGGAAATCCAAAATCCTTATGAGCAATTAGCAATGATCAAACAAGGTGACTCTATTTACGATTACATCGATGAATTTGAATACTTATTGTCGTTGGTTCCCCGATTACGTGAATCGCAAACCATCGGTTATTTTGTGGCTGGGTTGAAAGATGATGTCAAAAAATGGGTCCGTCTTCATCGTCCTCGTTCGCGGTTGGATGCAATGTATCTGGCGAAAGATGTTGAGATGATGCTCCGACCGGATTCCGTTCAGGCCGCGTTGGGCCGTTTTCGGTATCTTAACCCTTCTGGGCCTCAGTTCGGTGGGCTTAAGGATGGGCCTTCTTTATCGGGTCGAGCTGAGCCCAAGCCCCCTTTTACTCTTCGTTACACCGACAAATTTGGGTCTTCTAAATTAGACCCTCAAAGTTCTACTCCTCACCTTAAATCTCCTCTATTGGTTACTGATTTTGGCCAGAGTTCACCACGTGACAGGGGTGTACGTTCCTTGTCCAGAACTGAGTGGGAAGACAGACGTAAGAAGGGCCTGTACTTTCATTGCGGCCAACAATATGGACCTACACATCGTTGTCCTGAGGCGAAGTTACGTGTTCTACTATTAGGAGAGGATGAAAAGGATCTTCCTCTTGGAGACAACTGTGTTGTATAGCCTGATTCTCCTCCCTCTCCAGGGCCGGATACAGAAGTCATGATGGGTACTTGTAATGCTCTCGAATCGACAGGTACTGTCGCTGAGGGATCTTCTTCTACCATGAAATTAGAGGGTACTTTGATGGGCTTAATGATTCTGTTGTTGGTGGACAGTGGCGCCTCTCATAATTTTATCTCACGGCGGTTAGTCTCATCTATGGGCTTAACTTCTAGTTCCTTCAGTGGTAATGTGGTATTAAAATTAAATTGGGCGATGGTCACTTTGTGTTTGTGTATGAACGTTGTTGTAATCTTCCGGTGCGTATTGGTCCCTGTTTATTTAATGTAGACGCTTTGGTATTTGATACGGGCTCACTTGATTTCATCTTGGGTTTCGAATGGTTGACGACATTGGGTGAGGTGGTCCATGACTGGCAACATGCATGGATGTGCTTTAACCATCAAGGCGCATCAGTTACATTACACGGAGTTCATTCGACTCCCTCGTCCTTCTCTGCTTTACATCAGTGGTTGTCCATGGAGGGCACTACCTTATCTACATCCCCGACCAGTCTAGTTCCACCCATTTCTCCACTCTTAAACTCCTCCCAACACAACAGTTTATCCTTATTACTACAACAATTTGCACATATTTTTTTCCACCAACCTCCCTTCCTCCCACTCGTTCTCATGACCACATTATCCAATTATCCAGTCCTAACCTTATTTGTGTCCGCCCTTACCGCTACCCGCACATTCAAAAATCTGAAATTGAACGCCAAGTTCAGGAGTTATTACAAATGGGCATGATTCGCCCAAGCACGAGTGCTTTTTCCAGTCGTGTGATATTGGTCCACAAAAAGACAATTCCTGGCGTATGTGTGTCGATTACCGCCAATTAAACAGTGCTACCATTCCAAATAAGTACCCCATTCCGGTGGTCGATGAGTTGCTCGACGAACTACATGGATCCACTTACTTCTCTAAATTAGACCTCAAGTCCGGTTATAACCAAATTCGAATGTCACCCGATAGCATTGAAAAGACTGCCTTTCGAACTCATGATGGTCACTACGAATATTTGGTGATGCCATTCGGCTTTATGAACGCTCCGGCAACTTTTCAAGCTGTAATGAATGATATATTTCGCCCTTTTATGCTACAAGGTGGTCATTTTCTTCGATGATATTCTTATTCATAGTCCCTCGTGGGAATCACATTTATCTGATTTGGCTGAAGTTTTTCACCTCTTATTCACTCATCACTTTAAAGTTAATCCTACTAAGTGTAGTTTGGGACAACAATCAATCGAGTACTTGGGCCATGTTATTGATGGTAACGGAGTTTCAATGGATCCGGCTAAAGTGGTGGCTGTTATGGAATGGCCGACTCCTACAACCTTGAATGCTCTCCGTGGGTTTTTGGGTCTCACCGGATATTACTGGAAATTCGTTCAGAATTATGGGAGTATCGCCCGCCCGTTAACGAATCTCACAAAAAAAGATGCCTCTCTTTGGTCCCCGGAGGCTCAGGCTGCTTTTGTTCAGCTGAAACACGCCCTCAGCTGAGCTCCGGTCTTGTCCCTTCCCGATTTTTCTATCCCTTTTGTGGTGGAGTGTGATGCGTCGGGATGTGGGATAGGTGCGGTTCTTATGCAGCACAAAAAACCAATCGCTTATTTCAGTAAAGCATTGAGTGATAGAAACTTGACTAAATCGGCGTACGAACGGGAATTAATGGCTTTGGTGTTGGCGGTCCAACATTGGCGACCTTACTTGTTGGGTTCTAAGTTTACTATTTGCACCGACCAAAAAAGTCTCAAGTTTTTGTTGCAACAACGCGTTTCCTCTTACGACCAGCAGAATTGGGTTGTGAAATTGCTCGGGTACGGTTTTGACATTCAGTATAAACCTGGTCGAGAAAATAGGGCGGCTGACGCTCTGTCTCGTAGAACTGATTCGGGTCAATTACTCCAGGCGGTCTCTTCTCCCATCTGGCTTCATGGTGCGGTGCTCATAGAAGAATCAAAGTTGGATCCGGACATTCAGTCCTTACGGGCGAAAGTGGTCGCATCTCCAACCAAGTTCCCGGGTTACTCCTTCAAACATGACACTCTTTTTTATCAAAACCGTTTGGTTATCTCTCGACATTCTAAATTTATCCCAGCACTGTTACATGAGTTCCATGTCACAGCTACGGGTGGTCATTCCGGATTTTATAGAACCTATCGCCGTTTAGCAGCTAATGTGTATTGGCCGGGCATGACATCCACGGTTAAACAATTCATCCGTGACTGTGATACTTGTCAAAGGTGCAAAGCGAGTTCCGTTTTACGCGGCGGCCTTCTTCCCCCTTTGACGATTCCAGAATCAATTTGGGAAGATTTATCGATGGATTTCATAGGGGGATTACCCCCTTCCAAAGGATTTACAGTGGTTCTTGTGGTTGTCGATCGTCTTTCGAAATTTGCTCACTTTATTCTCCTCAAACACCCCTACACCGCGAAGTCAGTCGTTGAAGTTTTTGTCAAAGAAGTTATCCGTCATCATGGGGTCCCCAAATCAATTGTCAGCGACCGTGATCCTTTATTTTTAAGCAAATTTTGGCAAGAAATCTTCCGTTCGATGGGTACTAAGCTTAACATGAGTTCGGCTTACCATCCGGAATCGGATGGTCAAACGGAAGTCATAAATCGATGCTTGGAATCTTATTTACGTTGTTTTGCAGTGGATCAGCCAAAAAACTGGTCATTATGGTTACCT
Source organism: Flaveria linearis (assembly GCA_024085815.1). Classification (NCBI taxonomy): domain Eukaryota; kingdom Viridiplantae; phylum Streptophyta; class Magnoliopsida; order Asterales; family Asteraceae; genus Flaveria; species Flaveria linearis. The sequence goes on from CM044006.1 coordinate 65,568,639, forward strand.
TGGGCTGAGTTCTAGTATAATTCGACATTCCATTCGTCTACCGGGGTTTCTCCTTTCGAGACGGTCTATGGACGACGACCCCCTTCGGTATTTCAATGTATTCCGGGGAAAATTCGAGTGGATGCTGTGGCTACAGAATTACAGGACCGTGATGAAGCTCTTAAACAACTCAAAGTACATTTGTCCAATGCTCAGAGTGCAATGAAATTACAAGCTGATAAAAAGCGCAGGGATGTGCAATTTACCGTGGGTGAATGGGTGTACGTTAAATTGAAACCTTACCGTCAATTGTCTGTATCTAGTAGAATCCGCCAAAAACTTGCTGCTAAATATTTTGGGCCATTTCAGATTTTAGAACAGATTAGGCCAGTCGCTTACAAGTTGTTACTCCCGGCCACGTCGAAGATACACCCGGTTTTTCATGTCTCGTTATTAAAAAAGGCAGTTTCTGGCTCTAGTGTCCCAGAGTTACCTCCGGAATTGGATATGGCCGAGTCTCCTCTTCTACCTCAGTCCGTTGTGGCTACTCGCGTAGTTCGCGATGGGTCAGATTCAGTTGAGCAATGGTTGGTCCATTGGCGGGGTCAAACTATTGATGAGGCTTCATGGGAGGATGCTGATTGGGTTAAGTTGCAGTTTCCTGAATTCAGTCTTGGGGACAAGACTGTTGCTGAAGGGGAGGGCAGTGATACAAATTGTGGAGGTACTAAAGAGTTAATAGTGTATTCAAGGAGGGGCAAGGTGCAACATGGCTAGTGGTCCCAAACGAGTATTAATAGGGAAGGGAATATTGCAGCAAGTTAGTTAGGAATTTGGGTTAGAAGGTTAGGGCTCTTGCTTTGCAAAGAGAGAGGGTGTAACCCTGGATTGTCAATCATCTCTTTATCTTACTTTTCTCTGTAATTCCTTTTTACATTCAATCAAACATTCCCTTCCTATCATCATACATCATTCATAGTTTTGTGAATTATTCTCTTTTTCCTACTGTCTATATCATTTGATTGTTCTTAAATCCTAACAGAATTGTTTGGGCTTATTGATCTCATTAGCTTTAAAAGGTTGAACTGTAGTACTAACATGGTATTTGGGTTCAAATTGTCAGACAGATACAGAAAAGCTACAAAGCTGTAGCAAGCAAGACACATGTGACTGCAAAGATCTACCATCTCTTGGATCATTACCTTGGTCAAGTAGTTGTTCTAATACCTTCAAACAGTTACATATTGCACGTAGTCCAAAGGTAATGGGTCAACGCATTTGTGGTTGGCTATATGTCTATGTGATAAGACTTGTTTAATTATATGGTTTATTCTTTGATACTGGATATAGGTGGCAAAATGTGTGGGTGGGTATTTTAGGAAACAGTTCAAAATGGGTTCGAAGTGCAACTTATGATATTTGGTACAAGCTGAGTCGGGTTGAAGGGGGATGCTTTCGTCAGATCTTTTTAACGATCAACCATTGTGTCAGTTATGATTACAAGAAGTATTATTTTGATAGTAATAAATTCCATAAGAAATTGTATTTATTATAAACTTTGAGCGACTTTCAAGATTCAACTGTTTCCTTGTAAGGATAATTCTTTTTACATGGTTGACCTGTTAAAGGTAAAACATATCCCGAATCCAACCATTCGTAACTAAATCAGTCAAAAAGGTCACTAACATTCTTTTATTAACCTTTATTTGTAATTAACTTGCCCTCTTAATGAATTTCATGTTTACATCCTTGTAGATTTTGTGCCTTAACTTACAACGTGCTTCGATTAATGTATTTGGGGAATCAATCAAACTGCAGGTACTTCTTTTCTTCAAAAATATTTTATTTTTAATTATTCATGCTATCAGATTTTGTATATTTCCTTCATTATTGATGACCACTGTTTATAATTTTTAGGGTCGTATCTCTTTTCCTCTGACTTTGGACATGTCACCATTCCAAAACAGAGGAGTTGAAATAAAACAATCTGAACAGAAGTTGCCATTTGGTAGACTTGTACAGCAGAGTCAGCAGCAGATTCGTTATTCTGATTTTTTTAGATTAAAACTGATAAAAATGCATTGGATCACATATACAAACAACCTATTTCAGAAGTTTACGGTGACAAAGAAATTCAAGAGGAACAAACTGGCAATATTGCAGCACATCAAGAGAGCAAGGTATATTGCATCAACTACAGGTGGAGAAATGGGTCGGTTAGGTGGGTTGGGTAACAGTCAAAATGAGTTACGGTCAACTGTGTGATTTCTGCACAGGTTGAAACGGGTTGAGTTAGGTTGGGTTGTGCGTATGTATCAGCTCTCATGCTTCCTGCAATATATCACTTTTTTAGGCACACGAGACGTGGAACTTGGCCCCACCTAGGCATCATGTCTACAATCTTGTTTCTGTCGTGGAGCACTTTGGAAATGCAGGAGGCGGACATTATACTGTTTATAGAAGAGTAATTAGCAAAATGAGTAATTCTGAAATCGAAGATTGTCGTGTTTACTGGGTTGGAGTTTCAGATAGCCAAGTTTTTAGGGTTTCAGAGGAAGATGTTCTTGGTGCAGAGGCTAGCTTACTTTTCTATGAAAAAGTTTCAGAAAATTGATAATTTTGCACTTCAAATTCAAAATCAACTTTGTGATTTGTAATTGGAATAAAAATTTCTTTAGTTAGTTAAAATGTCAATTGGGGATTTGATCTTGAAAATTTTTGGTGTCATTGACAATTTGGTTTTCACTGAAGACATTCATATACAAACACACGTCGCTTTAGTGGTGATATAGAAGGCAGTTAGTCGTATAACTGCTTCTCTTTTTTTCTTTCCTATAAGGGTAATCATAAAACATACTGATCAAATTGCTTGAAGTTGGTTGATGATTTGTGATTTACACTGGACGGTTTTGGTGGTTTAGTGGTTCACATAAGAGTTTGGAACTTGAACGGTATTGGTGGTTCAGGGGTTCGCATAGGAGTTTGAAACTTGAAATCTAATGTTTAAACATAATCAGCGGTTTAACCTTGTCATTTACGCAGTTACAAAATTATAATATTCATAAATCATCTTTCAGAAATTTAGAATGGAAAATAATGATGTAAAAGATTAATTTTTTTTTTGTTTAAATCGTCCAAATAGACATTAAAGCAGCAAATTAGCTAGTTTGGTCGATCCACCCAAGCTGGCAAGTTTGAATCTTTTTTTTTCCTTCGGAATCGTAGTTGGCGTTTTTATGCAAGATTATCATCAAAGCTGGCTGAACTAGACTATATACATCCTACTACTATTTCTAGTTGACACTATATATACTGTATGTTTATGTAGTTCTCTGATCACCATCACGTTCACATATACAAAACTGTTAATAGTGATCAAAGTTTAGTAGAAAACTAAACCACATTTACTCCCAAAAGACCAAAATCCGTCATCAGAGGTATCGAATCATGGACACAACTTTAAGCTTTCCCTTAAGTCGATTCATCAACGAACACACCATTTTTATCTTCTTAATTCGCCCATTTGGTTTTTCCTGCATTACAATGGAGGGTTTGGGACTTTGGGTTTATTTTACAATGCAAAAAAAGAAAAAAAACTAACTTAATGCACAACATGAAACGACGATGACTAGTTCAGAAACATTACCTTGAGCACTTGTACAAGAAACAGACGTTGGTAACAGGACTTCCAATATATGTTTCATATGTGCCTTCTTTTCAGCTAACTCCGATGAAGCTTTCAGGGCATGGTAATATATCGTATCAAATATATCCTTGTTTAACTGTTGAGCCTGCAAAAGAAAAAAAAGAGAACAATGAGAATTAGAACTTAGAAGCAGCTAGCTAAGACTTGCATCACAGATTAGAACAAGTGGATTACCTCTGGCGCGTCAAATGCCATACCCAGTAATATGAAAGTATCTGCAAGACCCTGGACCCCAATACCAATCGGCCTGTGTCGAAGATTTGATATTTTTGCAGTTTCAACAGGGTAATAATTCACATCGATAATTTTGTTGAGGTTTGTAGTAATTGTTGAAGTGACCTACCAATCATAAATCATTACAAACAATCAAGGTAAGGGTGAAAGGTTAGTTTAGCTTTTATGAAGCAGTGTCATGTTTTAAAATGTCAACAAACCAGACCTCTGCAAGTTCGTTGAAATCAAAGTAGTGATTGCTAGAACCTCTACTACCAATAAGTATTGATGGTTGGGATTCTGCTGGAACTCCCTGGAAGATGAATATAAAGATACTTAGCAAATATGATATGTAGATGTGTGTGGATAGATGGGTGGGCTTGACAGGTTGTGTGAAAGATTTGGTTCAGAACAAAGATTTTAGTCGTATCAAAACTGGCCGGGTCAGAACAACCCAAAACACTTTTATAAAAAAAATACTCTATAAATAGTTGGTGACTCGGATATGATTGCGAAATTTATAACTTTTCAAAAATATTACCTTTTTGAATGAAAATAATTGAAGAGGTAAGAACTGAAACTACACTTGGTGACTTTCATGTTTCAACCTGTTTGGCCTATTCCTTTGAAGCTTTTTTTTTACCAATTTGACCCATTAGAGATGACAAAAACTAGGGTCAACCTCACAAGTAAATGGAACAAAACTGCCACCTCTAGTTTACATGTATCATCATTCAAGTCATACCTTTCCTTTGACATATCATGGTAATGCAATTGATGCCAGATTACATACAGCCGTTTCTGTAGGACTTGTGTATTCGATAATCTCAGTACACAGATTTGAAGAGTTTATGGTACCAAGATTCTGTTGGTTGCTTTTTCTATTACAAGTTTCCTAAGAAGGCAACAATTTATATTGTTTATAAATCATGAAAATAACAGTATATTAACTACAAAATAGCAAACAATAGATGCAAAGGATCTAAGTCTAAAAGCTACCTTGAAAAGCAGATAAGGTGTCCCAGCTTCTATCTGGCACTTCAGAACTTCAAACCAAAGGTTTTGTGCTTGGACAACTTTCTTTGCTTTCCCCTAATTATATAATCACAGTGCACCTTTTTAACAATCAGATTAGGCCTCATCACAATGATAATATTACATTTGATAAAAATAATTCATACCGGGTGTAAAGGTCTTCAAATTTTTTACCCCAACAATCAGCCAAACCTCGAGCTTCATTTGGACAAACACAAAGACCAGCGTCCATTAGTCTCGACTCTTTCCATAAAAAGATCAGGTATCCAGAGAGCATAAAAGAGATCCCGGGCCTGCTGTTCTTCCTGCATTCATTAGCATGCACGTATGTTATAAACAGAAACACCAATTGCTCCTGCTGATTTAGTGATAACAGCACATTCTTTTAACGTGTCATATATGCTGCCTTCAATACTATCATCTTTCATGCATATTAAGAAATAGCTACTCAACTACAAAGTACAGATCACACCTTTGGAACAATTGGAAAAACAAGACTTGTACATGTATAAAAGCAGGATCTTTTCTTAATGTACAGTTTAAACTGTTGGTACACTTTTCATACTTGGGGCGTTGGTGTGCCTGCACTAAATAGAGTGAGAGATGCATGGGTGAACCATCTTTGTGACATCAAATAGTATGTTTTGATAACAGAATCAATATCATCCTTATGAATTCCAACCGCAACCCGCATTAACTTATGTTGAGGCCTTTCAACAATCTTCCCTTCGATCTTCAAGAGATATGATCTCTCAAGGGTTTTGAAACCAAAATAATCATAGTCGAAATCCCGATCATATATAATCTTTATTTATATGGATGTATATACATAAAACTATAAAAACAGAAAGAAAACAGTAAGTCCATGATACATATAGAGCTGTAAATAAACTGAAAATTTATAATTGTTTACATTTGTTTGTGTGATAAATGCGTAAACTTGAATAAAGAGTTCCGCTTGAGTCATAGCAATAATGATGCTAATTATGTCAAAGTTGTGTCTTCGGTTTCATATTATGTATTATGATTATGAGTGTTATGTCTAACTTGTATCTTTGATTTGAGATTGCTACGAATATCATTAATATGTATTACTTATGTCTTCGTTTTGTGATAATTATGTTTATGTCTATTATTTCCGATGCTTAAGTTTATATTTTATTTAACATGATTTGGTATGTTGTTTGACAAGATTAAGAATGTTGATTTTTAAGTATTATTTACCAAACCCATCCTTGCTTGTTTGAAGTATTAGTCGTCCGACCAACCAATTTTGTATTGAGACTTTATTCAAATGTGGAACTCGTTAATGTAATATTCTTCTATCCTTTCCCAATATGTGCTTTGGTTCTGGTTGTTGGCAATTATTACGTCGAGAATCCAGATGGTCAGGGTGGGCTTTGTTCGTTGTCGCCCTTGTGTTAGGTGTTGAGTGATTGAAAAAGATGCTCTTAGATCCATCAAATTATATACAAAATATGAAAAATAAGAGATTGTAAAGAAGATAAAGAGTGATAGTTGTGTGTGATATATTTTTGAAGCACATAAGAGTATTTATAGTAGAAAAATCAATCATTAAGAAAATAACAAAAAAATAAAATTTGATTTTTTTTAAAAAAATTACTGCTGAAAAAAATTAGTTTTAAATTCAATACGACTGTTGAAAAAAAAAAGATTATAAATCAAATTGGCCCCACAATTGCCCGCACATAACCACAAACAGTGGACCACATGCGTGCCACCCCTAACGTTGCATGGCAAGCATCTGGGTTCCATGCTGGTATAGGCGGGCTAAGGTCGACCACATTGTGGTTAGTCGAAGATGAGCTTTGGTGGTTTGCTTGGTTAGGACTTAGGAGTGCAAACCTACAAGGGGAAGGTTGTGGGTTCGAGGTGGAGGCAACACTACCTATTTGCTTTGGCTAGCCAAACCTTTTTGTTAAAGTTTAACTTTTAATCTTTTAAATGCAATTCTTGTCAAACGTTTAAATTCAATTTGATGTTGTTTGCTTTTTTAATTGCAATTCGTGCCACAAAACGTGAGAGAATTCCATAAGTTTCAATGAAAAGGCGTCTAGGTGCGATGAATGTGATGATATGTGAGTAAAAGAGAAAGCTAAAACGAATAAGCCTTAAGGGTAGATTTAAAGACATGGGGTTTTCTACGTGATTAAAATAACTAGTTATATTCACTCACGCGCGTTGAGTGTGTGATGAACATGATTAACCAAAGCTCAGCTCAGATAAACCGTAATAGCCGGAGATGATGATCAAAAGATCAGGTTTCGCACGTTGCAGATCAATACCCAGAATTGAATGGATTGTGTTACAGTCTTTTGAAAATCTTACGAAACAAAATATCTGCAGTAATAAAAATACAGTACTAATCGGGCTTAAAACCAAGACGGTCAGTTATGGCTACACACCATGATCGGTAATAAATTTTAATTAAAAAACTTCATCACTCTATCTTTAGGAACCGTTGGCTCCAAACAAAAATAATAAACTTTAATATTAAAACAACTTTGAGTTATTTTAGATGGTTTATAAATAATTACTGTGAATTTGGATTCAATAAAATATCATTATTATTACTGGTCCTCTATTCTTCTATTAATATATGTATAATTATATTCTCTTTGTATAACAATTTGTAACTAATGATAGTAATTTTTTGTTATATTGTAAATATTTGTATTTAAATTATAATATTATTTTCTATAAATATTTTAGGCATATTTTTGGCTTTCTCTAATTATAACTTTTAAATTATAAAAGTACATCATAAGACATGCTTATTTTTATATTCGTTTCAATAAAAAAATTTCAAAAATGAGTCGTGTGAAATTTAAAATATTTTTTTGTTCTTTTAACTTTATAAAGAGGAACAACAAACTAAATTATAAAAATATGCAAGCACCATAAGGTTGCGAGCTACAAAACAACATTATTGTGAAAATGAGCATAAACGAACATCAAATTGAATTTTACTATATAATATTCCACCTATCTTGATTTTGACTAAAAGTTATATCAAAATGTAGAAAAAAATACGGATTTTACAATGATATACTCAAAATTTAAGAAAACAATCTAGAATAAATGGATAATGTTTCCTCAATCCATTTAATGTCACGTGTTAAAAATTATCCCTATTATACTCTAATAAAAAGATAATTAACAGGGACATGTGTCAACAACATACTCTTTTCATCAGTTTTTTTCTGTTTCTTTCTCTTATTTAATAATCATATGAATTACTAATAATACTATTTAATTATTTTTTAGATTAAAATAATTATTTGATAATTAAAAAAAGATTTTTTTTACTAATGTTATTTCTAAAGAAATAAATTTTTATAATAAAAAATTTAAAACATCAAACATTTTTAAAAATATAAAATATTTTAAAATTTGGGTGTTTATAAAAAATAAATTTTTTTATAAACAAAAAGTAATTAAAATTAAGAGTTATAATAAGAAAGATTTTAAATTATCCATATTTTTTAGATGTTTCTTTTGAAATAAAATTTTATTCTATTTATAATAAGAAAGATTTCAATCATATCATATCTGATAATATCAATTTATAATTAATAATCTTTTATTCTATATAATCTTATTTTAATCAACCCATGTAATATACGGGTTTACTAAAACTAGTATATAATAAAAGAAAGGGGATTAAGCCACATGACAAGATTTTAGGCAATACATTACCCCATAGTATCTTCACAATATACAATTATCATGTGACATTTTATTAGCAATATAATTCATAAAAGAAATCTCACAATCATATTTAAATAGTATTTAATGTCTAATTAAATAAAATTCTAAAATTAGATTTTAAAATTATCTAATATTAATTTAGCAAGTGTGATTTGACATGATGAATAGTTATACAGTGTCTTCCCCTTCTTCTTTAAGGGCTCCGCTCACCACACTCCAACACCACAGTGCCTTCCCCTTCTTCTTCCATTAACAACACTAATATCACCATCATCATCTGCAAGCAGCTCCACCACCACCCTCCTCCGCCACCGGAGCCCTCGGCGGAGCCACCGCACCACCGCCCCTTATGGCAGATCGTCACCGTTGCCGCCCGATGTTGTACACGACGTCGTGCTCATCACCACCATCGCCATCATCACATCATCACCACCTCCGCATTATCACCATCATCGCAACATCACCACTACCTTCACCATCGCACCATCATCATCATCTCGCCAAATCCCCTTCATATTCCGCTGTTAAACCCTAAAAATTTTAAAAACCCCAAATTTGGTGGCTGCGTGGTGGAGGCCGAGGTCGGCGGTGGTGGCTATGTTGCTGGACGCGGAGTGGTAGTGTGGTGGTGAAGTGTGAGGCTTCAGCCGTTGCTGAAAAAGAAGCCACTGAGTCCTCCGGTGAAACTTATGAATACCAAGCTGAGGTAGGTTCTTAAATTTCTATCATTTTGGTTGAATTTTCTAGGGTTATCATTGATTAATTGAAAGTTAATTGGTTTGTCGTTTCAATTGAACATTGAATGGATGAATTGGACTTGATAGACAATCTTCCAGATAGAGCAAGTTCTGTGTATTACCGTATGTTTAAAGTTTACTAATGCAAACATGATCCCTTTGATCGTGTTCATTCTGCATCTAATTGTTGGTTTCCCTTTTATTATGCATCTGACTGTTGTTCTGTGTAGTTTTGTTCAGACAATCTTGGAGATAGAAAACATACAATAGTAGTATGCTGACTATCCATACAACATATTTTTTTTCCATATTACCTCAACTTTGGAAACTTTTGATATGGGTTTATTTTCTAGAATGTCAAGTTCCCCTGGGTTTGTTGAAATCTTGGATAAATATGTAAACAATGCATACAATGTGGTCTGATGCAATGCTTTATTTTACATATTTCAATGTCGTTTGCATGAATTGGCAAACAAGAGAAGGATTCTGTGACCGGTGCTTCAAAGTTGTTGGCAAATATTTTATATTCCTATCGTGGAATGGGTTTGTCTGTTGGGACAATGATTGCAGGATGGGATGAAAAGGTATACACAGTCAAACATTAAACCTGAATGCTTATGTACTTTATCTCCATGTTTTGCATTTTAAGGTTATTCTAAAGTTTGCCACGTATTTTACATTTTTAGGGCCCGGGTCTGTATTATGTAGACAGTGAAGGAGGACGCCTGAAGGGAACAAAGTTCTCAGTTGGGTCTGGTTCACCATATGCTTATCGTGTACTAGACAGCGGGTGAGCACCCCCTACCCTACCCTTCCCCTCTCTCCCGGAACAATAATACACATATTTTTAAAGAAAGGATGATGTATGTGGAGGCCAACCAACTACGCACCCAGTTCTGATTGTACCAAATCCAGCCAAAAACATGTTGAATATTGTAAAACGAGAAAAACATCATGGTTCTTACAACAAATCAGTGCTTTCTTGTAGATCAATACAATGCTAACTTGTCAAACAAAATTTTAAAGGTATTCTCGTCATTAGTCATGTTTTTGGCTATTTTTGTTATATAAACGGAATCAGATACGTACTTGGGTGACCTTTAAAGCAGTTTCATTATACGGGCCCTTAAATTTTACAAGAACATCATAGGTATATTTTTTACATTAAATTGCTTTTTGGTAGCTCGACACTGGTATTCTGATCTTTTAATTTTAAGGGCATTCTGTAATCAAGGGTGTGAAAAAAGAAGCTGAGTACATGGGTGGCCTCCACATACTTTTCACTTTTTAACCGGTCTCTATTTAATATGTTAGCTTCACCACGTATATGAAGTTACTATCATAATATTGTTGAAGACTTGTTTTCTGTTTCTAATTTTTCAAGTCATTGAAGGTGTTCAACCCCTTTACTAGAAGTGAGTTGATTACCTATTTGATTATAACGGGTCAAATGGTTAAATTCTAGAAACTTAGGTCTATAATCCAACAAGTTGAATGTGTTTAACGGGCTGAAAGTGAGCCGTAGTATATTAAAAGGCTTACAAGTTACGACCTCTTAAATCTATACATTCACAATAGTTTGTTTATATTTTGTAATATAGTTTTTTAAACATAATTTAACACATCAATTTATGTAAACCCAAGGGGGGGAATGCATGTGGGTCAGCCCAACCTTTTATCCATCCACCCAAAACGCCACCTTGACATGTGATGGTTATTGTATTTTTCGTACTTTGTGATGCAATATAAAGTTAAGTTTGCTTTTATTTTTGTCAATTTGGTAGGTATAAATATGATCTGACAATTAATATTGGTGGTTTTGATGATGGTGGTTTTGATGGTGGGGCTTTTGATGGTGGTTCTGATGGTGGGGTTTTTGATGGTGGTGGTCCCACTACCTAATCTTAAGTTGATGTTTTTAATGGGCTGTGATGAGTTGATGGGTCTGAGTAAAAATTGATTGAGGACATTGTCTAGCCCTGGAAGGGGTGTAGGATGGTAGGTTATTGCCTGCAACCCGCCCTCCGGCCATGATGGAGTCATTTCTTTACACGATCTGAGCCCGAGATTAAAGTGGAAAATTATTGATTTTAATAGTCTCAAACTGTAGTGTCACCGACATTTTGTGGTCGGCGTGGTCCTCTCGGTGTGATCTTGCTGTCTTAGATAGTTGATAGAGTATCGATTTACGGCGTTTCCAAGAAGCGCAACGCGCGTCTGGATATTAAAACTAGTTTAATGAATAAAATGAAATTTTAAAAACTTTAAATTTCAATTTTGTTCTTCAATTAGTCCGAGATTTTTTCTAAAATAGCTAAATAATTAATCAAAATTTAAAACTAACAATTTGAATATTTAAATTGAACATATGTAGTTCATAAATTTTACATTCCAATAATAACAATCAATCTGAGTATTTTAGGTTAATAATTTTAAATTTTAAAAATCTTCTATATTTTAACAATATCTTATAATATTTACATGTATTATATAACATTATATCATTATTTTATTTTTATATATACAACAATTCTTTTTCTATTTACTCTTTTTCCACTATCAAAAATATTTGAGAAATATACGAAGAAATAACTTCTCATATGATCAAAGAGTCTAGCTTTTTGCATGAAGAACTTCTCTTATTATTATATTATTCACATAATCATTATTTTCAACTCATTTCGTATTGCATTCAATTACAATATTACGTACACTTTGATTTAAAAATCAAGTTTTTAATGATAAGCCTTAACACCGATATTATTTCGTCCTACGCCGTAAATTTGACTTTGTTCATTTTTTATTTATGTATATTGGTTTATATGTTATTGTTAAACCATCAAACTAACTTGCTCAACAGGATATCATTAGTATCAGAATTAACCTTTTTAAAGGATCTTAACATACCATGGTGTGATTCGTTTATGGAGGCAGCCAATGTATAATAATACGATAGAAACTTACTCTATTATTTTTCTTGTGGTTGATGAGGATGTATTGTTCAACTAATGAAATTGTTATCTTATTTTTATAATATTTATCTTATAAAACATATATATGTCTGTAACATCCGGTTTTCAAATCCGGACTTGTAATTATATTATAGTTATGATTAATCAACTAAGTTGAGTTTGTTTCATTGTTTAAATGTCCAGTCGCATGACTTATATGCGAATGAAATTCAGTTGCACCCCTTACGTGCGATTGAGACTCAGTCGTACGAACAGTAGGCGTATGAGCTTCAGTCGCACGATTCAGTCATGCGAATGGTTCAGTCGTGCGACTGGGTGTAGGGCGGTTATGTTGCACATGTGAATAAGTAAAGCGGTGAAAGGAGATGAAAAGCAGATTTCTATCTGCATCTACTTCATTCCCCTGTTCTCTTTACACCCAAACACCCCTATTCTTGCCAATCGACTAGGCTAAACTCCGTTTTGGTAAGTTTTGAATATTACGGATCAATCTAGGGATGTTATAAGCTGTGTAACTGGTTGAATTTGATCCAACAACGTGTTTTAAATCATTGAACTGGTCTGGTTCATTTCTAAATTAAAATCTGGGAATTTGGATCTAAGTTTTGTGTAGTTTTGATGAAATAATGGTCCGAAACCATTGTAAACGATGTGTATATGATCTGTTTTGAATATGACATGATTTGGATGGTTAAAACTCAAATTTTGAGTGAGTTTGGACCAAAAACGTCAAGAACACAGCTGCTGATCCGTTTCAGATGAATGGGCTTAGTCGCATGCCTCAGTCGTGCGATTGAGAGTTTAGTCGTGTGACTGAGTGCGAATAGAGGTTCAGTCGTGCGACTGAGAACCCAGTCGCCTGGTTAGAAAACCGAATGAAGACGAGTGAACACTGGGTACGAATGAGGACTCAATCGTGCGAATGAATGGTCAGTCGTACGACTGAAAGCTCAGTCGCATTAATGTTCATCCGCATGGGTCCAGTCGCATGAGTGCTCAATCGCATAAGTGTTCATTCGTATAAGGGTCCTGTTTGAGAATAGTTTACTGAATCAAGGTTTACTGCTTTAGATATACCTTGATTAAAGGAAGGACTAGTTATCTCACGTACTTGGATTGTGTAGATTGTTGTGTGGAAGTTGATAAGGTGAGTTCTAAGCCCTTTTCAAATGTTTGGTTTTAACATTCGGGCTAGCACGCATACAATGATAAATGAATTGAATGTTTTAGCGCCTAAAATATGATAGTAATGTTTATAAGTTTCTAACAGTTTGTAAAGCTGTTAAGGGAAAGATGGGGGTAATGAATGATTATCTGAACATTGTTAATCATTACGTAATGGTAATGATTACAATGGGTCAGAAAGAGTATAACGAATGGTTATCTGAACATTGTTAATCAGTACGTGATGGTGATGATTCCAATGGGTCAGATAGGGATAAAGAATGGGCATTTAAACATTGCGGATCATTACGTGATGGTGATGATTCCAATGGGTCAGATGGGGGTGTAATGATTAATGAAAATGTGTTAAAACTGGTACTAATAGAAAGAAGTGTGTGGTGTGTAAAGTAAGGTGATAATATTGGTAATAAGTAAAAGAAATGTTTTAAAATAGTAATGTGATGTAAATCTCAACATGCCAGTTAGGGTAAGATGCCTGGGTATGTAACTGTACAGTTAGATAGGAGTGATGACGATCACTCAGCTTTGTGAACATCTTGTGGTGACGACCCTAGATGATTAATTGGCATCCTACTGGATGAGGGATAGAAACTTTAGTTGCTGGATGTGGGCAAACTGATAGTTTCTGGATGAGAGATAGTAACTTCAGTTTCTGGATGTGGGAAACTGGTAGTTACTGGGTAAGGGAAACTTCAGTTGCTAGATGTGGGCAACTGATAGTTTCTGACAGTTTCTGGATGTGGGAAACTGAAAAGTTGCTGGATGTGGGCAACTGACGTCCGGTGGGATAAAATAATGATAAAATTTGATTTTATAATATTGCAAATATAAATATGACTTTTGTGTGTGTAAAGGTGCTGTTAATGTTTTAATGAAAATTTAGAACTCACCAGTTTATCTGATGTTTTGAGTATGTTGTGTGTGCTAGGTAAGGAGGGATCCTCTAATAATAGAGGAAAGCAAGTATGAACTGAACGAGGATGCTATCCCGGAGTAGCTGCTGGCATAAGATATAGGACCTATTAATAATGTAAATAGGGCAATGTATAATTAAATACAATTATATGTAAAATGTTTTAAGAGTTGGGTTAATTTATAATGTGGTTTAAGTCTTCCGCTGTAAGTATAAAGCTCTGATTTGTGTTTTAAAATATTAATCCAACTGTGTGACGTGCCTCCGGTGCCCTGCCGAGTTTAGGGCGTCACAGGTTGGTATCAGAGCAGTAGTTAAAGGGATCTAGTGTCATAATAACTAGACTTTAACTAGAAAATAGATATGCCAGCAGGGATAGCTAGATAGAATAGTTTATTAAAACAAGAGAAGGTGATGGGACTATCATGAGAAGGAATAACGAGAATAGTAAAAGTAAAGTAAACAATTAATAGTACTTGGACAACATTATTAATAATTTACTTTACTTATAGTATTCTGGTTATATACTTACATGCGATTACCAAATAATCCTGATCTCGTTTTAATAGGTTATGGGTGATAGGGAGAGTGAAAGAATGCAAGGTGGAACCTCAGAAAGAAATGTTGATGAGAGCACAGAGGTGCTTAGTATGACGAGACAACAATTCCGTGATGCAATTGCTGAGGAGGTTCGTAAAGCCTTGAATATAGCTAGACCTGATGAAAATAGAAATGTTGATAATGCCGAGGGGTCTAGCGAGAGAAAGGGAGTTACGTATAGTCAATTTAAGGAATGTAATCCTCCACGATTTTCTGGGGCTATGGATGTGGTAGCCACGTATAAATGGCTTTGTGAAATGGAAGCCGTGATCAAGTTGAGTGAGTGTAGGGAGGATCAAAAGGTGAAGTTTGCAGCCCACTCGTTTGTAGGTGAGGCTCTGTATTGGTGGGATACGATTATCTAAACGTTAGGCGAGGAGGCTACTGACAAAATGTTATGGCCTGAATTTAGAATGTTAGTGTCGGACAAGTTTTATTCGAAGGGTGAGATGGATCGAATAGAGACGAGTTTCCTGCAGTTTCAGGCAGGTACTATGTCCCATAGGGAATACACGTCTAAGTTTAAAGAGATGGCGCGGTTGGTGCCTCACTTGGTGGTTCCTGAAGAGAAGAAAATCTTGAGGTACACTCAGTGGTTGCCTCAGGAGATTAGAAAATTGGTCAGATCATCTGCTCCGAGTACTTATCAGTTGACGGTAAACTTAGCTGCAGATATGTATCAAGAAGTTTATAGTAGTAATGTTGGTCCCGACGAAAGTAAAAGGAAACGTGAAGAACCTGCAGCGCAGAGAAGATTTGAGAATCCAAGTTTTCAGAAGAAGGGTAAGTTTGGAAGGGGCCAATTCCAAAGGAATGTCAGAAAGGAGCTGCCACGTTGCGGGAAATGTGGTAAGCTACATCAGGGTGAATGTATGATTGGTAGTAGGGTTTGTTTTAGATGTGGAAAGATGGGACATTATGCTAATGAATGTAGTGAAGGTCTTCGTAGATGTTATGAGTGTGGAGAAATGGGGCATATTCGAAGT
This sequence comes from Flaveria linearis, assembly GCA_024085815.1. Lineage (NCBI taxonomy): Eukaryota > Viridiplantae > Streptophyta > Magnoliopsida > Asterales > Asteraceae > Flaveria > Flaveria linearis. The sequence goes on from CM044006.1 coordinate 65,584,697, forward strand.
GAATGTCCAAAATTGGTAGTTAGGAAGCCTGAACCGGTTAGATCGATGAAAGGTTCAGGAGAAGGGTCGAGTGTGGCGAAGGGGCGAGCTTATTCTATGTCAGCTAGTGAGGCTAAAGCTTTGCCAGATGTAGTCTCAGGTACGTTTCTAGTTAATGGGATTCCAACTAACGTGTTATTTGATTCTGGTGCAAGTGGAAGTTTTGTATCTGTTAATTTTTGTCCTATGCTTGCGTGTGAAATTCGACCATTAGAGGTAGCCTTTATAATAGAAACTGCTAATGATAGATCTGTGATGATTAGTAGTATGATTGATGGTTGTTATATTGAATTAGAAGGATATAGACTGCCTGTTAAACTATATCCAATGGTATTAGGAGGGTTTGATGCAGTTTTGGGTATGGATTGGTTGGCAAATCATGAAGCCCATATTGTATGTAATAAGAAGTTAATTCGGTTAAAAGCACCGGATGGGAAAACGATTAATGTATATGGTGATAGAGAGGAGTCATTTGTGAAAATAGTATCCATGATGAAAGCTGATAAGTTAATGAGCCGCGGGTATGCATCTTATTTAGTATATGTAATTGATTCTCGAAAGCCTGTAAGAAAGATAGAGGATATTCTTGTGGTCAAAGATTTTAAAGATGTGTTTCCAGAAGAATTACCGGGTATTCCTCCAGATCGTGAAGTTGAGTTTAGAATTGATTTGATTCTGGGTGCTAAGCCAGTTGCCAAGTCACCTTATAGATTAGCTCCATCGGAATTGAAGGAATTAATGAAGCAGACTGAAGATTTGTTAGAAAGAGGTTTTATTAGACCCAGTTCTTCCCCGTGGGGTGCTCCAGTATTGTTTGTGAAGAAGAAAGATGGGAGTATGCGTATGTGTATTGATTACCGAGAGTTAAACATGTTGACAATAAAGAATAAGTATCCACTCCCACGAATAGATGATTTATTTGATCAGTTACAGGGAGCTAGTTGGTTTTCTAAGATAGATCTCCGTTCAGGTTATCATCAGCTAAAAGTTAAAGAAGAAGATATACCTAAGACAGCGTTTCGTACACGTTATGGTCATTATGAATTTTTGGTTATGTCTTTTGGGTTGACGAATGCACCTGCTGCTTTTATGGATTTGATGAATAGAGTGTGCAAGCCAATGTTAGATCGATCAGTAATTGTGTTTATTGATGATATACTGATCTATTCAAAGAATGAGGGAGATCACGCCTGCCATCTTCGTGAAGTGTTAGAAAGGTTGAGAAAAGAAAAGCTTTATGCAAAATTTTCTAAGTGTGAGTTTTGGTTGCGGGAAGTACAGTTTTTAGGACATATGATCAATGCAGAAGGTATTTTAGTAGATCCTGCCAAGATTGAAGCAGTAACGAAGTGGAGTCCTCCAAAGACGCCATTTGAAATCCGCAGTTTCTTGGGTCTGGCTGGTTATTATAGAAGATTTATTCAGGATTTTTCCAAAATAGCATCCCCATTAACGAAGCTGATAAGAAAGAATGAAGAATACGTGTGGGGACCAGAACAAGAAAATGCATTACAACAATTGAAGCAGAAATTAACCCAATCACCAGTGTTGTCATTACCAGATGGAAATAAAGATTTGGTGATTTATTCAGATGCTTCGTATCAAGGTTTAGGATGTGTATTGATGCAGAAGGGACGAGTGATAGCTTATGCTTCCAGACAATTGAAAGAACATGAAAAGAATTATCCGACGCATGATCTAGAATTGGCAGCGGTGGTATTTGCCTTGAAGATACAGAGACATTACTTATATGGGACGAAATGTACGATTTATACAGACCATAAGAGTTTGAAATATTTCTTCGATCAGAAAGAATTAAACATGCGCCAACGGAGATGGTTAAAATTGGTGAAAGACTATGATTGTGAAATACTTTACCATCCTGGTAAAGCAAATGTGGTTGCTGATGCGTTAAGTAGAAAGAATGAACACCCTGCGATTCGAGTTAAGTCATACAAGTTAGTGATAACCCCAAATTTTATGCATCAGTTACGAGAAGCTCAATTAGAGGCATTAAAAGAAGAGAATGTGAAGCGGGAATGAATGAAGGGTCAAACAAAGAACCTGGAAGAAATAATTTTGGGGTTAAGACAAAATATGGTCGGATGTGGGTTCCGATTAAGATAAGAGAATTGGTGCTGGATGAAGCTCATAAATCTAGATACTCTATACATCCTGGTGCTACTAAGATGTATAAAGATTTAAAACAAGAATATTGGTGGCCCGATATGAAGTTTAATGTGATGCAGTATGTGAATAGGTGTTTGACGTGTCTTCAGGTCAAAGCTGAGCATCAAAAGCCATATGGTAAGCTTCAACCCTTAGAGATTCCAAAGTGGAAATAGGAGAGTTGACAATGGATTTCATAACTAAGCTCCCGCGTACAGCTAAAGGTTATGATACCATTTGGGTCATAGTGGATAGATTGACACGTAGCGGACATTTCCTACCAATTAAGGAAACATACAACTCTGAGAAGTTAGCGGAACTGTTTATTCGAGAGATTATTGCTCGTCATGGAGTACCATTATCTATTGTGTCGGATAGGGATACACGTTTCACTTCGAGATTTTGGAGAAAGTTTCATGAAGATATGGGTACTCGTCTGTTACACAACACGTCTTTTCACCCAGAAACTGATGGGTTGACTGAAAGGACTATCCAAACAGTTGAAGACATGTTATGAGCTTGTGTTATAGATTTCGGTGGTAGCTGGGATAGTCATCTGCCATTAGTTGAATTCTCCTACAATAACAGTTATCATTCTATGATTGGGAGAGTCCCTTATGAGATGTTATATGGAAGAAAGTGCAGGAGTCCGATATGCTAGGGAGAAGTTGGGCAGAAAGAGTTGGGCAGTTTGGAAATTATACAGGCTACGAATGAGAAACTGGATCAGATCAAAGCTCGGTTTAAAGCGGCTCAGGATCGACAAAATTCTTATGAAGATAAAAGGCGAAGGTGTATAGCGTTTGAAGTAGGAAATAGAGTCATGTTGAAAGTATCTCCTTGGAAGGGAATTATCAGATTCAGAAAGAGAGGGAAGTTAAGTCCTCGTTTTATAGGACCGTTTAGAATTATAGAACGGATTGGAAAAGTGGCCTATAAACTAGAATTACCCAATCAGTTGCAAGGAACCCACCCAACCTTTCATGTATCACAGTGTCGCAAGTGTTTGGCCGATGAGAATGCTTATATACTTTTAGATGATATAGAGATGGATGATAAGTTGAGCTATGTTGAGAAACCTACTGCTATAGTAGACAGAAAGGTGAAAAGACTGAGAAATAAAACCATTGAGTTAGTTAAAGTGAAGTGGTCGAATAGAAAGGGGTCGGATTTCACTTGGGAATCAGAAGATGAGATGAAGAGAGATTATCCCAAGTTGTTTGAATAGTCGATTTCGAGGACGAAACCTATTTAAGGGGGGAGAGTTGTAACATCTGGTTTTTAAATCCGGACTTGTAATTATATTATAGTTATGATTAATCAACTAAGTTGAGTTTGTTTGATTGTTTAAATGTCCAGTCGCATGACTTATATGAGAATGAACTTCAGTTGCACCCCTTACGTGCGATTGAGACTCAGTCGTACGAACAGTAGGCGTATGAGCTTCAGTCGCACGATTCAGTCATGCGAATGGTTCAGTCGTGCGACTGGGTGTAGGGCGGTTATGTTGCATATGTGAATAAGTAAAGCGGTGAAAGGAGATGAAAAGCAGATTTCTATCTGTATCTACTTCATTCCCCTGTTCTCTTTACACCCAAACACCCCTGTTCTTGCCAATCGACTAGGCTAAACTTCGTTTTGGTAAGTTTTGAATATTACGGATCAATCTAGGGATGTTATAAGCTGTGTAACTGGTTGAATTTGATCCAACAACGTGTTTTAAATCATTAAATTGGTCTGGTTCATTTCTAAATTAAAATCCGGGAATTCAGATCTAAGTTTTTGTGTAGTTTTGATGAAATAATGGTCCGAAACCATTGTAAACCATGTGTATATGATCTGTTTTGAATATGACATGATTTGGATGGTTAAAACTCAAATTTTGAGTGAGTTTGGATCAAAAACATCAAGAACACAGCTGCTGATCCGTTTCAGACGAATGGGCTCAGTCGCATGCCTCAGTCGTGCGATTGAGAGTTTAGTCGTGTGACTGAGTGCGAATAGAGGTTCAGTCGTGCGACTGAGAACCCAGTCGCCTGGTTAGAAAACAGAATGAAGACGAGTGAACACTGGGTACGAATGAGGACTCAATCGTGCGAATGAATGGTCAGTCGTACGACCGAAAGCTCAGTCGCATTAATGTTCATCCGCATGGGTCCAGTCGCATGAGTGCTCAATCGCATAAGTGTTCATTCGCATAAGGGTCCTGTTTGAGAATAGTTTACTGAATCAAGGTTTACTGCTTTAGATATACCTTGATTAAAGGAAGGACTAGTTATCTCACGTACTTGGATTGTGTAGATTGTTGTGTGGAAGTTGATAAGGTGAGTTCTAAGCCCTTTTCAAATGTTTGGTTTTAACATTCGGGATAGCACACATACAATGATAAATGAATTGAATGTTTTAGCACCTGAAATGTGACAGTAATGTTTATAAGTTTCTAACAGTTTGTAAAGCTGTTAATGGAAAGATGGGGGTAATGAATGATTATCTGAACATTGTTAATCATTATGTAATGGTAATGATTACAATGGGTCAGAAAGAGTGTAACGAATGGTTATCTGAACATTGTTAATCATTACGTGATGGTGATGATTCCAATGGGTCAGATAGGGATAAAGAATGGGCATTTAAACATTGCGGATCATTACGTGATGGTGATGATTCCAATGGGTCAGATGGGGGTGTAATGATTAATGAAAATGTGTTAAAACTGGTACTAAAAGAAAGAAGTGTGTGGTGTGTAAAGTAATGTGATAATATTGGCAATAAGTAAAAAATGTTTTAAAATGGTAATGTGATGTAAATCTCAACAGGCCAGTTAGGGTAAGATGCCTGGGTATGTAACTGTACAGTTAGATAGGAGTGATGACGATCACTCAGCTTTGTGAACATCTTGTGGTGACGACCCTAGATGATTAATTGACATCCTACTGGATGAGGGATAGAAACTTCAGTTGCTGGATGTGGGCAAACTGATAGTTTCTTGATGAGAGATAGTAACTTCAGTTTCTGGATGTGGGAAACTGGTAGTTACTGGGTAAGGGAAACTTCAGTTGCTGGATGTGGGCAACTGACAGTTTCTGACAGTTTCTGGATGTGGGAAACTGAAAAGTTGCTGGATGTGGGAAACTGACGTCGGTGGGACAAGTCCGGTGGGATAAAATAATGATAAAAGTTGATTTTATAATATTGCCAATATAAATATGACTTTTGTGTGTGTAAAGGTGCTATTAATGTTTTAATGAAAATTTAGAACTCACCAGTTTATCTGATGTTTTGAGTATGTTGTGTGTGCTAGGTAAGGAGGGATCCTCTAATAATAGAGGAAAGCAAGTATGAACTGGACGAGGATGCTATCCCGGAGTAGCTGCTGGCATAGAATATAGGACCTGTTAATAATGTAAATAGGGCAATGTATAATTAAATACAATTATATGTAAAATGTTTTAAGAGTTGGGTTAATTTATAATGTGGTTTAAGTCTTCCACTGTAAGTATAAAGCTCTGATTTGTGTTTTAAAATATTAATCCAACTGTGTGACGTGCCTCCGGTGCCCTGCCAGGTTTAGGGCGTCACAATGTCGTATATACTTAATTTTTTACATATTTAATTATAGGATACTACAATGCAGTAGGATATTCTAAAAAGATTATTTTTAAGTTTGAGAAATTATTAACTGGATCTTGTTAACATTTGTATACAAAGAAGTTTTTAAATGTTTATAAACATTAATATTATTTTTTATTTAATTAAATATTTTCATTTAATTTACATGTATACACATTTATTTAATCGATCTTTACATGCGTGTCTATTATAAACTTATTAATAGTCACTGATAGTTTATAATTTTTATTTATTTCAAATTTACCTTTTGCAATTCGTGTAACACACGTGTGGTTATGCTAGTTATATATGTATTGTTCACAGTAAGTCAATAACCCATAGTAGAACCCAACGTTGCTCGTTAGTACCCATTTCTCCTATAGTGGAGGTTGAGGGCTCGAGACATGCATAGACCTTTTTTCTACTTTTTTCTTCTATTACAAGTATGTTTAATATTAAAATAATCTCAATTAAAACCGGGTGTGGGTTGGAACCGGTCTAGATTGACTAATGAATAGTCAAAACCAGTTTAAAACATGAAACTGTTTCTTAATCAGTTTTTTTGTTAGATTTTAATTGGTTTAAAGTAATTTTGATTAATTTGTGACTGATTCTTTTAGATTTAAACGGTTTTGAACCACTTTAAACTTAGATAATTATAGATTGGTTTCAAATGGTACCGATTCTAGGCCGGTTAGATTTTGTGTTCGGGTTGTTAGTATCAATTCGCGAGCCGGTTTGAATGTGCAGGTTTTGTCTCACCCCATAATTTGAAGTTCATATAATTAAAATAATTTTAACCAATAATTTGAAATAAACTATAATAAATTTCAAATAATAATCATATTGTAATATAATTTATGAATATGTTATTACTACTATTAAAACTGTTACTATTATTTTGTTTTTTCAAATTCAGACAATAACTATATTAAAAAAAAATCCTCATTACCTTCCATGGATTAGTGTAATAACACATATTCAACGCCCATTTTCATATCGATGAAAACACACGTATCAGAATCTTATGTGACAGCTTTACCTCTTACTTACACATGTCACTTTTTAGATAACCAAACCTAAACCGTTGTAAATAAACGTTTTCATGGTATAATTCACATGTTTCAAATGCATCAGGACTCATTAAACGGATGAAAGGATATCATTAAACAAAATGGTGTGAAAAAGAAATGTGACTTTGAAAAGTCAGTTTTAGATTGAACTAGTATTAAGGCTTCTGCGTTGTAACGGGTGACGTAAAACCATGTCAAGTAGCATCAGTGACACATCATCGTCAGTGGCAATCAATACTGATAAAGCTTGTATTAAAAAGTAAAACAATCAAAAAATATAAACCGAACAAAAAGTAGACGCAAAAACGTTAAACCACGCAGACGAAACACAAAAAAGATCTAAAGCAATAGGTAAGTTGATCTAGGACCGGCAAGTGTGACGGGGTAGTTAAATGAGAAAAAATGTTCGTAAAAACGTTGAACCACACATGCACGTTTCAGCGTGTTAAATCGTAAAATTTTGACCGAAAGACGAAAATGTTTAAAATATGAAAAGTAGGGGGGACCAAAGTTGAAGTAAAATAATATTGGGTTAAATTATAAAACATATAAAAGTATTGGATTAAAAAAAAGTTAAAAAAAAATAGGTGGGTACAAGCCACTATACACATGGTGCAATCCATGATACATAAACAAGTTGATAATTAGTATTATATAAATAAGATGTAAACTTTGTTAATATTTTTGTAAATTTAATAATTTTAAGGATAAGAAAATTTTAACAAATATATATGGTATTAAATAGAAAAAAATATTAGTTATTTGATAAAGTAATTCTATTTGATGATTGTCAAAAAAGTAAAAAGAATTATGTGACGATGAAAGAAAGAGAAGAAAACTATGAGGATTTCATTGAGGAAACTGGTATCCCACTTGGTCACCGTCGCTGACGTCACCATCTCCTTCTATTATGGATCACGGACACCCCTTTTCTCACGATTCTCTTTGTTTACGGTTTACCCTACAATTTTTAATATTTTAATCTATTTTTTTAGACAATTAAGAAAACTTCTTTTCATGTTGTTTTATTTAATATACATTTACAATCCAACCAAAAAATTTAATATTTAATATCCTTATTTTAAACATTCAAAGTTTCATTTTGAGTTTTTCTTTTTCACTTTTTAACTTAAAATATTCCTATATTTTTTACGGTTTAACTCATATAACTTTTCATTTTCAATTTTGATCCCCTATACTTTTTATCTTTTTTAACGTTTTCAAGCCTATTTATCTTCCCATTTAATGGTCCCGTCGCAACGCACGAGTTATAGATCTACTTAGTTATTGTTTTTAATATGTTTCACGTGCGTTGTTCAATGTTTTTATGTCTACTTTCCGTTCAGTTTTATTTTTTCGTTTTCATTTCTTTTCTTATACGAGGCTTTCCGGTGTTATTGGCGCTGACAATGTTGCTCTTGGCACGGTTATATACCCTTGACTGTAACGTAAGGGGCTCAATACTAGTTTGTGTAGAAAATAATATCAAATACGTTAAATTACATCTGGTATGTCTACTTTAGTTATATATACCTTCATGTATTTTTTGTATAATCACATTTTTTATATGAAGTTATATAATATTATTCTTACACAATAGAATATCTAAATGACATCCAGGGGCGAAGGTTGATGTACTATTTAGAGGGCCGATAGTCAGGAGACCCATAACCTTTTTTCCTACTACTATGTCACGGATGTCAGACTCAATACATATAAAATTTCCGAACGAAAAATGTATAAATTTTCACTTCTGAGCGAGAAAATAGGGAGTCGGGCCCATCAACCCCCTTTAAAGCTCCACTCATGATACCGTTGTATCATTATCTTACGCAAAGATTTAGGCTATTTGCTATGCGAGTTGAGTGTAGTTTCACGTTTGTTTTTAAACAAATAAAGTGTGGGATAACCGTAAGAGCCATCGTGGGGCTAGGTAAAATTAAAGAGGTATTAGCGTGAAGCTTTTTTTTGTTCAATCTCAGACAAATGTGTATTTAAAAAATGTGCAATTATGAAGTGTGGATAAATAGATAATAGCAGTTAGGGCCGAATAGATAACCATAGGAATCATATATTACATTTGTATATGATAGCATAAAAAAACTTAAAAGTTACAAAAGAGAGAACAGTTAATGGTTACGCTAGAGATAAGATAAATACCATACAAGAACAAGCGAAAATATAAACTGTACCGATTATGTCATTACAATACCACTGAAAATACTGAAACCAAAGAGTATCGATACCGAAATCATAAAAAACAAATATCGACACCGATGATGTTCGGTCAGTGCTATTTGGTATTATATTGATACAAAAATTAGAGCGGTAACGATACTCAATAAAAGATATTATATCCGTAGGTTACACAGATGTCGCATTCAAAAATGCATTATATAGGTCTTCAATACATTATTGACCTAAAATAAAACATCAATTCAACATTAAGAAAAAACACATTTGATGGAATAGGTAGACATGATATTTTTAAGTGTTTAACGAATAAATGCAATATTAGTTTTTGTAATTTGATAAATAATAATATTATGGTAGGGGTATATATATCAATTAAACGGGTTTGTTTATGATAAAATCATAGTTACCAAAAAACATTTTGTACCACTTTTAATGTTAAAAGTACTAGCCAAACATGAAAAACATAAGCTCTGAAAGCTATTATGTAAATATATACATGAAAATTGATCAACTTGTTTTTATGTATGATGACAAGATTACCCCAAAGACTAATAATAATACATACAAAATACAGAAAGCCATACAGTTGAAACAACTCCCCTACATCAGTGTCTGCTTTGTTCACTGTCTTCTTTTATGGTCATCTCCACCTCCTCCACCGTGCTAAAATGCGCTTCACCGCCCGAGATGGTGGACGTCGTCGAGTCGAGCCCCGACCCCGCCTGTATCTCCTTGAACATCGCCATCACCTGGATCATCGTGGGCCGCTTCCACGGTCGGTCATCAAGGCACGCACACGCCACTTTCAGGTGTTGTAAAAGCTCAACCTTTAACGTTGGATCCTCGGTCAACAACTCCGGGTCAAACACATCGGTTATGCACGTTTTCCCGTGCATCTTCACCCACCCGACGAGGTTGTTGTCACCGAAGTCGGGTGAGTCTGTGGGTTGTTTTCCTGTCAAAAGCTCAAGCAACACCACTCCGTAGCTGTAAACATCGCCTTTTGTCGAGCATCTAAAGCTTTGGTAATACTCGGGCGGGACATACCCTGGGGTCCCGGCTAACGTGCTTACACTTAAGTGAGTATCCATTGCACTCATGTGTCTCGCCATACCGAAGTCCGACACCCGAGCCTCGAGGTTTTCGTCTAGTAACACGTTGCTCGATTTCATATCACGGTGGATGATATGTGGAATGCAGTTGTGATGTAGGAAAGCTAGCCCGCGGGCTGACCCTATCGCGATCTTCCTTCGTTTAGCCCAGTTTAACTTGATCCCGGTTTTCTTTCTGTCGTGTAAAACGTCTTCTAAGCTTCCGTACTTCATGTACTCGTACACGAGGAGCCGCTCGTCTCCAACCTTGCAATAACCGAGCAACGGGACGAGGTTTCTATGCTTTATCTTCCCAATAGTTTCCATCTCGGCTGTGAACTCGCGATCACCCTGCCCGCTAACATGAATAAGCTTCTTGATCGCGACAACGGTGTTATCCTTCAACTGGGCCCGGTACACATCCCCAAACCCGCCCGACCCGATAAGACTATTGTTGTCGAACCCGTTTGTCGCTTCTAACAGGTCCGCGAAAGTGAGTTTTCTCAAGGGTTTTTCGAACGCTGCTAAGCTTATGCTCATCGCCTCGCGAGTGGTGGTCAGCTTCCAAGCAGTACTAGCATTAGCCCGGTCACCCGAATACGAATTACCACCACCATCAGTATATGCCTCGAGGGCGGCAGCCGCCTTCTTCCGCCTCCTTTTCCTCATCTCCACCAAGATTATAACCACTCCAAATATGCAAAACAGCGAGAACAACAACCCCATCGCGACACTACCCGCTAGCGAAGCTTGTCGCTTATTAGAACTCCTGTGACCACCCAATTTACCATTGGGGTCCGACCCACATTTAGGCAGAGGATACCCACACAGGCCTGAGTTATTCGAAAACCTATCCGCAGGGAAAGTGTCAAACGGGGCGGATTCAGGGATCGAACCCGACAGATTGTTATACGACAGATCAGCATCCCCAAGGCCTAAACTAGTCAACGAATTCGGAATCGACCCATTCAACCTATTATGCGACAAATCAAGAATCGCAGCGTTCTTCAACCCGCTGAGTTCTTCAGGAATCGGACCTGTTAGATCATTGTGACCCAAATTCAGTATGTTAAGATAGTACATTTTCCCTAGTTCCTTGGGTATCCCACCCTCTAGCTTATTATACGAAAGATCTAAGAAGATCATCGACCCGTTGTGATTGAAATTCGGCTGCGTGATCCCCAAATACACTCGAGTGAAGTTACAAGGATGTCGCGACGAAATCCGATCCAAATCCTCCTGCCGAATCCCCCCGAATTCGAGCAAATTTCCGGCACCATGACACTGCTTACTCCCATCATTCTTGATGTACAGATAAGGTTTTCCGGTGAGATATGCATCAGCAATGTATCCCGATTGCTTGAAAAGATCCGGTGGGATTGTACCACTTAACTGATTAGTGTTCAAATCTAACCACACAAGACTCTTACAATCCCCTAACTCCGGCGGGATCTTGCCGGAGAACGAGTTGTTTCCAAGTTTAAGAATCGCTAGATTCGACAGACCACCGAGGACTGCCGGGATTTCGCCCCCTAATTTGTTGTTGGAGAGTGAAATCCAGTTCAAATTGGTGCAATTGCTCAAGCTTGAAGGGATCGAACCCGTGAGATAATTGAAATCAAGAATCAGATTTTCGAGATTTGAGAGGTACATGAGTTCTTCAGGGATGTCACCGGAGAGAAAGTTCATCCATATGATCAAATCTTGAAGCTCCGACAAGTGTCGGAAGCTTTTGGGGATTCCTCCGGTGAGAGAATTGAAGCTCAGATCAAGTGACACAAGCTGTGAACAGTTGCTGAGAGATGAAGGGATCGAACCAGAGAGTCTGTTGTTCTGTAAGTACAACACCTTCAAGCTGCTGCCGGTGCCGGAGGAAGTTTCACAGATTCCGGCGGGGATCTCGCCGGAGATCTCGTTGGAGCTGACGTCAAACCGCTCCAACCGGGGGAGCTCCGATAACGACTCCGGCAGCTTTCCGGCGAAGTTGTTGAACCCTAGGACCAACGTCTTCAACCTACTCAAGCTCAAAAACGTCTCCACCGGAAAGACGCCGGAGAAGTTATTCCGGGAGAAATCCACCACTTCAAGCAACGCACACCCCTTCAAAGTCTCCGGCACCTCGCCGGAGATGTTGTTGCCGGAGACGTTAAACTCCACGAGCTCACCGCATCCATCTGCTAACACCCATTGAACAACCTCCGGCCCGGAGATTCGATTGAACGACAGATCAATAACCTTCAAATTCAGCCCCATAGGCTTCAATCCCCCATCGAAATCCATCAAATTCCTCGAGAAGTTCATCGTCTTCAACCCCGAACACACCGCCAACGCCGATACATCCGCCACCGTGCCGGAGATCCGATTACCACCCAGATCTAGAACCTTAAGCACCTTACTGCACTGAGATCTAACACCCACAGCCCCACTAACATTACAACTCCGACAAACAAACGATTCAAGCGTCGGAATCGACAACAAGCTCGAGGAAATCAACCCAAACTCACAGCTCAAATCAACACCACTCAGATCTAGCTCCGAAACCCTAGAGTTTCTGCAAGAAACACCGGTGAAATTACAGGGGTTGTTTCCGACGACCCAATTAGGCAGCAAATTAGGGTTCTTGAGCGAGTTCTTGAAGGAGAAGAGCTGTTGAGCTTCAGAAGCATCGCCATTAGCGTAGAGAAGACAGCGAAGTAAAGCAAGAAAGACAAGAAAATCGTTAAAGGTGCGAGCTTTCATCATGATGATGATGATGGGTGTGTGAAATGGAGGATGATGTTATCTTTTTTCAGGAGATTATGAACAAGTGATTAGCTGCTTTCATCATTCTTGTTGAGGATGAAGGTGTAGAGAGAGAAAGTGAGATTGAGATTGGGTTGTGAAGAGAGAGAGAGTAGAAGTAGTGTGTATTTTGGGGTGTGGAAACAGCTGTTTGGTCACATGGCATGTGACCCATCTACACTGTTAGTTTACCTGGAGATGGATGCAAAGGAGAATTCAAGAAAGAGAAATTATAATATCTGAGGGTGGGCCTTGGCGCAGCGGTAAAAGCTGTTCCTAAGGGACCGAAGGTCTCAGGTTCGATCCGTGGAAACGGCCTCCCCACAAAATGTGGGGGAAAGACCGCGTACATCTTCCCTTAAATGGGACGGACCCTCCCTGGACCCTGCGAAAACGCGGGAGCTCTTTGCAGCACCAGGTTCGCCCTTTTTTTATCTCCGGTTTAACGATATCAACGTGTGTATAAAACGTAAAAGTTATTGATTTAAGGCTTTGTCTGAACAGTATTTAAAACTATCCGTAATACCCGAGTGAATATTTTTAGGAGCGTCAATTAATTATATTGATTTTAACGCTCCAGATCTGACCCATTTAAAAACATCATCAATGAAGAAAACCGTCTCTGTAGGAAAACGTCTTGATTCAGGTTTAAACTTAAAAGTTTTAAAAACTCCAAGTCAAAACTATCGTGTAGCTAGTCATATATCATCAAACCAGAAGACCAACTGATGTTAATTTTAAATGATTTAGTGTTTAAGTTTTAGAAAACGTAAGATGTTTAGAGGTATTAATTGAAAGGGGAGTGAGTGAGATGTTGTAATGATATTATGACGACTTTTTTATTTTTACTTTTTTTTATTATTGTGAAAAGGAGGAGTGTGTTTGTCTCTTCTTTTCTTTGGGTCTGCGTACGTGTGATTAAGGATGGATCCATCACTGTCTTTTTTATTAGATTCCATCCTACTTTCAATTAATTGTTTTTATTTTCACAAGTTCAATTAATTCACAATGCACACCTTTTAAGCAATTGATCTTCAAGTATGTATTTACTCCATTCAGGTTCTTTTTCTTTATGGGTTATATGGATGAAATAAGTTTACTCTTTTAAATTTCAAAATTATTAAAATCATTAAAACGAAAATAGCATAATAAAAAATAATATGAGTCAAGGGTTGTAGCATATGCTCATTCAAAATTATTTTGATTTTACCGCAACCACCATCGTATTCGAACTATAAATCAATTAAATAGTTTGTGAACAGTTTGGCTAAAAATTCATTTGCGTGCATTCGTTTGATAAATGAATGAACAACCAATTTTACCGCAACCACCATCGTATTCGATGGGAATTATGAAATCACTTGTGTAGAATTGAAATTTCTTAAGAAGTCCATCATGTTTACATCTACAACAAATAGTCAAACACAACCAAAAACACATATTGAGCCTATTTCGTAAACCCAATATCGTTTCTATAACTCTATCACACCAAAATGTTTCTGATTTATTAATCCCCGTCACTGAACAACAATTGTTGAGAAGAAATCAACCACCTAACCGTTACATTTTCAGAAGAAAGAGTAACAAGTGTAAATAATTTAAACATGTTAGTGGTTTATTCTAATGTCTAACAAACCGTTTTTCAACTAAAAGATTTCTATGAAGCGATAACTTTCACACAAACTTTTACATAAAGTTTGATAATAAATACTAAAAATTAACACTCTGGTGTCAATTTTGGGAAAAAAAATGTTGCTCACTTGCTTGACCTTTATGTTTAGTTGGATCTAAGGGAGGTGAAATTAACTATGCTTCTCACTCATCAGCAATTGTATTCTTGCACTCTTACGCATCAAAAGAAGGGTTTTGTTAGTGTTTCTATGGCATATACAAAATGGATTGAGCCTTTGTCTATAAGTTATACATAATTAAGACAAAAAAAATTAACATATTCGATAACTTTTCTAAAATCTTTACTCACAAATATTGCGGTGCGTTCTTGTCAACCCACATAGTTGCACGTGCTAGCACAACAAGAGGACTACACCTTGAATGCCTATAAATGACGCTACTTAATGTCTTACACAACATGTGTTTTAATCGAAGCAGTAAGTCAGTGCCCAAGAATCATCGACTTTAGAGTTGGCAGGTCTAGTCAGTGTATTTAGTTTTACTTATCCCATGATTCGAGCTTAATGTGATGATTCACCTCTATTCTAGGTGGAAGTCTCTTTATTGCGTGGCATAACATCTTTAAAATCTTCAAGGACTTATTACAATTTACAATACGGTTGGTAAATCCTCACTTGACACTAGTTTCTTCATCTCACTAACGCGGACATAAAGGTTTTTTTAATTTAGAAGCAAAATGTGTTTTCTCATTCCACATATATACATACTCAAATAGAAGTGTCGGTGCTCCTGACGTGTGTCACAAAGTCATTAGTCCTTTGTACTAGCTTTAGTATACCAGTGTATTACACGGGTTGAATAAATAAAATATTAAAATAATAAAATTTATTAATTATAAAATGATATTCTAAGATATGATATGATTGAAATTACATATGAGAAATGACTATTACTAATAAAACAGTGATATCCA
This sequence comes from Flaveria linearis, assembly GCA_024085815.1. Classification (NCBI taxonomy): domain Eukaryota; kingdom Viridiplantae; phylum Streptophyta; class Magnoliopsida; order Asterales; family Asteraceae; genus Flaveria; species Flaveria linearis. The sequence continues at coordinate 65,600,260 of CM044006.1, forward strand.
CTTTTTAAAATTTAGTTTTTAAATTTTTTTCAAAAAAAATAAAATAAACAGTTTGTTCTAAAACAAACCGTATAAAAATATCATTTTTAAAAATTTATTAATAAATTAAAAAAGAGATCTACTTATTAATCTACTTATTAATGTAATTATAATTACCTTAATTACTAATAATATTATTTACTAATAATATTATTTAATATTTTAATTTACTTATATATATTAAAATTTATTAATAGAACCCGTGAAATAATATTAATAAGTAGATCTCTTTTTTAATTTATTAATGTAAAAGAATATTAAATAATATTATTAGTAATTAAGGTAATTATTTAAGATGAGAGAGAGGCGGGAAAATTTTGATGAGGATGGTTGTGGTGCTGTCACGTGACATTTCAAGTTACTCTTTTATTATAGTATAAAGATTGTGTTTCTATAATGGACGTAATGATGCATGTGCTTAGAGGTGTGGTTACGTTTTTTTTAACGTCTGGTTAGTTGTTAGTTGTTAGTATCACCAAGTTAGTAATATTCATCCCATGCCAAGGTTTGAACCTTGGACCTTCAAGAGAGGCAAAGCTTCCCACCTCCCCCTTGACCACTAGGCCAAGAGATCATTGGTTAGAGGTGTGGTTACGTATAAGGTATTGTTGGTTCAATTGTTCAAACTCTGACATCTTCTTTTTGGTAATTTAGGATTTTTTTTGTTTTTCTTATATTTTTTTCACTTTTACTCTTTTTAAATTAGTAATATGCGCGTGCGGGACATAATATTGTTTTCTATTACACCCCAACCTTAACGGCAGAATCGTCGAGATGTGAGGGTTAAGATTAGTATCAGAGCCCATAACTATAGGGATTTAGATTATTAGAATTTTCTATTATACTTTATTCTTATTTTTAAAGTTTTGTATTATAAGACCTTTATAATAAATCATTTAAAAGTTCAAAACTTTATAAAATGATTTTAAATAATTTAAAGTCATTTAACTAAGTATTCAATCAATTATTTTTATCAAAAAATTAAATAAATCATTATATTAATTATGTCTTTTCACACATTATCTTTATTAAAATCAATTATTGAATCATTCATTATCATTATCAATCTTAATTGGTTTATTTCATCATTATTGAACCAAAACCTAATCGATTGCATTTGAATTAATTATTAAAAACCCCCAACTTCCAATCGAAACCCTAATTCATGTTTAGTCGTTAATCATATCATTATTCTAACTCTAAGACATCAACCTTTAGGTTGAATCGTGAAGGAAACGTTGGAGTAATCTTAATTCTTATTATGTTTCGAAAGTGCATATTATATACCATGTGAGTATTTCTATACCCCTTTTGTATATTTTTACACTTTGGGGTGAAACATGTTACCCTATAACCATTGCACTTGTAAAATCGTTTGATTCTTGTAAACACTTGGCAATTCACTTGTATGTTGTGGTTAGTTGATCTTAGTAATTACCATGTATTGACTATTATATGTGCAATCATTAACTATTACTAGCCTGGCGACGTCATAGATCTATGGGCTTGACAAGTCTGCTTGGTTAATCCAAGTACACTTAGCTAATCGTATAATCTTGTAAATGTGTAATCTTGTAAACTGTCAAGGTTTGATTGTTACATCTGTCATACATTCCTAGTTACTTTGCTCACTAACTTATGACATGAATTGGCATCTTTTATATATGTATGTATGAAAACTATGGAAATCTCACCAACATTATATTGACTTTTTTATTTTTAACATGTTTCAGGAAACACGCAAGTTTGATTGTCATCTTTGAAGCTTATTCACATCTAGGAATGGACCTAGTTAATTAAATGAATTGTTTTGGATTATTTCATGTTACGTTATGTTGATTTCTTGTTTGAGACTTATGGTTGTAATTTACCTTTGAAACTTATGGTTATAATATTTGGAATAAATAATAGCATTATGTGATTGTGAGCAATCTTAACTATCACATCTCGACGATTCCGCCGTCAAAGTTGGGTGTGACATTTTCCATCCATGTTACAAGCTCTAATAAGTAATGTCACCGTCGTAACAACTGTAACGAAGTGGACAAGCGTGCTCCTACATGCGGACAGGTTGTTATGTGTGATCTACATTTTTGCTTTATATCTTAGTTTGGGACTAAATTACGTAAAAATAAGAGCATTCATAATCCATCATCCATCTCCATCTCCATCCTTATAATTACATTAAAAACCTTTATTTTTTTCTCTCCTTTTTAATTAACTAATATTTTTTCATACTTCTGTCATTATCTTCTCTCTCATGCACTCACAACCACTTCAAAATATTAAAAAAATTATAGGGTTATACCGTGATTTCTTAAATATGAATAATCACGATACAACCCCCATAATTTTTCACTCATAATCATCTAATATAATATAAGATATCTACTCACATAAAAATAAAGAAGAAACTGTAAATGCTTTAAGGGGTTGTTTGTTTGGTCTGACCCGACTGACCCGGCTGACTCGGTCAGCCGGTCAGCCCGTTTGATACGCTTGAAATCAGATCTGACCGGGTCCTTTTGGTCTGACCCGGACCTGGATTTTAAACATGCTGACCGGGTCCTTTTCGTCTGACCAAGACCAAGGTGATGCTGGAGGTGGTGGCGGTGATGCTGGAGGTAGTGGCGGTGATGCTGGAGGTGGTGGCGGTGATGCTGGAGGTGGTGGCGGTGATGCTGGAGGTGGTGGCGGTGATACTGGAGGTGGTGGCGGTGATGCTGGAGGTGGTGGCAGTGATGCTGGAGGTGGTGGCGGTGATGCTGGAGGTGGGTGGTGGGTGGTGTAACATTTTGTATTTTCGTTAATTAATAGTTAACCCAGTTATGTTTTCTAAGGACCATTTATATCATTTAAGAAAGTATATGGGTTGTTATTAGTGTTTCTTTTATCTTACATTAATTTATTAAATTAAGAGTTAAAAAAATTGTTTTACTATAAAATAATAATAATAATAATAATAATAATAATAATAATAATAATAATAATAATAATAATAATAATAATAATAATAATATTTTTAGAAGATAGATGATTGTTGAGTTATTAAAAAAAAGTAAAACTTAAAGTTTAATTAAGTTAGGGGGCCTTTATGTTAAATTTGAAACTTTAAATGGAAGTTTTAAACATGAAATAATAAAATAAAAACCGCAGGGACTAAAGGTGTAATTTTCCAAAACCCAAACCAAGTTTTCCCCCCTTCCCCGATTTTCCGGCGGGGCTCCGGCCACTCAGGCCGAGCTCCGGCCACCCCCGAAAAACTGATTTTAAGCCACGGTTTTGACCCAAAACTTCACCAAATCGTTTCGTGAACCGTTTCGAACCCTATGAGACTTAATAATTGGCGTTTCATTTTGGTTTGGCTAGGCATTTATCATATAACCAAAACCCCTTGAAGTTCATAGCCGTTTGAGCATTAAACTACAATAATAATGCAATTAATCACACATAAACAATAGACTAACTATCTTTAACCTTTTCCTAGTTCCAATTTCACCTGAAACACACGTTTCCTTCCCATTCGAACAATTACCATAACCAAGACCTGCAACTTATCCCACAACCATACTCGAAGCAATTTAACCTAGAATTGATATAGGGCTTTTCATCTTTGAATTCATTAGAAGCTTCCTGTATAAGGAATTCGATTATTACCATCGTTTGCACCTCGAACCAGTTCCTCTCAAGTCACGGGTTCCTCTACACTCGACTTCGTCAATTCAATCTTCAAACGGGTAATTAAACACTCTCACTCACTCGATTTCACCCACTAATCAAAAGGCCCAAGAATGATTTCATTAACAATATCGTTTGGATGGTCAATTGGATCAAAAATCAAACTAGGGTTCATGAAGATTTGGGGGAAATCTTATTTGTTGGGTTTTATTGTTTAAAAATGGTTATCAATCGCGGCTTAGGCCTTGGTTCACTGGTAATGTGCGTGTTGAATGGACTTGAGGTCCCGGGTTCGAACCCGGGGACCCTCATCCCTTTTAATCATTAGTTTATTTTAGTTTTTTTTAATTACATAAAGTTTTAATATATTGTTTAGTTAGAAATATAATTACCTTATTAACTAAAATATTTCAGAAATTATTAAATTAATTTTTAAAGGTTTTATAAACTTATAACTCATAAATTTAATAAAATTTTAAAGAATAAAAGGTTATAAAAACATTATTAAGTCTTTTATATATTATAAGTATATTATAGTCCAAACTTGGATTATTTCAAAACACTTCAAACCTACATATTACAAATACTTTAAATGTCTGATCATATAAATGATTATAAATATTTAAATAATTAATTATCCATTTAATCATGTTATATCATATTTAGTTAATATTCTCTAAACTTTATTTAAACTCTTGAAACCTATAAAACAATATATTATACTTCATTTTTATTACTAAAATCTTGTATTATAAGATTTTTATAATAAAAAAAATTCAAAAGTCCAAAACTTTATAAAATGATTTTAAATAATTTTAAAGTCATCTAAATAAGTATTTAATAAATTCTCTTTATCAAATAATTAATTATTAAATTAATTATTTCTTTTCACATATTATACTTAATTTCTATTAAATCAATAAATTAAATTATTGAGACCTTTTTAATCATTCTCGGATTTAATTGATTTATATTATCTTTATTAAACCAAAACGTAAACGATTCATTATTTTATGTAATTATTTAAACCCCCAAATTCCTATCGAAACCCTAGTTCGCATTAAAACGTTAATCTTATTATTTAGACTTAAACTTGTAAAATATACATTTTAGGTGCATTGTGAAGAACTACGTTGGAACTTTGCGTATTATATTTCTTATTAATCGCCAATTATATACTTGTCGATCAAGTGAGTATTTCCATACCCCTTTTTCTTATTTTCACACTTTGGGGTAAAACATGTTAACTTATATCATTGCACTTGTAAACTTATTTGAGACTTGTAAACTTTATAGCAATTCATCATGTAAAGTTGTGGTTAGTTGAACTTTTGTGGTTACCATGTTATGGCGTTATATGTACAATCATTAATTATTGCTAGCTCAGCGAAGTCATAGATCTATGGGCCAGACAAGCCTGCTTAGTTGATCCAAGTACACTTAGCTGATCGTATATACTTTTAACGTTTGAGACTTGTAAAACTTTGTCGAGGTTTGATTGTTGCATTGTTCATAACATCCCTAATCACTTTATTCACTCACTTATGACTTGAAATGCCATCTTTTATATATTCTATGTATTGAAAACTATGGAATACTCACCAATATTTTTATGTTGACCTTTTATTTTTAGGGGTAACTTTGTAAAATGGTAACCAACTTTCAAAAGTGTTTCAATTAGGTAACTCAAGTTTTAAAAGTGTTCTAGTTAGGTCACTCAGTTTTTATATTTTATATAAATTAAAAGCCTTAACATTTTTTTTAGCATGTTATACTTTTGGTTTCAATTAGAAAATATTTTTTTCTATCTTCTGATGCTGATATGGAACGTTGACGTAAATTTTAGGTACCTTTTTATTTTTTTTCATAATTAACATGTTTTTTTATTTTTTAATATAATTTTATATATTGCAAATTCTGACCATCACGTCTTCTCTACCGTTACTTACTTGACATAAGAAAATTTAATGATGACTTGATTTGATCATTTGATGGTCCAATTTGAGAAAAATATGCATAAGTGACTAAATTAGAACACTTTTAAAACTTGGTTACTATTCTGTGACATTTTTCCTTATTTTTAACATGTTTCAGGAATAACCCAAGTATGCGTTCTACTCTTTGAAGCTTAACTCACTTAGGACTGGACTTAGAGAAATAAACAATGATCTTGTTACTTTCAACCTTGTATTCATGATGTATCTTTGTTTGAGCCTTTTACTTGTATTGTTACAATTGAATCTTGATTAATATATTTAGAATTAATAATAGCGTTATGTGGCTGTGAACAATCGTAACTCTCACACTTCGACGATTCCGCCGTCAAGGTTGGGGTGTGACAGATTGGTATCACAGCCCATAACTATAGGGATTTAGGTTATTAGAAATGGTGACCTAGACTATAGCTTATGCATGAACCTTATAGCATAATATTAATATATTCTTGTAGACACACATATATGGTTTGCATGTTACATAATGTTATGTCTTCTTATGTGCAACTTGATGCCTTATCATAGGAATTGCCTTATGTATGCTTAAACTTAGTTACTTGTCTCCCTAAACTTAACTTTGACTCTTTGACTCTCCCCGATAAATGAACTTCCTAAACCTATTCTCAACGACATGTGGAATCTACATTATCATCGTGGGATTAATTCCTTAGACTCTATGTCTAATCTATGAAAATCTCATCAAGGTTTTGATTCTATAAACCAAAGAAATTTGTGTGACATATAGACACCTGTATTCTGGATTTCCTGGCAAAAGGCCTTCGGGCTAAGGCAAGCATATCGTATAAATCTCATTGTGAGACTAGTTATGCTTACCTGGGGATTTCTGGGATGAGTGATAAACTATGATCAACATACACAAGTCTCAATTTACCTTGACGCGTCAATAATTCCAAATGGTAATACGTTACCAAATAGAACCATTCTCTTTGTATCTTAAAAATCTTTGATTTCTTGAACTGGTTTCTTCTCATTCTTATCATACATAATGTTCCTGTGATATTGAACTCGTCTTACCTTTCAACTCCCACGTTTAAACATCGTTACACGTTAGGCGTTTCATGTAGCTATTTCTATACCTTGACCAACGTGAACATAAATCTTAATATACCCAAAAATATTGTGAATCTAACCCGAATAGTCTTCAAAACTTTAAATCGTTACTTATGGTTTTCAAATCTTCTTAAGGGTGTGTCCCATAACTAAAGACATTTAATGCTGTAAGGTGAAATTCTTACATCTCAGGATACTTTGTCTAGGAAAAGTATATATGGTGAACTGACTCGATCATTGAATCCGTTTACTTGACTTGAAACTCTTAAGATGAGTGATCACTTATAAGTACGCGTGTCTTTAATGAGGCTATGGTTGACCTCATATCTTGAGAAGTTCATGTATTTCCTTTCAATTGTGAATCGAATGTTCACATCTCATTGTGGTGTTGAATAATTCCTGCCTTGATTTCGTCTTCCTGACTTTAACATCCAAGATTTGAACATCATAACTAATTCTATTATCTCGAACTTTGACCTTAAATCTTGTAAGCATGATTTCCCTTTTGTTACATTGATGCAATTTGAAAATTTCTAAATTTCTAATTGAGATACTTTTCCTTTCGTTGTTAAGTCGAACTTTGAACCGTTTGCACCGTGGGAGATGCAAGAGTTTGCAAGTCAACCTATGACTAAGAACACTTGTATCTCCTAAATGATTCTATCTCACCAAAACAGGGGTGATTCCCTCACTTTGGTGATGATTCTTCAATCGTTTCTATAAATGGTTTCCAATTGTGATTTATAAAATTTCATCCTCTGGATCGGGGTGATTTCCTTATCTTGAGGTCTGACTCCAATTATTTTCTTTAGAACTTGCATATCACAGACGACACGATCTCACCAAAATAGGATTGAAACCCGTACTTTGGTGATAAATATCAATCTGCGATTGTTTTCTTGTTATTAAGAAATTCAATCATCAAGATAGGCGTGAATCCCATACCTTGATGATAATTTCATTTTTATGGATTGTAATTTTCTCAAATGAAACGACCTCATCAAAATAGGAGTGAATTCTAGATTTTGATGAAGAAGTTCATTCTGTTATATTTTGTTTTTGTAAAACTTCACCGTTAAGATAGGAGTGATTTCCCTTACCTTAATGGTAAGTTACCTCGTCTTATTTCTGTGAATTCTTAACAATGAGTTGGGATCGAGCTTTTTGATTGGTAAGTTAAAGGTCATACCTTGGGAATACACCATCAAGTTAGGAGTGAAAACCACACCTTGATGACTATTCTCATTTCTTGATCTTCAACTTACCAAGGTTGTAATCAAGTGGCGAGAAGCATGTAGTAACTTGAAGAGTGAAACAATGTTAATGTTTCGACTTATCAAGCCAAAGCATGATCTCTGAACTTGAAAGGAGACCTGATCGCTCTAGGTTGATTTTGATTCCAAGCGTAGAGCATCTAAATTCTTAAAACGATTTCTTTCCCTTTATCCTCATGTGTTGATTTGATCTAGCTACATCGAACAATTTATTCCTTACATATCAACTTTCATTTTGAGATATCATCAACACATGATTGAGTGATGGTAGCTTTCTTAAGCAATCTTTCTGCTAAATAAAGACATTATCAACTTGTGATTATGTCCTTCTAGACATACGAATGTTCTCGACTGTACTTATGGGTTTGATGAACTACGTATGCAATCTGCATTTGGAAATTTGTTATCTTGAAAAACATGGTTACAAATACCTTTTTATTGTTTGTATCACTTCTTGAATCGCTTTTAAGTCCTTAACCTTGGAAATATTTAAAACTCTATCTTGATTTCGAACAACAAGACTCGTTATTATCCTCATTGCAATGTGGATATAATGGTTCATCAATTTTCGTAATTTGTAGTCATGGGTTTGGCATAAAAGAAAAGACATAACTTGGTATATGTCCAAGTGTCTCACCTCCACATATGACAAAGCCTAACATCCGTGTTCCTGTGAATCTCCTGTTTACCTTTTCATCACTAAAACGCCTCTTATTTTAGATGTCATGATGACAATTGGTGCATTAAAGATCAATTGGCAAATTTCATATTGACTTATGTCGGATAACGGGTCGAGAAATTGACTTGTATCTGTTTCAAATATTCGTATACCGTGGTATGGCGTTGAAACATCGATCGTTATTTTGGATGACCGAATCATTTTCTGCTTTTAATAATGTTCCTAATCATCGTCGTGAACTCATTCCAAAATCTTCGCATATCGTATTACTCTTAGACCGATGGTTGGTCAAAGGAGAATTACATATTCACAAGATATGCGTTAAGATCGTTTTGTTATATATAGTGACGTTTGGGATTCCTAAATCCCGACAGGTAACTTTTCTTATCATTGTTGGTCTTCTATTGATTTCAAGACATTACTTTACTACGAAATTACATTCTAAAAGTTGTGCCTTATAAGTCTAACATACCACGGTAACTCGTCATCGTTTTCCAACGTTACATCTCAAAGCATCTCGCATTTCACTGAAAAAGTTCAAATTGGCATGTGACTTGTAAGATTCCATAAAGTGAAACATCTCATCTGTAATCAAACGTCTATCACTGGCCGTTGTACACTTACCTTTTATTATAACTTCTTTTGTTCGTTTAAGTTCATTCTTAATTTCGGGACGAAATTCTTAAAAGTTGGGGAGACTGTAGCATTTCGTATTTTCTTTAATTAATAGTTAACCCAGTTATGTTTTCTAAGGACCATTTATGTCATTTAAGAAAGTATATGGGTTGTTATGAGTGTTTCTTTTATCTTACATTAATTCATTAAATTAAGAGTTAAAAAATTGTTTTACTATAATAATAAAATAATAATAATAATAATAATAATAATAATAATAATAATAATAATATATATTATTATTATTATTATTATTATTATTATTATTATTATTATTATTATTATTATTTTTAGAAGATAGATGATTGTTGAGTTATTAAAAAAATTCAAAAGTTCAAAACTTTATAAAATAATTTTAAATAATTTTAAAGTCATCTAAATAAGTATTTAATAAATTCTCTTTATCAAATAATTAATTATTAAATTAATTATTTCTTTTCACATATTATACTTAATTTCTATTAAATCAATAAATTAAATTGTTGAGACCTTTTTAATCATTCTTGGATTTAATTGATTTATATTATCTTTATTAAACCAAAACGTAAACGATTCATTATTTTATGTAATTATTTAAACCCCCAAATTCCTATCGAAACCCTAGTTCGCATTAAAACGTTAATCTTATTATTTAGACTTAAACTTGTAAAATATACATTTTAGGTGCATTGTGAAGAACTACGTTGGAACTTTGCGTATTATATTTCTTATTAATCGCCAATTATATACTTGTCGATCAAGTGAGTATTTTCATACCCCTTTTTCTTATTTTCACACTTTATGGTGAAATATGTTAACTTATATCATTGCACTTGTAAACTTATTTGAGACTTGTAAACTTTATGGCAATTCATCATGTAAAGTTGTGGTTAGTTGAACTTTTGTGGTTACCATGTTATGGGGTTATATGTACAATCATTAACTATTGCTAGCTCAGCGAAGTTATAGATCTATGGGCCAGACAAGCCTGCTTGGTTGATCCAAGTACACTTAGCTGATCGTATATACTTTTAACGTTTGAGACTTGTAAAGCTTTGTCGAGGTTTGATTGTTGCATTGTTCATAACATCCATAATCACTTTATTCACTAACTTATGACTTGAAATGCCATCTTTTATATATTCTACGTATTGAAAACTATGGAATACTCACCAACATTTTTATGTTGACCTTTTATTTTTAACATGTTTCAGGAATAACCCAAGTATGCGTTCTACTCTTTGAAGCTTAACTCACTTAGGACTGAACTTAGAGAAATAAACAATGATCTTGTTACTTTCAACCTTGTATTCATGATGTATCTTTGTTTGAGCCTTTTACTTGTATTGTTACAATTGAATCTTGATTAATATATTTGAAATTAATAATAGCTTTATGTGGTTGTGAACAATCGTAACTCTCACACTTCGACGATTTCGCCGTCAAGGTTGGGGTGTGACAGGTGGAAGAGGCGGTGAAGAAGATGGATGAAGATGAGATGTTTAGTGGTGATTTGGTTAAAGGTGATTTATATATAAGGTGATTTGCAGAGACGGTTTTTGAGTCAGTCAGATACCGAATCAAACAACCAAGTTTCAGTCAGACGCATACCCAGTCAGAACATCTTACTGGGTCAGCTTCTGACTCAATCAGATCTTACTGAGTCAGTGTAATCAAACAGACCCTAAATCGTCTGATCTCATGTGTCATAAAAATTAAAACTCATGTCCTATTTGAAAAAAAAATTATATATGTGACACGCATCTTGTCTACAGTAACATATATCATATAATCAACATGCACGTCTCTATGCACGGAAAAAATTCTTTATATCCAATTATATATTATTACTACTATATTAATTGAAATATTAAATAAAATTAAAATGAATACTATATAATATTAATTAATAGTAATTATTTATTTATTTATTTATTGGATTACATAATAATAAAATAATAACATTTGTTTTTTAAATTATATTATACATTATTTATTGAATTAATATCTGACTAGTTAATATTGACAAGTCATTTTGACCCCATAAATCTCCAAAGTTTCGGGTTTACAACAGTACAATTTTTACTTAGGGAACTAATTTTTTTATGTTCGTATTTTAGGCACGTGTCGGGACGAGTCGGGTCAAACATAAAACATTTCTATGCATATTTTTGTATGTGTTGAGACGATCCACATTTTAATGTTCGCATACGTTTAGACGTAAGTTTTGTAAGAAGTGAGTCAGATCAGATACAAAATGTTTTCTACTCTGCGTTACAACGTAAATTTAGTTCGGAAACAAGTTGGGACGATTGTCTTCTGCATTACTTCTTTTATGTACGCTTTGGCTTAGTTTACGTTTTGACATAATTTGTTTGGAAAAGATACGGGTCAATTATAATAAGTTTCCGCTCAACGGTATAAATTCGTATTACTTTACGGTTTGACGTGAATTTACTCCGGATACAATTCAGATCGATTGTTAGTAATTCCTTTATCATACAACGTACAATGTCATCGCAATGCGCGACCAGTAAAAACTTAGTTTTAATTTAAATAAATAACTTATTTTCATTTTATATAGCGTACATTTAATATCGTATAATTAAAAATCGTGTTTTCATAAAATTAAGTTTTTAAAACCCAATTATATAATACTAACAAATTATTTAAAATGTATGTAATTATAAATCCATAGGTATCTAAAACCCAATTATATAATACTAACAAAATTATTTAAAAAAATGCTCTCTCACTGTCACACACACAAACCCTAGATTTCATCACCATTTTATGACAAGGTGTTTGAGACCTCAGCCCTATGGAGGTTGTGATAGAGGCTGTGGTGGTGATCAGGCTATGGTGGTGGCAAATGGGGGATATGGTGGTGGTGATTGAGGTTGTGGTGGTGGCATTGGGGTTGCGGTGGCAGTGTTGGGGGCTGTGTTGGCGATGTAAGGAGGCTGCGTTACGGTGTGGGGAGGTCTTGGCGGCAGTGATAGGAGGTTATGGTGGTCGTGACGGTGACGGGAGGTTGTAGTGGCGGTGATGAGTAGCTTGTGGTTGTGATTGACAGGCTGTGGTGGTAGCGACGTGCAAGATGTGGTGGAGCAATGGAGGTGATGGTGGGTGGTTATGGTGGTCGGGATAGAGGTTTTCGTGGTGGTGTTAGGGTTTTGGTGTTGGTGATGGGGTTTATGATGGTGCGATGGAGATAAGGGAGATGAGAGAGAGATTGTATGGGTTTTAGAGATAGAGAGTTTTAATATTTGAAAAAAAATAAGTGGGTGGGTGGGTTCATAAACTTTTTTTTATTTTTTTATAGTTTAAAGGGTAGTTTAGTCTTTATAACAAAGTTTTTAACAGAAGTACTAATAGTATTAGTATTCAGTATGCAAATGGATGAAAAAATGAAAAGTCTGGGGACATAGTGACGTTTTTAAACTTTAAGGATACAACTGGTTATTTTTAAAAAAGGTCATGGATGTAAATAGTAATTTATTTAGAAGTCTAAGCTTCATCCTTTATCCATCTTGATCCATAACACATATAATGAAACCTATAGACATGAGATAAAAGTAGTTAAACAAGTCGTTTTCATGTTTGATAAGGAGGGTTGTCTTACAACACGAATAAACAATCCCCCTACTCTAATAAAAAAAATGTATTTAGGAGGGACACATGATAACATCATATTTCTCCTCACCAATTTTTTCCCGTTTATATTTCCTATTTAATAATCACATTAATTACAAATAATATTATTTAATTATTTTTTATTAAAATAGTTTTTTAATAAATTAAGAAATAGATCTTTTACTAATGTTATTTCTAAGGAAATATTTTTGCATAAATTTAGAAAATTTTTTAGAACATCAAACTTTTTAAAAAAATACACAATATTTTATAATTGCTGTTTTTAAAAAGTAAAATTTTTATAAACAAAAAGCAATTAAAATTGAGAATTATAATAAGAAAGTTTTTAAGTATGACATTTTTTGAAAATGTTTACTTTGAAATAAAAATTTTATTTTATTTATTATAAGAAATATTTCAATCATATTTTATTTTAAATATCAATTTATAATTTATAAAAATTTATTTTATTTAATATTTTTTTATTAAAGCCGTGTAATACACGGCTTTACTAAATCTAATTGAATATATAAGTGTTGGGTTATACAAACACTTATTTTTATTATTTAGACACCCTGTTGTCTTTATATATCTAAAAATAAAAAAAATAATAATAATTTAAATGTATCAATAACAAACCTCATATATAATTGCTTATTAAGTTACAATTGATAATAAAACATATATTCTAGTTCTAGTTCTAGTTCTAGAATAAAGAAAAAAATAATGCAAATTCGGAAGCTACTTCCAAATTTCAATTTTAGTTTAAGAAAGAAAAAAAAGTGTGAGTTACGAGGCATGTTCTTTTGGGTCAACCAAACGTAGAGCTTTATTTTGGAATCCAGCGTTAAACCAGGAGTGCACGTGGGCCTGCGCGTGCGTTTGCACGCAAAACATTGAGGGTCCCCCACTCCAATGCCTCTCAATTTTCATAATAATCCTCAAATTACGTATATAATTGCTTCATATTTTTATTTTAATTCCTTAACTTCACCCTAATTTTTTTCGCCCTTAATTGGATTACTGTAAGTACATTTAACTCATCTGATCATCTTTACTACTGAAATGAAATGCAGAATCATGGGGCATTAAGATGTCACGCTAGGCCTGTCAATTTTATCAATACCCGATTAACCCGCCCGACTCGGTTTCACCCGTACCCGAAGAAACCTGAACCGAACAACCTATTACCCGAACAATCCGAAAACCGATTAAACCGATTCTTATTCAGGTCGGGTTTCGGATAAATTTTCAAACCTCAAAAACCCGAATAACCCGAACCGATTAACCCGAAATCCGAATAACCCGATCAACCCATGTTTTAATTAAGTAAATTATATATATACACACTTGTTTAGATTGTCCAAATTGATCAAATTGTTTGTATATAAATATATATTTAAGCATATTTTATAAATTATAGAAGTAAACTAATTTAAGTCCACTAGTTTTATAAGATTTCAAATGAAAACTCACTAAAAATCTATTAAACTAAGTCTATTGTTTAATAACCGAAACCCGACCCGAACAACCCTTTACCCGAATAACCCGAAACCGATTAAACCGATTGTTATTCGGGTCGGGTTTCGGGTAGACTTTCAATATTGAAAAACCCGAATAACCCGAACCGATTAACCGGAAACCCAATTAACTTACCCGATCAACACCCCTATGTCACGCCCACGAAGAAAAACTTATACATCAGACTTGAACACAACACTTCCTACATATTTTATTGAAACTTGGGGTATCTCAGTTCAACCATTTGCACTAAAAATTATTGGTGACTTTACTCTAAATGATTCATAACTAGTGGCATACCTCTTATAGGACTATTCAAATAGTTCGACACTCGAAATTCGTTCGAACTCGTCAAAAAAAGTTCAGATATTTGCTCGCTCGGTTTCGCTCGAATTATTTTTTAATTTAGTTTATATATATATATATATATAGGTTAATTTATTGGTTATTTACCAATTACCACTATTTTTAATATTTACATATTTATATTTTTTTATTGTTTACCAATATATAAAAAAATATTTTTTGAGAAAAGTTAGATATAGGATATTTACTAATTATATTTATTGTTTTAGGGATTGATATTTGTTTATCTTTTGAATCAGCATGATATTTGTTATCTTTTGAATCAACTTGATTTCTCTATAAACTATGAATCAGGATAATTAGTGTAAATGCAAGCTTATTGGATGCCGATGGTCAAAGAAGAAAAGCTGGTATGATGGACGTGGAAATGATCGTAATAAAGGTAGTGGACTTGGATTTTATCGTGATTGATTTGAGTTTGAGTTAAAACTTCAAATCTTTTAGAATTTTTTTGTTGAACTTATTTTATAAGTTCTATCTGTTACTTTGTTGAATTTGGGTTGGAACTTAAAGTGAAACTGTTGAATGAATTACTATTATTTTTTTAAATTGTAACACGAAACCGAGCAAAACCGAGCACCCGGTTAAAACTGAACGGAGTTCGAGCATGAAGTTTGCGCTCGAATTTATAAATTCGAACCGAACCAAGCTGCTCGGTTTGAAACCGAACCGAGTTCGAGCAGAGCTGCGTTCGGTTCGTGAACAACCCTAACCCCTTATGTTGCTTCGGAGACATAGATGTAGAGAAAGATATGTGAGATTCAGTTTTAATCACTTGTACATTAGTATTCACCACGTAAAAGTTAACGTCTAAACGAAAAGAAAAAGAAGAAAACCACATAGTCAGTGTTGTAAAAATCGTCACTAGCCTCCGATTAGCTGGCGATTAATCGCTAATCGGAGGATAGTTGTTTCGATTTCACCAAATTGGACGTTTTAGGCGCTGATAGGTCAAATTGGTCAAAGTCGAACATGGGCGGACCAAATCGTCCTAGTCGGAGACGTTCCGACGACGAATTCTGATGCCGATTTCGGCGCTTGATTTGTAGATTCTAGTGGCGATTTTCGACGCCGGTGACTGGAACAAGGGAAGGGGAACAACAAGGTTGAACTTTAGGGTTAAATTATTCAATTAAGTAGGTCTGTTTTAACTTTTAACCCCTGAATATTCATCAAATTACAATTTAACCCCCAAACTTGTAAATTGATACATAAATTGTTTACTTATACACAAAAGTTTTATCCGATAAATCTCTAGTTGGAACCATACCACCTGACTAGCGGCTAACAATTTCTAAAACAATACGCATATTTAAGTAAATACATGTAAAACGAAAAGTTAGGTTTAGTAATATAGTAGACAAAAGTTATAAAAGAACTGAACATATAAAATATCCAGAAAAATAAAAGAAAAACTAAAAAGTGAAGAAAAGTTGATTAATGAGTAAGAGGTACCAACTTTATTAAATTTCTTGAGTTGTAGTGTAAATTGGTTAGAAAAAATAAGTTGATTGAATTATAGGGAGTGAAAGTGTAAATTAGTCAAAAGAGAAAAATAAAATAGATACATTTATTAAAATGTAGGGGATGTGAATGTAAAAATAATATAAAAGATAAAAGAAAAGAAATTAAACTTAATGTTAGT